>PVNU02001522.1:1200000-1604217 GCA_003013855.2 Liriodendron chinense
ATTGGCATCCCTTGGAGCGATGAAACAATTGTCTCGGGCAAGGTAACAGACATCGGAACACTAGCAGGAGCAGCTGCTAGCAAAGACAATGACATGCATTAAATATAGAAACCACAGAAAGAAGGAAAGTGTTGAGCTCTTAAATGTGTATATTCTAACCCCATTACATCACTAATTATGCATGATTCGCATGTTTAAAGACTATTCTAATGCATATT
Source organism: Liriodendron chinense (assembly GCA_003013855.2). Lineage (NCBI taxonomy): Eukaryota > Viridiplantae > Streptophyta > Magnoliopsida > Magnoliales > Magnoliaceae > Liriodendron > Liriodendron chinense. The sequence continues at coordinate 1,200,219 of PVNU02001522.1, forward strand.
TTGTGATTATAGGAACGGGAAGGGGACTTCACCAATTCAATGCTTAAAAGGTCACTTTGTACACATTGAAGATCAAAAGACCAAGTGCCAGAGGGTGGAAGAAAGAAGCAAGGGAGAAAGAGAAGGGAAGAAGGAAGAAGTGCAGAAAATGCACTGTAGACCGGTTGTCCGACTGGTCGTTCGACCAGTCGGCCATAGCCCAAGACCGGTCGTCCAACCGGTCCAAGCACTCAACATGAAGACCTTGCTGCCAAACCTTGCTGGACCAAAATTGATGAAATACGACCGGTCGTCCGATTAGTCATTGAATAAAAAATGTGGATTGAATTTTCCAGAAACTCTCTGGACTGTTTTTGGCATTTTACGACCGGTCGTCAGACCGGTCGACCATGGTCTCAGACCGATTGTCTGCGTAACAGAGCTTATTCTACAAGCTCCGAAATTTGCTGCGCATTGTACAAATTTTGCATGTTTTCACGAAGATTCTACGCAACTTTTACTAACTTACTCCCTCATGCATAATTTTCTGTACAATGCAAGGAATATTGATCTAAAATTAGGAGTAATTGTTGAGCTCTAATTTGTGCATATTCTAACCCCAGTTCATCACGTATTATACATGGTTCGCATGTTTAAAAGACTACTCTAATGCATAATTTGTGATTGTAGGAACGAGATGAAGATTTCACTGATTCAAGTCTAAAAAGAGTACTTTGTACACATTGAAGATCGAAGGACCAAGTGCAAAAGGATGGAAGAAAGAAGCAAGGGAGAAAGAAGGAACGAAGAAGAAGTGTAGGAAAAATTGCACTGTTGACCGGTTGGCTGACCGATCGGCCAAGGCAACGTAACAGAGCTTGCTCCACAAGCTCCAATTTTCTCTGCGCAATTTTGTGATTTCTTGTGCAATCTGGAATCTTCCGCATCAATCTATAAAAGAGCACATAGGGCCTCATCTAAACTCATCATAGAAGAGATTGGAGGTCGTGGGAAGTGAATGAGAGAACCGTGGAGCATCCGCAACTCCGCCGATTTTGATTTTTCTAGTTTTTCATTTTTTTTCTTTAGTTTTTCTTTTGATTCTAGTTGTAGTATGACAATGCTCGGCTAGAACCTCTCAGCTAGGGCTGAGAGGTGAAGCTTATAGCCAATTTCTTGTTTAATTTAGTTTGATTTAAGTACCTTTACTTTAAGTTTGGATTTTGAATGTTCTAGTTTGAATAAAGTTGATATTTTTAAAAGTTTTATGAGAGTTCATGTGCTTAGGACATGGATTCCTTGTAATTCTCTAAGATTATCATGTTTAGCTTGATTAGATTCGAATTATGATAGCCCTTGAGCATGCCATAGTCCATAGGTATGGCTGTTACTCCAAAGGCTATAATTTTGAATGCTATGTGCTTAATTAGAACTAGAACTTAATTTTCTGACTTAAGTGGGATTATTTGTGCTTTAATGCTTTATCTTCCAACTAGATGAGAGATAGAACTTCAAATCTAGTTGTGTACAAGCTTGAATAAATGAATTAACATAGATTACTACAAGTGGATCCTCAATGCCTTAGTTTCCTCCTCCTTATTTTCAAATTCTCCTAAGTTACTGTTTAGTTTAGTTTTTATAATTAAAATTTCAAATCACTTAAATCCAAGTTGCTGGAATAAGTTTAGAAGTATTTACTTAGTTCCCTGTGGATCAACCTCGGTCCTACCGACCGCAGCCTTACACTTGAGGCAAATGAACAAGTTTTTGGCGCCGTTGCCGGGGAACTTAGATAAACGGTTCTAGATTATTTTAATGGCTGTAGAAGTAGAAGTAGATAGGTTTTTCTGATTTTCTAGGACTAATAACTTGTTTTATTTTGTAGGAACTCGTCCATAGTTCAAGTGAATCGGGTAATATCTTTCTAACTTGGTACTTTTTACAGGTTTTTAGATTTTCAGATTTTTGTTAATTTCTGTTTTAGGACTTAGGATTAGTTTAGATTTTGGATTGTATGGTTTATGTCCCGTTGGGAACGTGACCACAACAATCGTCTCCAAACCGAAGGTGGTTTAGTTGGACCACTTTCCATTCATAGACGAGTCTAAAAGTTTGTAGAACATAGTGAAAATTTAGAGAGTATGGATCAAACTCCATTAGGGAATCCTCCCCACCCTACTCCAACCACAAATGTAAATTATGAAGGAGTAGGAGAGAATGAGGTGCACAATGCTCCTCCAATGAGATTTTTACGAGATTACCTACAACCAGCTCATACAACAACACCTTCATGTGTAATTCTCCCAACAATCGGGGGAAACATCGATATAAAGTTGGGTGTAATTCAACTCCAACCAAAGTTCCATGGGTTAGACTCCAAAAGCCCATATTTACACTTAAAGGAATTTGAAGAAGTGGTGGCTACTTTGCAATATGCGAATGTCTCAGAAGATGCCATCAAACTTAAACTTTTTCCCTTTTCATTGAAAGAAAGAGCTAAGAGTTGGCTCCACTCTCTTAGACCACACTCGATAGGGCATGGAATGAGATTACTCAGGAATTCTTGAAAAAGTTCTTCTCGGCTCATAAAACAAATACCCTTCGAAGAGCTATAATGAACTTTTCAGTTAAAAAGAATGAATCATTCTTCCAATATTGGGAAAGGTTTAAGGACCTCATACATGCTTGCCCACATCATGGCTAAGAAAGCTGGCGAATTATAAACTTCTTCAATGATGGATTAAGTTCCAACATGCGCCAATTCGTAGAGATGATGTGCAACGGCGAGTTTATGAGCAAAAATCCAGATGAAGCTTAGACTTGGATATGTTGGCCGAGAATGCCCAATCATGGGATACCTCAGACAAATCTAGTAATCTCAAGCCTCCTCAACAATAGGAAAAAGGAGGCATCTACATTCTTAAAGAAGAAGATGATGTGAACGCAAAGAGTGCTAGGCTCACAAGGAAAATCGAGGCCATGGAACTTAGTAAGAGTGGAGTTTCAAAGTCAAATGAAGTTATTGAAAACATGTGTGGAATATGTGCTGCTAATGTACACTTTACACAAGATTGTCATATAATCCTTGCATTTCAAGAGGTGTTACAAAAGCAAGCAAACACAACATATGGTTATCAACGGCCTTTCAATGGACTAGTAGATAACATGTATAACTCTACTTTGAAGAATCATCTTAACTTTAGTTGGAGGAATGGTCCTATGGCCAATCCTACCAACTCTCAAGGAGGGCCACCCATGCAAAACATGGCCCCACCTCAATTCTTAATGGAGGATACTCTGAAGGTATTTATACAAGGGCAAACACAAATAAACCAAACAAATCAGCAAATGTTCCAAGAGCTTAAAGTCTCGGTTGATGAGATCAAGGGACGCTTGAATGCTAGGGAAGGGACCTTTTCCAGCCTAACCTCAGCCCAATCCAAAGCAAGTACATGAAGTAAGCATCCCTAATCTTCCCAACCAACATGTGGAGCAAGTAAAATTCATCACCACTCTTAGAAGTGGTAAGCAAATTGACAAATCTATTCCGGTGAAGGCCGACAAGCCTAATGATCAGCTAATTTCTGAGAATGAAATGGATCCAACTTAGCCCCATAAGAAACGGAACGTGTTCATAAGCCTATAACACCATTCCCTTCGAGATTGGTTGCTCCAAAATCTCTTCCAAACTCTCATGATATTCTAGAGATTTTTAGACAAGTCAAGATCAATATTCCATTGCTTGATGCTATTAAACAAATCCCGTCATATGCCAAGTTTCTAAAGGACTTGTGCACAACTAAATGCAAATACAGTGTGCAGCAAAAGGCCTTCCGTAAATGAGCAAGTGAGTGTCATTCTCACTCAAAAGACCCCCCCCCCCCCCCTCCCAAAAAAAAAAAAAAAATTCAAGTATCCCGGTAATCCCACAATTTCATGTATCATTGGTGACTACCAGATTGAACGTGCATCGCTAGATTTGGGGGCAAGTGTAAATTTAATCTCATACTCAGTATATGAGCAATTGGGCCTTAGTGAATTAAAACCCACCAAAACCACGTTGCAACTCGCTGATAGATCCATTCATATACTGAGAGGGATATTTGAGGATGTCTTGGTCCAAGTTGATAAATTCTACTATCTGGTAGATTTCATCATCTTGGACACACAACCGGTTATGGATGCTAGCACTCAAATACCAGTGATTCTAGGCCGCCCCTTCCTTGCTACATCAAATGCAATAATAAATTGCCGGAATGGGGTAATGCAATTGTCCTTTGGAAACATGACATTGGAGGTGAATGTATTTCATTTGGGCAAAAGGCATAGGGATGTTGATGATGATGAGCTCTTCGAGGTAAACATGCTTGAATCCTTCGAACAAGAACAGCTACTCCAACTTGAACCACTAGAAAGCTTAGAGACATGCTTGGCACATTTTAAGGATTTCAAAGACTCCATCATAAGTGAAATTGTGTAAGCATTGAATGTTAAGAAATCGGTAGTTGGTATTAGCTGGTGGAGGCCCCATTTTGAAAGATTGCCACTAACCACATCAAAGCCTCTACCATCTAACATTAAACCACCGAAGCTTAACCTTAAACCTTTACCATCCGAGCTAAAATATGTATACATAGGTCAAGAAGAAACATTCCCAGTCGCTATTGCCTTTCACCTAGGAAAAGACCAAGAGCTTAAGTTGATCGAGCTACTTAAAGAACATAGGGGAGCCATAGGATGGACAATAGTAGACCTTAAAGGGATAGATACTTCGGTATGCACTTACCGTATACACCTCAAAGAAAATGCGAAGACGACTAAACAACCTCAAAGAAGGCTAAATCCAAATATGATGGAGGTTGTCAAGGCCGAGGTGTTAAAGCTATTAGATGTGGGTATCATCTACCCCATCTTGGATAACCAATAAGTGAGTCCTACCCAAGTTGTCCCTAAGAAGTCTGGTATTACCATCGTAGAAAACGTCAACAACGAGCTTATATCGACTAGAGTGACCACCAGTTGGCGTATGTGTATAGATTATTGGAAGCTAAACACGGTCATTAGGAAGGAACACTTCCCTCTCCCATTCATGGATCAAATTTTGGAGAGGTTAGCGGGTCACTCCTATTATTGCTTCCTTGGTAGCTATTCCGGCTATAACCAAATTGAGATAGCCTCGGAAGACCAAGAGAAGACTACCTTTACATGCCCATTTGGCATCTTTACATACTGAAGGATGCCATTCGGACTATGTAATGCACCCGCCACATTCCAACGTTGCATGTTGAGTATTTTCTTAGACATGACGGGTGAATTTCTTGAGGTTTTTATGGATGATTTTTCTGTTTTTTACTGTACCTTTGAAGAGTGCCTCGATCACTTGAAGTTGGTCTTAACAAGGTGTGAGAAACAGAACCTTGTCTTAAATTGGGAAAAGTGTCATTTTATAGTACAAAGAGGAATAGTCCTTGAACATATCATCTCATCCAATGGAATAGAGGTAGGTCGGGCTAAAATCGATATCATTTCCAACCACCACCACCCAAGAGCATATGTTTGCTTCCCCAAGTGTAGGGTTGCGATGTAGCAATAATTCGGTAGAGACCGAGATAGTTCTCAGGAACTTGTTAGGAATTCACAAAATTACTTCTAATATTCTCTAATTGAGAGCTAACCAAACAGATTTCTAGAATTGAATGTAGATAGAATTCTTAAACTAAAAGTGAATGTAATTAATATAAAAGAGCACTAGGGGTCCAAGGATCTATTTGTAGCAATCCTTGATACATAATTTGCTATGGTTTCCCAATTACACAACTAGAATCGAAATCAAATCCTATCTAGTCGGATGATAGAGCGGCTGTAACATACAATCTATCATATGTGTGATTTATATACATGATTCCCTCAATTCAAGTTAGGACTTGAGCACACTTAATTGCATAGCTCAATCCTAGTTCCAATAGATTAAGATCACAATCATAATCATCCTTAAACTCTGTCACAAAGCATAATTAGATCATGATTTGAACTTCATTCAAATCACATACACAATCAACACATAATTCATAATTTAGAACAAAAAGGTAGAACTTTAGTTTGAAGTTCCCACATGAGAATCCAAGTCTAGAGCGTATTGAATCCGATTCCTTGGAGCGTATTATTCGCTCGCCTCAAGTGCAAGGCCGCGATGTAGTAATAAATCTCGGTAAGACCGAGGTTGATCCACAGGGAAAGAGGTAAACAATTCCAAGTACTCTAATAACTAGAATCTAAGAAGTTTAAGAAAATAGTTTTTCATATGAAATAGGAAAATTTGAAAATAAGAAGAACTAGAGCATTAAGGATCCACTTATAGTAGTCCAATGCCAATCTATTCATCCAAGTACAACACAATTAGAATCAAAGTCCTATCTCTAATCTAATTGGAAGATATAACATTCAAGCACAAACAGTCCTACTTAAATCTGGAAATCAGATTTCTAGTTCTAATGAAGCACATAGAACTTGAACTTGTAGCCTTCAGAGTAACAGCCATGCCAAGAGACTATGGCATGCTCAAGGGTTACTATAATTCGAATTCAAACAACCCACTCATGGTAATCTCAGAGAATTGCAAGGAACTCATGTCCGAAGCACACAAACTCTCACGAAACTTCTAAAAAACCAAACTTTATTCAAACTAGAACTTCAAAATCCAAAATTAAGAAAAGGGTACTTGAAATAAAAGAATTAAAAGCATTGAAACCAACTACAAATTTCACCTCTAGCTCTAGCTAAGAGGTTAGCTAAGGAAAAGTATATTAAAACTAGAACTAGAAGTAAGAAAAGGAAGAAAAACTAGTTATACAAGGCTAGGTAGCCTCCTAGGACTTGAACTCCTTGCTTCTCACGTCCTTGCTTGATTTGGAATAGAAGAGAGCACCTCCTTTTATAATACAGCAAGAGTACCGCAACATAACAGATTTTGTTTCGCTTCGTACGGCTTAACCAATGATCGGATTGGCTTCAAATTTGATTTGTAGCTTCCTTGTAATGTGATCTTTCTCATAGATGATTTAGATTTCCAAGATTATCTTCTGAATGGGCTCACCAATCAGATCAGCGACCGCCTCTCAAAATCGCGCAATTCGGGTAGCTTCAGAACTAGTCATCTTGCTTTCAACACCCCGGAGTGTACAGAGGTCGGATTGATCTCAAATTTTGAAAATTGGTAGAAACATTCCTCTCTACATAATAGATGGATTAGATTGTCCAAAACAATTTCAGAATTAGGTACAAAAATTAGAACACTCAGGCCTTTTATAAAATCTGCGCAGTTGGATCTTTCTGGATGGTCCATTTTTCCTCAACCGGTACGATCAAACCACACATCCTTTTGATCTGAAACTTTGTGGTTATTCGTATATGGATGTGATCTAAAATATGTTCAAAGTAGATTCTTCATATCATCAATGATGGGTCACCTGGACCGGCTTAGAGTGGATTAGGCGGAATCTGGAACTTTCTGGACAGTTCGTATTGTTTTGGCCACCACGGTCAATCTGTAGCTCCGATCGACACGAAACCACTTGTGTTATTTCGGCGTCGAGCTCCTCTTCTACATGAAAATTTGGATTTCCAAATATCATCAAGATGGGCCTAAAAAACTGGGCTGAAAAACCAGAAATGGGAATAGCCTGCTGTTTGAAATCTGGAAACCTGAAATTGCATGGCCGACCGGTCTTGACCAGTCGGACAGGGCTGGCCGACCGATCTTGACCGGTCTAGCATGTCCTTTAAGTGTCCGGGGAGTGCAGCCGACCGGTCTTGACCGGTCGGGCCTTCTTGGCTGACCGGTCTTGACCGGTCAGACCCATTTTCTGCATTCTTTCTTCTTTCTTTTCTTCTCTCCTTCCTCTCTCTTTGCTTTCTTCTTTCTTTGGCCCACCTTGGGTCTTCATCCAAGGCTCCTAAATGTCTCCTTTTGGTCTCCAATGAGGTGAAGTCTGCTCTCATTCCTACAATCACAAAACAAGCATTAGATGGGCTTTTTAAACATGAAAACCATGCATATAATGTGATGTAATGGGTTAGCAAATGTATAAATTGGAGGTTCAACACGTACAGGTCTAGAACTGTACAAAACAATTAAGAACTAAAGAAATTCTTCTAAACATCCATGAGCCATCATAAGATTAAGAAAAACTACTTAGAACTTTATTCAAACTTCTAAAAAACCATTGTTCTTTAATAAATCCAACTTGAAACCAAAACCAACGAATTAACACATCTTAGATTCACTACAAGCTTCACCTCTTAGCCCTAGCTAAGAGGTTTAGCCGTTCATGATCCAAGAAAATATGAAAACAACTAAAACCATGAACTAGAAAGCAACAAACTAAAGGGAGTTGTGGAACTCCGATTCCGTCTTTCTCCGCCTCCCACCTTCGTAGATCTCTTCTAGGATGCCTTAGCTACAATCCCTATGTCCCCTTTTATAGTGGAGAGGCTCTACCACCTCAGAATCTTCTAGATTTGCATAGCACTTACGTATTTACGCACAAAACTCAGAGCTTCAAGAGGAAGTTGATAAATTTCAGCCGCAATACACTGGCCGACGGGTCTAGACCGGTCGGACTGGGTTGGCCGACCGGTCTTGACCGGTCGGCCCCTTTCTGTGGAGCATCCAGCGTGCAAGAGTGGGGGTGCAGACCCTGGCCGACTGGTCAAGACTGGTCAGACTTTTTATGTTTGGTGTCCAGAGAGGCAGAGGAGCATGGCTGACCGATCTTGACCGGTCGTGGCCCTCTTGGCCGACCGGTCATGACCAGTCGGACTTGATTTTCTTCATTTTTCTTCTTTCTTTCTTCTCTCTTCGCTCTCCTTGCTTTCTTCTTTCTTTGGCCTACCTTGGGTCTTCATCCCAGGCTCCTAAATGTAATCTTTTAGTTATCGATCGAGTGAACTTTCTCTCATTCCTACAATCACAAAACCACACATTGGAATAGTCTTTAAGCTTGAAAACTATGCATAGTTAGTGATGAAATGGGGTTAGAATATACACATTTAAGCACTCAACACACCCCCCAACCAGCATTTTGCTAGTCCCGAGCAAAACATGCATAAAACAATTCATTCCTCCAAAACCCAACTCTCCTTCAGAAACTATGCTTCTATACACTCTAAGACATGTAAGTACAAAAATCAACAAAACTAACTGATAGAGGTTGAAACCTTAAACTTTCAAGAATATATATAACAAGTACTCATATGGATTTCCCACTGATTGATAGATAAAATAGAAGAATTTGAACAATTTAACCTGTTATGCTCAGTGAATGCTTATCTCATGGAATTCCGGGATTATCTTCTTCATAAATCAGCTAAGGTGTGGGTTTACAGGTGTATAGATCAACATCAAGCCTTTGACAGGAATTTGCCTTACTGTCCTTCCGACGGCTTTCACACTACTTTCCATTTTCGGCTTTGGTTACGGGTAGACCATCCCCCGGTTGGTAATAGGTAGCTCTTTTCATAATTTTCCACCATATTTTTAATCATTCCGATATTTTCACCCTTCCTTTCGTTTTTATACGTATTAGATAGGATTTTTAGAAATTCGTATCTTTCGTTATTTTCCCATTGACAAAGATGGACAAAGTACCCCGGCTTGGTTTCTCAACACCTCAAATCCAAACTTAGCTAATCCACAAATCTAATAATCCTTTCAAAACATGAGAATCGTGTGAAGTGAACTAGGTGTAAAAGTGTTCAAAATTTCTATCATTCATAAAAATAGGGGAATTCACATACAAGACTAGTACCTTAAAGATTGTTCAAAGTATTCAACATCACTAACTTCACCTCTCTTTTTCTTGTACTTACACCACCCCGAATGTATAGAAACAAAATTTTCCAATGGAGTTTTGAATTTGTAGAAAAAATTGAAAAACTCTTCTTCATATTGCTTGAGATGTTACAAAGCACTAGATTCATCCTAGTGATCCCACACCCCCCAACCAAATTGTGCATTGTCCTCAATGTAAAAGATATGCAATAGGCAAAACATGAGAGCAATTATAAAATAAATGGAGTGAGGAATGAGAGTACCTGAGAGAACTAAAACTGGAATTCTACCTCATTCTAACAAACCTATGAAGAAAGAACAAACCAAAAGCAACAAAATCCTAATCCTAACTACTATATACCTCCATCAGACTAGGAGATCAAATATCCTGATACACATGATCAGTCAGAGGTATGGACATACCTTCTGAAGGAAAATTCTTAAAGAACGGCTTTAGGCATTGGCCATTTGCTTTAAAGATATTACCGTTCCTTGGATTCAACAACTCGACGGTCCCATATGGATAAACAGTTTTCACAATGAAAGGTCCGGTCCATCGAGACTTCAATTTCCCCAGAAATAAATGTAACTGAGAATTATACATAAGGACCTTTTGATTAATCGTGAAGGTCTTACGAAGGATGTTCTTATCATGGAATACCTTCGTCTTGTCCTTGTAAATTCTCGCATTTTCATAAGCCTCGTTCCGGAGTTCCGCAAGTTCATTCAATTGAAGTTTGTGTAACGAGCTTACTTTGTCAGAATCAAAATTCATCTTCTTTATCACCCAATATGCCCTATGTTCCAACTCCACGGCCAAGTGACAAGCTTTCCCATAGACAAGTCTATAGGGAGACATTCCAATGGGGATCTTGAAAGCGGTATGGTAAGCCCAGAGTGCATCGATAAGTCGAAGCAACCAATCTTTGTGACCTTTTGATTAATCGTGAAGGTCTTACGAAGGATGTTCATATCATGGAATACCTACGTCTTGTCCTTGTAAATTCTCGCATTTTCATAAGCCTCGTTCCGGAGTTCCGCAAGTTCATTCAATTGAAGTTTGTGTAATGAGCTTACTTTGTCAGAATCAAAATTCATCTTCTTTATCACCCAATATGCCCTATGTTCCAACTCCACGGCCAAGTGACAAGCTTTCCCATAGACAAGTCTATAGGGAGACATTCCAATGGGGATCTTGAAAGCGGTATGGTAAGCCCAGAGTGCATCGATAAGTCGAAGCAACCAATCTTTGTGATCGGGGCTCACTGTTTTCTCCAAAATATGTTTAATTTCCCTGTTGGATATCTCAGCTTGTCCACTTGTTTGTGGGTGATAGGGAGTGCTCACCTTGTGATTTACGCCATATACCTTCATTAAAGCATCAAACGAGCGGTTACAAAAATGAGATCCTCCATCGCTTATAATGACTCAAGGTGTTCCAAACCGGAAAAGGATATTTTCTTGATCAGACATCCTTGATAATGACTCAGTCATTTCATTAGGTTGTTCCAAACCGGAAAAGGATATAATGACTCAGTCATTTTGTTAGCGATCAGACATCCTTGATAATTATCTAACCCTAATCGTCTTAAATCCTTGACTATAAGAACACCTACCCAAACCTGAGAAATATTAGGGCGCTAGATGATTGAATGATTTGAGAGACCAATCAATATATTCAGAACCATCTAGGAATCAGAGTGCACAGTGGAAGCATGATAGGAAAGAAATTTGGGGGAACTTGTAAAAATTGATGTCGAGTACGGATATATTTTTAAGGGGGGTGGATTGTGATCGCGTCTGACCCGGAATAGTTCAGAAAGTTAGGCGAGAAGTCATGAAGTGAGATGGCCTTCAATCTTTTATCAACGATGCTTAGGAAACTTCGGGGACGAAGTTTGTTTTTAAGGGGGGTGGTTTGTAACGCCCCAGATTTTCGAGATTTATTTGAAAATTTATTTTTTATTAATTATCATACATTTACCGTTGATTTGCGAATAGCGAGACATCCGTAGGAGATCCGATAGGATACCCTTTACAAAAGTTGCTTAGAATGATCCTATAAATATCGTAGAAAGATCAGATTTTAAAAATCACATACTTTTAAGATAATTACGAAAATGCCATTAGTTAAGCTCAAGTTAAGATGCCATTTTTAAGTATTATAGTTTCTGATGATCACTTTCACACAAAACCCTGGATTTAAGCTTTTGGGCACATATTAACCATACACATCAAATTTCAGCCCTTAAATCATAGTAGAAGTGGTCTGATTGTCAAATCAGCCCCTTAACCCTTGATTTTCATCTCCATCGAGTGAGGAAAGCAGATGGTTAGTCGTAGTCAAATATTTCTCTTCATATGAGTGACTTTGATCATTTTTATCATGGAACAATAGTGTGATTTGAGTGCCCCACCTTGATAAGCATCTTTCTTATGCGCGAAGTTATCCCGTTTTAGAAATTAATGAGTTACCAACTCTTTTTAAATCTGAACCTTTCAATTTACCCACTTCTCACCATCAATCGCTTCTCAAATTTGGACCACTTATTATACTCATATGACTATGAGTTTACATAAAGTTTGGACCCCGATCTATAATCCTACACCGTTGAACCAGAAAGCCAGCCCCTTCCTTTTCCGCCAAAAGTTGAAATTTCAGATCTAGGCATTTCTCACCATCAATCAACCACTAAACTTTGTACAATTATTTGCCTATCATGACCATATATTTTTGTAAAATTTGGGCCCTGATCATCAAGCGTAGACCATTAATTGAGATCAAGCCCATTTTAGCACCTGTTAGGCCATTTTCAAGGATCGGCCAATCTAGAATGTGGATCATCAAGAAATTTACGTATTCTGACTCTACTCTTCGAGCTTGATAAGATGAACGGATTGGAATTGATCATAGATCATCCAAATATTGAGATTTGAGAAACCCACCTCATGAGGTTGTTACACAAGACCTCGCGTGCACATCCCTCTCCATATTTCTACTACGCACCTCCAAATCCTTCTCCTAACCCTAGCCTCTATGCCCTAGAGAAAGAGAGAGAGAGAGAGAGAGAGAGAGAGAGAGAGAGTTCTTTCTCATATTTTTCCAGCGGTTAGGATCTTCTACAACCCTCTTCTTCTAAGTCTATCCTAAGGTGAGGATTTTCCTTCAAGCCTTTCATTAATAATATCACGATTATCATAAGTTTCTTTTGTGGCATGTGAAGTTGTTTTGTTTTAAATTACTTATACATATAACATGAAGTTTGATGTGAGATTTGTAATGAATATCATTATATGGTGATGTGATTTCTTTTTTTAGATTTTTTACTAAGAAACATATGTATTTGTGTTATTTATTTTTGTTTAATTCATACCCTTATTTTCTTAGTCCATGTATTACAAGTAACATTGGTTTTCATATTGTGATATGAAATATGTGTAAGATCATCATATAGACATCCCATTATTGTATACTCTTTGTCCCTAAGTTGATAAAATTATTCGATGTAGAGAGATGGAAACCCATGAGAGGTGTCCATGATGGAAGAATATCTCTTGACTTAATTGGGAGAATGAAGTGCTTGTTTATCAATGGATCCTTACATGTATATGATGCTTGATTGGATCCATTTACATTACATGGGTATTTTAATGAATTTGGTCATGATGTACAATATTGGCTTTTTGGGACATGATGAAATCATAAAACGGGACAATGAGTGGACACTAATGGTATACAAATTCTCATGAGCCGGGTTTGGTGCTATGGACACTAATCCCTTGCTGTCGGCCTATGCTGGGTTGCTTGCGACTCCCCATAGTGACCATTGAGTTTTATTTAAATTAGTTGTATGCGAAAACACTTAAATAAAGGTGAAACTAAAGTCATGCATTCACTTGGCTCCATGTGGGTGTACGGAATTGAGAATAGGCTAGAGCGTCCTACTTCTCCCGTACACTGTCACGTGTAGATTTGGGCTATGAGCATCCCGTTTCTCACGTGGTCGGGCAAAACTATGGGCTTGTGCGTCCCAGGAACCTCTGGTGACTAGTGGCTAGCATGAAGTCGTAACAGGGAGTCTCCCACTTCATGTATTGTGATTCTAGCCAGGGTGCCCTAGCTAGAGCATGCATTCCATGCATCGCATTAACAAAAAATTTTAGTTAGTTGTTTTGATTTGATTAAATGATAATATACCGCTTGCGTTTACTCTGTACTGTTATTATTATTCTTGATTGTCTTTGAGGAAATATTCCCCACTATGATAGCGTTTAACGCTATCCCAAACATAATTTAGATGATGTAGGTGAAGATCCATGTATTGAACCCGATTTTTAAGGAAAAGAGTTCGATGTTCGTACGATCACATGGTGGATGACGATGTTAGAGAAACTTAATTGATGTTATCATTTATTAAATATTTCTTTTGAGTAGTTGATACATTTATGGAATTGTAATAAGTCTTCAAGAGAAGACATGGTTTTGTATTTTAATTAATCAGTATGGATATTGGTTGGTTCCCTTATTTAAACATTGATGATGACGTAGTAAGTTTGATAGAATAAGATGATAATTGTTTCCGCCATTGTGCTTGAATGCTATATTTTATTATTTGACAAATTAGTTATTCCATAAATTACTTGGGAATTCGGCCATCGTGTTATACACGAGAGTCGAAAATCTCGGGTCATTACATGATATGCGCTTTCACTGTTTAAACCAAGGAACTTGGGAAGGAGTTGGATTACTCATGATTTTAGATCAATATTTCCTACATTATATGGAAAAATTATGCATGAGGGAGTACTCGCTCTTGCAGGTTGCAAGTAATCAAGTAAAGTTCTAGGTCGATGAACATTCTTAACCTCATTCTCACTCGTTTCAGTTTGGTTTTGGCTTAGATTTTGATTGGGCTTAAGGTTGGGTTGATTTTCAACCATACTGTCAGACAAAATTGGAGAGTCTAAATATTTCTTAGCACGGGGTTCCTTATCAATCCCCTCAACAATCCCTCCTTCACTAATCAGTCGGTTATTAGAATCCCGAACCCAATGTGGCATGTAAATCTCAAAACAGTAAAAGATTATAGAGGGTTAGAAAAACCTAATTGAAGTGACTACTTCGACTCCTAGAATCCCTAAAAAAATAAAACAAAATAAAACAAACAAACTAAGTTAGTAGGACTCCTAAAAATCTCAAATAGAAACTATTTTCAGAAATTTTATAAAAAACGTCGAAAATCCCCGGCAACGGCGCCAAAAACTTGTTCGCTTCCCCAAGTGTAGGGTTGCGATGTAGTAATAATTCGGTAGAGATCGAGATCGTTCTCAAGGACTTGTTAGGAATTCACAAAATTACTTTTAATATTCTCTAATTGAGAGCTGACCAAACAGATTTCTAGAATTCAATGTAGATAGAATTCTTAAACTAAAAGTGAATGTAATCAATATAAAAGAGCACTAGGGGTCCAAGGATCCACTTGTAGCAATCCTTGATCCATAATTCGCTGTGGTTTCCCAATTACACAATTAGAATCGAAATCAAATCCTATCTAGTCGGATCATAGAGGGGTTGTAACATACAATCTGTCATATGTGTGATTTATATACATGATTCCCTCAATTCAAGTTAGGACTTGAGCACACTCAATTGCATAGGTCAATCCTAGTTCCAATAGATTAAGATTATAATCATAATCATCATTAAACTCTGTCACAAAGCATAATTAGATCATGATTTGGACTTCATTCAAATCACATACACAATCAACACATAATTCATAGTTTAGAACTGAAAAAGTAGAACTTCGGTTTGAAGTTCCCACATGAGAATCCAAGTTTAGAGCGTATTGAATCCGATTCCTGAGAGCGTACAGGTCTAGAACTGTGCAAAACAATTAAGAACTAAAGAAATTCTTCCAAACATCCATGAGCCATCATAAGATTAAGAAAAACTACTTGGAACTTTATTCAAACTTCTAAAAAACCATTGTTCTTCGATAAATCCAACTTGAAACCAAAACAAATGAATTAACACATCTTAGATTCACTACAAGTTTTACCTCTTAGCCCTAGCTAAGAGGTTTAGCCGTTCATGATCCAAGGAAATATGAAAATAACTAAGAATATGAACTAGAAAGCAACAAATTAGAGGGAGTTGTGGAACTCTGATTCCGTCTTTCTCTGCCTCCCACCTTCGTAAATCTCTTCTAGGATGCCTTAGCTACAATCCCTATGTCCCCTTTTATAGTGGAGAGGCTCTACCGCCTCAAAATCTTCTAGATTTGTGCAGCACTTACACACTTGCGTACAAAACTCGGAGCTTCAAGAGGAAGTTGCTAAATTTCAGCTGCAATACACTGGCTGATTGGTCTAGACCGGTCGGACTGGGTTGGCCAACCGGTCTTGACCGGTCAGCCCTTTCTTTGGAGCGTCCAGCGTGCAGGAGTGGGGGGGCAGACCCTGGCCGACCGGTTAAGACCGGTCGGACTTGTTATGTTTGGTGTCCAAAGAGGCAGAGGAGCATGGCGACCGGTTGTGGCCTCTTGACCGACCTGTCATGATCGATCGGACTTGATTTGCTTCATTTTTCTTCTTTATTTCTTCTCTCTTCGCTCTGCTTGCTTTCTTCTTTCTTTGGCCCACCTAAGGTCTTCATTCCAAGCTCCTAAATGCAATCTTTTAGCTATTGATCGAGTGAACTTTCTCTCATTCCTACAATCATAAAACCACGCATTAGAATAGTCTTTAAGCTTGAAAACCATGCATAGTTAGTGATGAAATGAGGTTAGAATATACACATTTAAGCACTCAATGGCATACGCGATGTTCGGTCCTTCCTTGGACACGTCGGTTTTTATAGAAGGTTCATAAAGGATTTCAGCCATATCTCTAGGCCATTATGTAACCTTCTCCGAAAGGAGAACCAATTTGAGTGGAGTGCCAAATGTCAATTAGCTTTTTCTAAGCTAAAAGACATGTTGACAACTGCTCTTATCATGCAACCACCAGATTGGTCAATTCCTTTTGCGTTGATGTGCGATGCGAGCAATCATGCTATTGGGGCGGTGTTAGTACAAAGGAAGGACAAGAAGCCCCACGTTATCTACTATGCGAGTAGGACCTTGAATCCTGCCCAAATTAATTGCTCGACTAAGGAGAAAGTGCTCCTAGCCATTGTTTTTGCCTTGGACAAATTCCAGCCTTACTTGATAGGATCCAATGTCATAGTTTACAAGGATCATGTGGTGTTGAAGCACCTTCTTTCTAAGAAGGATGCTAAGCCCCGTTTGCTTAGATGGATCCTACTCCTTCAAGAATTCAACTTAGAGATCAAGGATAAGAAATGAGTAGAAAATGTGGTGGTGCGTAAGACTCGTACCCTTATTTGCCCTCCGTACGCTTAATTTTCGGTGCAGGTACGTTTCGGATGGACCAAATTAGCGAGCCTTAATCATGACCCTGTTTTAGTACCTCATCGACCCAAGACCTATACCCCAGCGACCGCGTAGGCGCTGCGATTCCAACGCCGCGCGGCACGCCCCATTGCGATACTCGGTGTGTAAGTTGTGTCATTTGCGTAATCCAAGGTGGGCTGCGCAACGCGCGTGTGGCGTGGGCCCCACTTGCACAAATCCCAAGTACATGTCAAATCAATCAAATCACTCTCACCCATACCCCTACTCTACTCACCCCATACCCCTCATCCCTCTCTCACCTCCAAAGTCAACCAAGGCCCATACCTCCCATACCCCCCTCCCATGCTAACCACCACCACCATCATCACCCCCATGCTTCCTCCTCTCTCTCTCTCTCTCTCTCTCTCTCTCTCTCTCTCTCTCTCCCCCCCCCATACAATACCATACGTAGGGGAGAGGAGGCCTTCTCATTTCCATTGCAAAGAAAGGAGAGAGAAAGAGAAAGAGATTTGAGAGGAGAGAGAAAGAAAGATTTGAGAGAAGAGAGAGATTTGAGTGATCAAGAGAGAGATTAGAGAGTTTGAGGGTGGAGATCAAGCTTGGAGGACCCCGATCACCGTCCGGATCGTCCGATCGTCAGCCCGATCCAATCCAACCGTCCAACCATCAAGGTGAGTGCAAGGGGGACATAAACCCCCCATTTTCTTGATTTTCTTTCATTTTTCTTTTTTCTTTTGGGCCCATCTGGTGGTGTTTAATCAGATGGATGGATTGGATCATCCATGAATGGGCCCCACAACTTAGATAATGATAATAATAATAACAATTATATTAAAAAAAAGGAGAGAGTGCCGCTGGAGAGACAGCGTCCAGAGGACGCTACTGCCCAGCAGCGCGTGGACTAAAGCCCTTTTGGGCGTCGAGCAGGGTCCCCACTCGTGGGACCCACCTTGCTGCATGTATTTGATCCACGCCGTCCATCTGTTTCTCCAGCCCATTTTAGGGCTGGACGCCGCTGAACGCCAAAAATGAAGAAGATCCAGATCTCAGGTGGACCACACCATAGCAAACAGTGGAGATAATGATGTCCACTATTGAAACTTCCTTGGCCCACTTTGAAGTTTCTGGACCAAATCACCTCTCCAATATCGGGCTTGTTAGGTCCCCAATGAGCTAGGGGAACATGATGAATGGGGTGGATCGTCCCTAAGAGGGCCCCACTTGATATAATCTATAATAAAAGAAAAAGAAAAAGGAAGAAGAACGGGACGCTGGACGTCCTCAGCGTCAGAGACGCTGGGACGGTCCAGCGTCAGGGAAGAACCGGATAGTGTGAATGGGGTCCCCACTCGTGGGACCCACCTTGATGTTTATGTTGTATCCACACCGTCCATCTGTTTTCCCAGATCATTTTAGGGCCAGGGCCCAAATATGAAGCCGATCCAAATCTTAAGCGGACCGCACCACAGGAAACAGTGAAGAGGATGGTGCCTAGTGTTGGACCATCTTTGGCCCACCTTAATGTTTCTAGACCGAATTACATACCCAATATTGGGCTCATTGGGTCTCCCATGAGCCGAGGAACCTGATGAACGGAGTAGATCACCCTTATGTGAGCCCCACTCGATCAAAACCACACAACAAAAAAAAAGAAAGAAAGGAAAGAAGAAGCAGAGGCGTCTCTGACGCTGGGCGTACCAGCGTCCACAGACGCTGGCTCGTGAGGCCAGCTGGTGGCCCACTTGTGGGTCCCACCATGATGCATGTGCTATATCCTCACCGTCCATCCATTTGGGGAGATCATTTTAGGGCATGATCTTAAGAATGACTCAGATCCAAGTCTCAAGGGGGCCTCACCACAGAAAACAGTGGGGACGGTGACCCTACCATTGAAACCTTCCTATGGCCCACCATGATGTTTATTTGAGATCCAACCTGTTCATAAGTTCACACATGCATGGGAGAAGGGAGAGCAAAAATATCAGCTTGATCAAAAACTTCTGTGGGCCCCACTTGATGAGAACATAACAAAAAAAGGGACGTGGCCGCTGGAAAGACAGCGTCCAGGGGATGCTGCTGCCCAGCAGCGCAGCCCTCTTTGGGCGTTGGCAATGAGCCCCACTCGTTGGGCCCACCTAGAATGTATGTGCCTTATCTATTACGTCCATATGTCTTTCCAGCTCATTTTAGTGGCTGAGCCTAAAATCTAAGCATATCCAAATGACAAGTGGACCATGCCACGGGAAACAGTGGGAATAATGATCTCCATCGTTGAAACCTTCCCAGCCCTATAGTGATGTTTAATTGTTATCCAACCTGTTTCATAAGTGGCCGAGCCGAAAATTTAAGCATACCTAAATGTCAAGGGGACCTTGCCACGGGAAACAGTGGGAGATAATGATTTCCAGCGTTGAAACCTTTCCAGGTTCTACAGTGATGTTTTTTTGCCATCCAACCTGTTCATAAGATCACATGGATATGGATGAAGGAGAAAACACAAGTATCTGCTTGATTCAAAAACTTATTGGAACCAGCTGGGTACCACGCTGCCCAGCAGGTGGCCCACCCTATGGGTCCCAACGTGATGTATCTATTAGCTCGACCATGATGCATCTGTTCTATTCATGCTGCCCATCTACTTTTCCATATTATTTTAGGATATGGCCCCAACAATGAGGCAAATCCAGATGTTAGATGGACCGCACCCGCAGGGAATAGTGGTCATTGATGCCCACCATTGGAAACTTTCTTGGGGCCACTCGACTTTCTATCCAACCAAAGGTTTGGGCCCATATTTGGGTTCCAACTTGGTGGAGGTATTGTGTACCATGCCAACCGTCTTGATCGACGCATGGGGCCCGATTTAAATGGGCTTCACTTAGAAAATGGTGGTGCTTGAATACCTACCACTGAAACTTCCTAAGACTGGTGATGTATGTTTGCTATCCGACCAGTGGGTGGGGCCCACCATGGTCTTTCCTTTGATACATATGTTTTTATCCATGCCGTACACCTATTTTGTCGGCCTACTTTGTATGTGCAGGCCCAAGTATGGGGCTGATGTGGTCTCAAGTGGGCTATGCCACGAAGACCTTTACATTTCCAATGGGACCCACAGTTCGGGTCCCACTCTCTATATATATATTGGGCCTTTTAAGGCCAACATTACATGATATATCTAGTAACATGATAGTATACTTAGCTTGATATGTCACACTGATAACATGCTTAGTATAATGAATACCATGCTCATTCATATGCCCATACGCATCATTTGTATGCCTGTTATGGATCATGAATAACCATAGCATATGCTAGTTGGCTTGTTATACTTAGGGGACTCGTACGAGACAGGGTTGCCCCACATGATTGCGCAGTATGCGTAAGTTTGATGCATGACATGGATTGTATGACTCATGTATTTCGCATTATGTACGTTACAATCGCTTTCACACCCCAACAGCATCGGGGTGGTGGCCAGCATAGTCACATCGTGGTTGGCAGTATTGGACACCGGAAACTTGTTCTAGTACGTGGGCACTATGGATGTCCTTGGGTTAAAGTCCCTAAACCCTGCGGTACTAGTAGGATGCTCTAGCGTCGAGACCGAGTGGATAACATGAGCGCCCGTGTGCCAAATACCAGTAGGCCGTGTCTCCCACTGTGTTGAGGTCGGTTAGAAAGAGGTGTGACCTTATCCGCCCGGGTGCAGTGGGCTGTAAGCTAGGTCGAGTCTGACTAGCTCATGGAATGGGTCCGCTATCGGCGAGCCGGGTGGGCATTGGCATACCACTGACGAGGCGGATAGTGAGGTCTTTTCTACTCGCTTGGTTATGCGCGTGATGTGCGGTGGCCATTATTAGAGTATACTAGACCCCGGTGATGTCCCAGATGAAAACTATTTTGATATGTGGATAGTTGAGGATTGACGTGTTTGCATTGCATTTCTAGCATGTAACACTCAGCCATGTTGGCCCTTGCATCGCATAGCCTTGGGATGGCTGATAACATTCATAAACTTGGTAACTTAGCCCTCTACTACTTTCGCTTACTTTGATATCTGTATACTTGTCATATTCATCACACGCGCACACACGCACTCTACTGAGCTTCGTAGGAAGCTCATGCACGTTTGTTTACATTGCAGGTACTAGGGCACATCAGTAGCGTTGAGCGCAGTGCATGTACCTGATATTTTGGGCTTTTGCTACATTTTGTATTTCCCTTTCTAGCACTGTACTCAACAAACTTTTTAGTGGATATTTGATGATGTTTTATGGTTTTGATTATGCTCCTGTACAAAAAAAAAACATTTATCCTGAAAATCCTCCTGGTAGGATCCCAGGATCGGAACCTGGCACATGAGAGCTAGGAGCAGAGAATGGGGTACTACAAGGCTGTTGGCACCAAGGTCGGCGATCGGGAATTTAGTGAGCCCGGTCCCCGGGTTTGGGGCGTGACAGGTGGACCATCTATCCTACCTAGTTTTATCGAATTTCATTGACGAGTCACCTATTGAGGACTCATTTCTCGATGAGCAACTCTTTGTTGCCACACATCCACCATGGTACGCTGATATTGCAAACTATCTTTCCACAGGTACGATGCCATCTCATTGGACTGTGCAGGATAAATGGAAATTTCTAAGGGGAGTGTGCAGATTTTTCTGGGATAAACCTTTACTTTTTAAATATTGCCCATATCAAATAATTAGGAGATGTGTCCCTGATGATGAAAAAAATTCAATTATCTTCTTTTGTCATGATCAAGCCTGTGGGGGTCATTTTTCTGCCAAGAAAACCACGACAAAAATTCTACAATGTGGTTTTTATTGGCTTACCTTATTTAGAGACACCCACGAGTTTTGCAAAGCGTCAAAAGCTAGGAGGGTTGTCCCGTAGGAATATGATGCCCCTTACCCCAATCCAACATCTTAAAATCTTTGACTGTTGGGGCATCTATTTCATGGGACCATTCCCTTCATCCTTTGGATATGTCTATATATTACTCGTCGTGAACTATGTGTCCAAATGGATAGAGGCAATTCCATGTAGAACCAACGATCATCATACCATTCTAAAGTTCCTTAAAGAAAACATATTATCTAGATTTGAAATACCTCCAGCCATCATAAGTAATGGCGGTTCTCACTTTTGCAATAGGCCTTTCGAAGCCTTAATGAGAAAATATGGCATTACGTATAAAGTGAGTACCCCATAGCACCCATAAACAAGTGGACAAGCTGAAATTTCCAATCCGGAAATCAAACAAATTTTGGAAAAAACGGTGAGACCGAATGCAAAGATTGGTCACTGAGATTAGTCGACGCCCTTTGGGCTCACCGTACCGCTTATAAGACCCCCATTGGAATGTCTCCCTATAGACTCGTTATGGGAAAGCTTGTCACTTGCCTGTGGAGATTGAACACAAAGCCTATTGTGCAATTCGGACATTGAACTTCGACATTGATAAGGCTAGCTCACTTCGCAAACTCCAAATGAATGATCTTGACGAAATTCGGAATGATGCGTATGACAATTCGAGAATTTACAAGAGTATAATGAAGGCCTTTTATGACATACATATCTTCAGGAAAACTTTCCATGAAGGTCAGAAAGTACTCTTGTATAATTCCCGACTTCATCTTTTTTCGAGAAAATTGAGATCTCGATGGACTGGTCCATATATTGTTAAAGAAGTCTTTCCTCATGGGGCTATCGAGATAGAGAATGCGGCAAATGGTAACTATTTTAAAGTGAATGGACAACACCTTAAACCATTTGTTGAGAAATTTGATTCAGAGGACATGTCCATCACTCTGAATGATCTTGTGTATTAAGATGATTGATCTCCTAGTTTGACGGAGGTATAGAGTAGAGTTAGGTTTAGTTGTTTGTCTATTTTAGGTTTATTTCTTTAGAAGATTTAGTTGCCAGAGTTGTAGACTTCCATAATCGGCTCTCTTAGGTGATCTCGTTCTCACTCTCCTTTATATTTATCATTGCTCTCATGTTATTGCTTATTGCACATCTTTTACATTGAGGACAATGCAAGATTTGGTTGGGGGATGTGATTCCTACATAAATCAAGTATTTTGTAACATTTCCAGCATTATTATATGTTGAAAAATTTTCTGAAAATTCAAAATTCTTTTGGAGAACCTTGTTTCTATGCATTTGGGATGATACAAGTATAAGAAAAGGAGATGTGAAGTGATTAATATTGCAAGTCTTGAACTACCTTTGATATAATGGTTTTATATGTGAATTCCCCTATTGATATGATTGATAGAAAATTTGATCACTTTTACACCTAGCTCACATTACACGATTTTCATGGTTTGAAAGGATCATGTAGATTTGTGGATTGGCTAGACTTAAATTTAAGGTATTAAGGAACCAAGCTGGGGTACTTTGTCCATCCTTGTCCATAAGAAAATAACGAAAGATATGAATTTCTAAAAATCCTATCTAATGTGTATGAAAAGGAAAGAAGGAAAGAAAATATGGGTATGATTGAAAATATGGTGGAAAATTTCGGAAAGGGCTACCTATTACCAACTGGGGGATGGTCTACCCATAACCAAAGTCAGAAATGGGATGTAGTGTGAAAGCCATCGGAAGGACGGTAAGGCAAATTCCTGTCATAGGCTTGTTGTTGATCTATGCACTTTAGATCCACAGTCTAGTTGATCTATGAAGAAGATAATCTCGAAAATTCATGAGATGAACATTCACTATGCACACTAGGTTGAATTTGTTCAAGTTCTTCTATTTATCAATCAATCAGTGAAAATTCTATATAAACACTTATTATGTTTTGAGTATTTAGGATTTCAACTTCTATCACCAAATTTTCCTGATTTTTATAGTTGTATGTCTTGGAATGAATAAAAGCTTAGTTTCTAAAGGAGAGTTGGACTTTGGAGAATAGAACTTGTTTCACGCATGTTTTTCTTGGGACTAGCAAAATGCTGGTTGGGAGGTGTGTTGACCTCTGAATTGTGCATATTCTAACCCCAATTCATCACATATTATGCATGGTTCGCATGTTTAAAAGACCACTCTAATGCATGATTTATGATTGTAGGAACGAGATGGAGATTTCACTGATTCAAGTCTAGAAAGAGCACTTTGCACACATTGAAGATCGAAGGACCAAGTGCAAAAGGATGGAAGAAAGAAGCAAGGGAGAAAGAGAAGGAGCGAATAAGAACTGCAGAAAAAATTCCACTATTGACCAGTCGGCTGACCAGTCAGCCAAGGCAAACAACCGGTCGGTGATTCAACAGAAACCCCCTCACACTGCAAAACTCACTGGACCAAGAACGATTGGTCGTCCGACCAGTCGACCATCACTTAGACCGGTTGTCCGACGGTCGAGCACTCAACAGAGGGGATGAAAATTTTAAAAAGCTTGTTGGATTGTTTTTGACATTTTATGACCGGTCGTCCATGAGCTCCGACCGGCCGGAGCCCACCTCCGACCAGTCGACGGCGTAACAGAGCTTGTTTCACAAGCTTCGATTTTCTTTGCATAATTTCGTGATTTCTTCCGTAATTTGGAATCTTCCGCATCAATCTATAAAAGGGCACCTAGGGCCTCGTCTAAACTCATCCTAGAAGAGATTGGAGGTTGTAGGAAGTAAATGAGAGCACCGTGGAGTGTCCACAACTCCGCTGATTTTGATTTTTCTAGTTTTTCTTTAGTTTTTATTTTTATTCTATTTGTAGTATGACAATGCTCGGCTAGAACCTCGCAGTTAGGGCTGAGAGGTGAAGCTTGTAGCCAATTTTATGTTCAATTCAGTTTGATTCAAGTACCTTTACTTTAAGTTTGGATTTTGAATGTTTTTGTTTGAATAAAGTTGATATTTTTAGAAGTTTTATGAGAGTTCATGTGCTTCGGACATGGATTCCTTGCAATTCTCTGAGATTTTCATATTTGGCTTGATTAAATTCGAATTATGGTAGCCCTTGAGCATGTCATAGTCCATAAGCATGGCTGTTACTCCAAAGGCTATAATTTTGAATGCTATGTGCTTGATTAGAACTAGAACTTAATTTTTTGACTTAAGCAGGATTGTTTGTGCTTTAATGCTTTATCTTCCAACTAGATGAGAGATAAAACTTCAAATCTAGTTGTGTTCAAGCTTGAATGAATGAATTAACATGGATCGCTACAAGTGGATCCTCAGTGCCTTACTTTCCTCCTTATTTTCAAATTCTCCTAAGTTACTGTTTAGTTTAGTTTTTATAATTAAAATTCCAAATCACTTAAATCCAAGTTGTTGGAATAAGTTTAGAACTATTTACTTAGTTCCCTATGGATCAACCCGGTCTTACCAAGAATTATTACTATATAGCAGCCTTGCACTTGAGGTGAGCGAATAGTAATCTAACTCCTTCCCAAGTTCCTTGGATTAGACAGTGAAAGCGCATATCAACATCTTAAGGAATTCGATGAGGTAATAGGCACATTGCACTTTGCAAATGTATCTGACGATGTCGTGAGACTTAGGTTATTCCTTATTTCTCTGAAAGAGAAGGCTAAGACTTGGCTTTATGCATTAAGGCTAAGATCTATTGGCACATGGACTGAGATGACTAGGGAGTTCATTAAAAAGTTTTTTCTTATTCATATAACAAACATGTTGAAGCGCCTAATCATGAATTTTTCTTAAAAAGAAGATGAGACCTTCTTCCAATGTTGGGAGAGGTTCAAAGACGTATTAAACATATGCCCACATCATGGCTATGAAATTTAGTGGGTAATAAGCTTTTTCTATGAAGGACTGACTTCGCCCATGCACCAATTCGTAGAGATGATGTGCAATGGAGAGTTCATGAATAAGGAAGCCGAGGAAGCATGGGATTACTTTGATATCTTAGCCAAGAATGCACAATATTGGGATACAACTAAACCAGCAAATCCCAAGATAAGCCAAAAAAGAGAAAAGAGAGGAATCTATGTCCTCACCGAAGAAGACAACATAAGTGTACGTGTGGCTAACCTCAGAAGAAAAGTTGAGGCCATGAAATTAAGAAAGGGGGAAAAGACTAAGGAAGTTGAGAATGTTTGTGGAATTTGTTCCGGTTACCAACATGCAACAGAGGATTGTCCTACAATTTCTGCATTTAAAGAAGTTTTACAAGAACAATCAAATGCCATAAACAATTATCAACGACCATTTAATAATCCAAACTCGAACACGTATAATTGTAGTTGGAAGAACCATCCCAACTTCAGTTGGAGGAATGGGCCATCAAAGAATGCAAACAATAACCTAAAAGCTACGCTTGAGGAGATATTGGGTACATTCATCTCGACCCAAGTTGACTACAATAAGATTAATTCTCAGAAAATCGATGGGTTCATCAAGAACAATTAAAATTTAACCAGAATTCATCTTAAGCCATCAATTACTTGAAAACTTTAATGGCTAGAGTTAAATCTCATCTTAGTGTTAGGGAGAAAGGCACCAAGGCACACTTCCTTCCCAACCTCTCCCTAACCCAAGAACCCAATTTGAGATACAAGACCTCAGCTCATCCTCCCAAAATATGGAGCATGTTCAAGCTATCACCACCTTGAGGAGTGGCAAAACAATTGATAAATCCAATCCAGTGAAGGCCCCAAAGCCTAATGATCTAGAAATTGCCAATAAGGATTGTTGTAGAATAAAGTTGGTCATCGAAAGATGTGATAGAAAGTGATTGAGAGAAGTTATTATCAGATTGTTCGATGGCGAGCCTCCTTCGTTTATAGTTCATCTCAGATCCCTGAGCAATGCCATCTGATCAACATGCGAGCAGCTCGGCTCGTGAGCAACTCCCGCCATGAGCACTCCCGAATATGGCCACTCTCGCCATGAGCACTTCGGACATATGACCACTCTAGTCATGAGCACTCCGGACATATGACCACTCTCGTCATGAGCACTCCCGACATATGACCACTCCGGACATATGACCACTCTCGTCATGAGCACTCCGGACATATGACCACTCTTGTCATGAGCACTCTGAACATATGACCACTCTCGTCATGAGCACTCCCGACATATGACCACTCCGGACATATGACCACTCTCGTCATGAGCACTCCAGACATATGACCACTCTCGTCATGAGCACTCCCGACATATGACCACTCCCGACATATGAGCTCTCTGGTCTCTGGTCTCTGGTCATGCGAGCAGCCCTGCTCTCTGGTCTCTGGTCTCTGGTCATGCGAGCAGCCCTGCTCTCTGGTCTCTGCTCTCTGGTCATGCGAGCAGCCCTGCTCTCTGGTCTCTGGTCTCTGGTCATGAAAGCAGCCCTTCTCTCTGGTCTCTGCTCTCTGGTCATGCGAGCAGCCCTGCTCTCTGCTCTCTGCTCTCTGGTCTCTGGTCTCTGGCAAGGACGTCCTTCAGCTCACAGTACCAGCAGCCTATATATGCGAGTAGCTTGTCTCGCGAGCATCTTCCAACGTTCGAGCAGCTTTAACTACTGATGATCAGCGATGACATCCCTTAGCCTATAATACCAGCAGCACGTATATGCCGATTTTGGGCTTATCTTCGCCTACGGCTCCTTGTCTCAAGGGATCACTATCAAGGAACGTAATTGACCAGATGAGTAATTGGATTAGATTATTCCTTTATCTGAGAATAAGCAGGATAAGCACCTTATCCCATGAAATCAGTAGATGATCGCGATATCTTACGTAACAGAATGGGACATTCAGATCTATATAAATAGATGGTTTCATCAATGAGAAGGTACACAATCTCTAAGCCTATATTTCACACGTCATCTTACTATCACAGTACCCGTACTGACTTTGCCATCGGAGGGCCATAAGCCGGGTCAACCGGCGGTGGTCCTAACCTTTCTTGGTGATTGTAGGTTCCCCAATCTACACCATTCATCTCCGATTGGAGGTCAGACAACGAAGAATCAAAGTTGGTCTCTGACCAACATCTGTTAGCCAATTTTTGGCGTTAACAGATTGGCGCCGTCTGTGGGAACGACTAAATTGTTCTCGCCTATTTCTTCCTTCATCGTTCAATCATCTTCTCCCTTTTACCTAATCAATGGTTAGCATCATCTACCACACATGCTCAACCAAGAGTTGGTGGATCATTTCACATGTTCATCTCCACCAGTCTTATCTTCCTCTCCAGCACTCCAACGTCAGGAGTGGCCCACATCTCCACCAAGCTGCTCAGTCGTCCATCAGTTGAGGACGTCGCACCCATCATCGATGGCCTTCATCTTGCATGTACATCCCGTCTTCCAGAGACCAAGGCATCATAAGTGTACAACCCCTCATCCAAAGTTCCTGATTCCATGTCACCTAGCCTTCATAAGTGTAAACATCCAACCTAATGGTGGACATCATCAACGCCCAACAGGTGGGCCATCTTCAATCATCAGCACCTGATCAACCAACGATGCAGATGGGCGTCCATCATCTCTGTCCAACGGGATCTGCATTCACATGTCATGCAACCATCACATCTTCTCAGCTCCGACATTCCGCAGCTGTCTGGAATGTGCAACCCCCTCAAAGCCCAGCCGTTGATCACACCTCATAGATCTGCC
Source organism: Liriodendron chinense (assembly GCA_003013855.2). NCBI lineage: Eukaryota > Viridiplantae > Streptophyta > Magnoliopsida > Magnoliales > Magnoliaceae > Liriodendron > Liriodendron chinense. The sequence goes on from PVNU02001522.1 coordinate 1,229,033, forward strand.
CCGTTCATCAGCATGAGAAACCTCAGCCATAAATTTGCCTCATCCAGAACCTTGTCACAGACTCTGATCTTCCAAAATTGATAAACGACTTGGATTTCTCATAAGACTCCTCGGTGGATCCCACCTAACGTCCATAGCAAAATCACGCTCCTGCATCTGTTTCGAGAGTATCCGTCATAGCGGGACTCGCTCCTCACCAGCGGCAATGTCGCACACATCTCCCGCTGGTAGTCCGTGCAGAACCCCACCAATTCAATCATTCTTAAGCATATCCGGATCTCACGGACCAACTTCACCATCCAACCGTCCATCAGAGCCAGCAAGCTACAACGTCTCCAGCAAATAAAAACCCAGCCGTTATAGCACATGAAGCTCTTCCCAGCAACTGCTCATCCATCTCATGCGGTCAACCACACCTCCAACTCCATGCTAAGGACACCGTCAACCAACAATGGAGCTTGCATCATCTAACATCCAGCATGGATAATCCATCCTCTTTAACTATCCACTTTAACAGCTGGGACGCCTCCTTCATTCATGAACCAGCACACGCACCACCAGCGACATCTAAACCTTCTATAGTGATGGAACCCATGTTCCTGATCCAAACCTGTCCATTTGATCCAAGCTCTTAGAAAACTTTGATCGTCCAAAGCTTTTTCATTATTTCCTGTTATGCGGCCCGCCAGAGTTCAAGACCTGCTTCGTATTTGAGTTCACAGATCATCTAAATCTCGCTAAACTAATCAATGACTTGGATTTCCTCATCTTACCTCATAATGGATCACCATTCGTCATCACATGTGGGGCCAACAACCATCAACGCCGCCCAGCTGATCTTCATCATCCAGCTAGCGGTCATCCACTCCATCCATTGCAAGTGGTTCGGCTTGTGGAGGAGATTCCTAAGCCTCAAGAAAAGCATATACTCGAAAGGCATGCCAGAAGCCTTAGCATATTTATTGGGTGGAGAAATCATCCAGCACGTTAAGTTTGGAGCCATCATCCAATCTCTCTCTCTCACGAAGATGCTAAAGGAATCCATTTCCCTCATAAGGATTCCATCGTTGTAGCGTTAAAGCTCTCGTGCCTCAATGAAACGGAATATGAAGCCTTAATTGTCGTCCTCAAATTAGCAAATATACACGCAATAAGGAACCTACTCATTCACAACGACTCTCAGCTCGTTGTATATCAAGTGCTCAACGAATTTGAGGCAAAGGAGGAGCGGATGGCTTCGTACAAATCTCAGGTACTCATCTTGCTCGCTCAAATTGAACAAATATAAAATAAGTCATATTCCTCGAGAGGAGAACAAGCTCGCAGGTTCTTTGGCAAAATTATCTTCTGCACCTGAGTCCGATCTGACGCAAGCTGTTCTTATCGAGCATCTATCTATCCCGAGTGTCGATCAAGTTGCTCCAGAGCATCTCGCACATTACTTTTATCTTCCTGTTGGATGGACCCCATCATCCTTTACTCCAAAGCGGATGACTCCCAGATGATAAAAATCAGCCCGACAATTCGTTATCGTGCTCCCAGGTACATCTTACAAAATGAAAAAATGTTACGTAAAAGTTTTACTTTACTGTATTTAAAGTGTCTCCATCCAGAAGAAGCACACCGTGTTCTAGATGAAATACACCAGGGGGCATGCGGTAATCATCCCAAAGGATGGTCTCTAGCAAACAAAGCAATGAGACAATGATACTATTGGCCCACTATGAAGGCGGATGCTATCGAATTCTCAAAGAAATGTGACAAATATCAGCGATATTCTCCATTCCCTCATTTACCGTCTGAGTAAATGACACCGATGGAGGGTCCTTGGCCTTTCGCTTAATGGAGATTCGATATAATCAGACCACTACCTGTGGGAAAAGGACGTGGCAGTCGATTACTTCACCTCAATCTCCTAGAAGAGAAAATGAACATAACTTGTCTTCGAGTAGTGGCTTATCAACAACTATAGCCCGTTGTCATAATTTAAAGCTCAAATTCAGGGTTTTTTAGCTCGACAACTTGGTGCTCAGGCAAAACATCGGAACATCCGCTCGGTCATTGCATCTTAATTGGGAAGGCCCGTATCGAGTCATCGAGATTGCTCGACCAGGTACATATTATCTAGAAGACATGCGAGGAAGACCCCTACGTCACCCTTGGCACATGGAACATTTATGCCGATATTTTTCATAAAGCATGTGAATATTGGATCATTCCTAAATAAAGACGATCTCTCTCATTCCAGCTGTTCAGCTATGGAATCTATAACTTGGTCACTACTCCATTTTTTGGACCCGAATAGCCCCGAAGGGAATACATACATTCTCTTGGCCAATCTTCTACCCTTGGTAGAATCAAAGCCTCAATCGATAGATCAGTCTATCTCTATGTGGACATGGTCGCCAAGACCTCCCAGATTGAGCCCAACTCATTTTCATGAGTTGAGTAAAATATTATAGCATGAAGTGACTAAGTCATCTGCTCACCTGCAGGGCCAAAGACTCAATTGATAGGCCAGCCTATCTCTATGCAGAAAGCTGGCACTTATAAATGCATGCTCAATCATGTACGGCTTCTCCTCCGAAAATAGGCGGTTACATATACATACAAGTCCTTCGCATAGCTCCTCAACACTAAGGACTTGGGGGGCATCTGTTGTAGAATAAAGTTGGTCGTCGAAAGATGTGATCAGAAAGTGATTGAGAGAAGTTATTATCAGATTGTTCGATGGCGAGCCTCCTCCATTTATAGTTCATCTCAGATCCCCAAGCAATACCATCCGATCAACATGCGAGCAGCTCGGCTCGTGAGCAACTCCCGCCATGAGCACTCCCGAATATGGCCACTCTCGCCATATGAGCTCTCTGGTCTCTGCTCTCTGGTCATGCGAGCAGCCCTGCTCTCTGGTCTCTGGTCTCTGGTCATGCGAGCAGCCCTGCTCTCTGGACTCTAATCTCTGGTCATGCGAGCAGCCCTGCTCTCTGGTCTCTGGTCTCTGGTCATGCGAGCAGCCCTGCTCTCTGGTCTCTGGTCTCTGGTCATGCGAGCAGCCCTGCTCTCTGATCTCTGGTCTCTGGTCATGCGAGCAGCCCTGCTCTCTGGTCTCTGCTCTCTGGTCATGCGAGCAGCGCTGCTCTCTAGGTCTCTGGTCTCTGGTCATGCGAGCAGCCCTGCTCTCTGGTCTCTGCTCTCTGGTCATGCGAGCAACCCTGCTCTCTGGTCTTTGGTCTCTGGTCATACGAGCAGCCCTGCTCTCTGCTCTCTGCTCTCTGGTCATACGAGCAGCCCTGCTCTCTGCTCTCTGCTCTCTGCTCTCTGCTCTCTGGCAAGGACGTCCTTCAGCTCACAGTACCAGCAGCCTATATATGCGAGCAGCTTGTCTCGCGAGCATCTTCCAACAGTGCGAGCAGCTTTAACTACTGATGATCAGCGATGACATCCCTTAGCCTATAATACCAGCAGCACGTATATGCCGATTTTGGGCTTATCTTCGCCTACGGCTCCGTGTCTCAAGGGATCGCTATCAAGGAACGTAATTGACCAGATGAGTAATTGGATTAGATTATTCCTTTATCTGAGGATAAGCAGGATAAGCACCTTATCCCATGAAATCAGTAGATGATCTCGGTATCTTACGTAACTGAATGGGACATTCAGATCTATATAAATAGATGGTTTCATCAATGAGAAGGTACACAATCTCTAAGCCTACATTTCACACGTCATCTTACTATTACAGTACCCGTACTGACTTTGCCATCGGAGGGCCATAAGCCGGGCCAACCGGCGGTGGTCCTAACCTTTCTTGGTGATTGCAGGTTCCCCAATCTACACCATTCATCTCCGATTGGAGGTCAGACGACGAAGAATCAAAGTTGGTCTCTGACCAACATCTGTTGGCCAATTTTTGGCGTTAACAAGGATGATATCTCAAAAAACACTTCACATGAGAAAGAACCAGAAAGGCAATACAAGTCGGTTGCCCCGTTTCCCCAATGGTTAATTTCACCCAAACCTTTAGATAAAAATATGAAAATCCTAGAAGTGTTTAAGCTAGTGAAGATCAACATTCTGTTGTTGGATGCCATAAAACAAATACCATCATATGCTAAATTTCTGGAGGAATTATGTACAGTCAAAAGGAAACACAATGTTCATAACAAAATACTTTTGACTGAGAATTTGAGCGCCGTCATCAAACAAGAGGTGCCCCTAAAATATAAGGATCCGGGTAGCCCTGCCATCTCATGCATCATAGGTGACTACTAGATCAAACAAGCCTTACTCCATTTAGGAGCAAGTGTTAACCTCATCCCATACTCGGTCTATGAACAACTTGGGTTAGGTGAATTGAAACCCACCAAAACCACACTCCAACTTGCTGATAGATCAATTTGTATACCGAGAGGGATGATTGAAGATGTCCTTGTCCAAGTTGATAAATTCTACTACCTAGTGAATTTTATTGTCTTGGATACACATCCTGTGATAGGTACCGGTGCTTAAATTCCCGTCATACTTGGTTGCCCTTTCTTAGCCACTTTAAATGCGATTATCAATTGTAGAAATGGGCTTGTACAAATGTCCTTCGAAAATATGACACTCTAGTTGAATATCTTTGATTTATGCAAACAACCATGGGAAGTTGATGAAGAGGTCCACGAAATAAATCTAATCGAATAATTCGTACCCTCTTGACATTATATTTCGATCCCTTGGAGCCATGTTTGGCCCACTCTCAATGAGATTGATGATGACATGATACGAGAGATGGATGCCATTTTGGATTCTATACTGGTACTTGATAATAAAAGATGGAAGACACCATTTGAGCCTTTTCCTCTAATCGAAAACAAGCCTCTTCCATCTAATATCAAGGCTCTGAAGCTCGACCTAAAACCTTTGCCTGATTTGAAATATATTTACTTAAGTCGAGATGAGACATATCCAGTGGTGATTTCTTCCCACTTGGATGAGGAATAAGTTTTTGGTGCCGTTGCCGGGGATCGAAGAGTAGGCTGATAGCCACTCTAATAGAGCATAAGAGCGCCATTGGATGGTCGATTGCCGATCTCAAAGGCTTAGCCCCCCTGATTTGTACTCATCACATACACCTGAGGAAAATGTGAAGACATCTAGGCAACCACAAAGATGCCTCAATCCAAATATGAAGGAGGTGGTTAAGGCCAAGGTAGTTAAAACTATTGGATGTAGGTATCATCTACCCAATATCTGATAGTTAATGAGTGAGTCCAACTCAGGTGGTGCCTAAGAAATTCGAGATAACCATCGTAGCCAATGCCAACAATGAACTCGTGCCAACCAGGGTCACTACCGGTTGAAGAATGTGCATTGACTACCGGAAACTAAACACGGTCACGAGGAAAGACCACTTCCCCTTACCATTTTTTCATCAAATTTTAGAAAGGTTGGCGGGTCATTCCCACTTTTGCTTCCTCGATGGATATTCAGGATACAACCAAATAGAGATCGCCCTAGAGGACCAAGAGAAGACAACATTCACATGCCCATTCGGCACTTTTGCATATCGAAGGATGCCATTTGGAATGTGCAATGCTCCTTCCACATTTTAGCGTAGTATGTTGAGCATTTTTTCTGATATGGTGAGAACGATCCTCGAAGTCTTCATGGACGACTTCTCAGTATTTGGTTGTAATTTTGATGAGTGCCTTACGCACTTCAAAACTGTTTTAAAAAGATGTAAAGAGAAGATCCTCGTGTTAAATTGGGAGAAATTTCATTTCATGGTTCAAAAAAGAATAGTCCTTGGTCACATCATCTCAGAAAAAGGAATCGAGGTGGACAAGGCTAAAATCGATCTTATCTCTAACCTTCCACCACCCAAGAGCGTACAAGATGTTCGGTCCTTTTTAGGATATGCTGGATTTTATAGAAGGTTCATAAAGGACTTTAGCTCACTCTCTCGTCCTTTATGCAACCTCCTTCAAAAGGAAAACTCATTCGAGTAGAATGAGGATTGTCAAAATGCCTTTGTCAAACTTAGGTATGTTGACATGTGCCCCTATAATGCAACCACCTGATTGGAGCCTTCCTTTTGAAATTATGTGTGATGCGAGTGACTACGCTATTGGGGCAGTCTTAGGCCAGAGAAAAGATAAGAAGCCATACGTCATCTACTATGTAAGTAGAACTCTAAACTCGACTCAAGCAAATTACACCACTACGGAAAAGGAACTCTTAGCCGTAGTATTTGCTTTAGACAAGTTTAGGTCCTACTTGATCGGATCCAAGATTATCATATTTACCAATCATGCCGTACTTAAGTACCTTCTTTCTAAGAAGGATGCTAAGTCACATTTATTGCAATTGATCCTTTCTCCAAGAATTTGACATAGAAATACGAGATAAAAAGGGAGTAGAGAACGTAGTGGCTGACCATCTCTCACGACTTTTTCTCACCGATTCCTCTGAGACAACTGCGATCAATGACATGTTCCATGATGAACAGCTTTTTAAAATCTCTCAATTATCATGGTATGTGGATATTGCTAATTATCTTACTACAGGTACAATTCCGACAAACTAGAATAAGCAAGATAAGGATAAGTTCTTCAACGAGGTGAGGAAATTCGTGTGGGACAACCCGTACTTATTCAAGTATTGTCCCGATCAAATTTTAAGGAGATGTGTGCCGGATGATGACCAACACAGTATCATCTCCTTTTGTCATTCTCAAGCTTGTGGTGACCACTTTTCGACTAAGAAGACCATAACCAAAATTCTGCAAAGTGGGTTTTACTGGCCCACCATGTTCAAAGATACCCGTGAGTTTTGTAAAATGTGTGAACCTGTTAAGCCTTCAATTTATACATTTGCCGACTCATTATATCACATTATATGCATGGTTTTCATGTTTAAAGACTAATCTAATACATGTTTTTGTGATTATAGGAATGAGAGGAAGATTTCACCAATTCATGGTTAAAAGAGTCACTTTGTATGTATTGAAGATCAATAGAACAAGTGTCAAAAGGTGGATGAAAGAAGCAAGAAAGAAAGAGAAGAGATAAAGAAGAAAATCTGATTTTTTTGCCTTAGACCTGTTTGTAGACAGGTCGCCAGACAGGTCGACAGACAGGTCTACAGTGTAATTTTTGGGTTATTTTTTTCTTCTTAGAACCGATCGAAGGTGCTCCAGAAACTCCTGATTTTCAAGGCCAAGTTTCTAAATTGCGAGAGGACTCTGTGTTTTCTTGAACTTTCCAAGTTGGTGCGGGATTTCTCTTATAAAAGGCCACCTCCAATCTCTTCCTAAGGCATCTAGCAACGTGGGGAGCAAAGAGATCAAGACCTAGGAGGCTTCCTAGCCTCCTACAACTAGTTTTCTTCTTCTTCTAGTTCTAGTTTCTAGTTTTTAATGTTTTCTTTTAGCTAACCTCTTAGCTAGAGCTAGAGGTGAAATTTGTAGTTGGTTTTAATGCTTTAATTCTTTTATTTCAAGTACCATTTTCTTAATTTTGGATTTTCAAGTTCTAGTTTGAATAAAGTTTGGATTTTTAGATGAATTGTGAGAGTTTGTGTGCTCCGGACATGAGTTCTTGCAATTCTTTAAGATTACCATGATTGGGTTGTTTGAATTCGAATTGTAGTAACCCTTGAGCATGACATAGTCCATAGGCATGGCTGTTACTCCGAAGGCTACAAGTTCAAGTTCTATGTGCTTCATTAGAACTAGAAATCTGATTTCCAGATTTAAGTGGGACTGTTTATGCTTGAATGTTATATCCTCCAATTAGATGAGAGATAGGACTTTGATTCTAATTGTGTTGTGCTTGGATGAATGGATTGGTATTGAACTATTACAAGGGGATCCTTGATGCTCTAGTTCTTCTTATTTTCAAATTTTCCTATTTCATGTGAAAAACTATTTTTCTAAACTTCTTAGATTCTAGTTATTAGATTAGTTAGAATTGTTTACCTCTTTCCCTGTGGATCGACATCGGTCTTACCGAGATTTATTACTACATCGCAGCCTTACACTTGAGGCGAGCGAACAAGTTTTTGGCGCCGTTGCCGGGGAAAAGGTTAAACGGTTCTAATTGTTCTAGTAGCTATAGAGTAGTTTTAGTTAGGTAGGATTTTCAGTTTTCATAGAAGTAGATTTTCTATTTTTTTTCTAGATTACTAACAATTTTTTGTTTGATTTTGTAGGACAATGTTGCTGACATAGATCTCACTCTATTGGGTAACATCTCTCATTCTCCCTTCTTTTTATTCTTTTTTCTAAATTAGGGTAGTTTCCAATTCTTTAAAATTTCATCATGTATGATTGGATGAATGGTGCGTACAAGTACCTTTTGGAGGATGAGACGTCGGATTGGGGGACCCTAACTCATTGTGATCGGGATCCCTCCAAGCATAAGTATTTTTTTGAGATTCAAAGAACCTCCACTACCCCCCCCCCCCCCCCCCCCCCCCCCCCCCACGTAAGACGATGCGTGATTACATTAATGCAAGCAATACACATATTGAAACACAACGTAAGACGATGGGGGAATACCGGAACGAAGCAAAATCGAATAATCATCCGGGAAAAACATTACGTGATTACCGGATTGAAAATAACATGAGTGTTCCACCGGTTCTGGTAGGAGGTGTGCAACAACAAAAAGAATGGGTGAATAGTGGCCAACTGGTTAGGACAATGCGTGATTACTTGTATGGATATGCCTATCAACCATCATATAACTCTTCATCCTACAATGCGTACTGTCTTAATTGGGGAAACCACCATTCTCCTTGTTCAAGGGAAGAACCAACCATGGTTATTAACAATCACCCTAAAACGTCTTCCTCTTGTGATGACAAGTATACACAAATACTTGAGGAAATATGGAATGAGTATGTAGATGAACAATCAAATCAAGCCTACTCACCGTCTTGTGAAGACGTTGAGCCCGAAATTGGGGGCATCGAATCAATCCCCTCTAATGAGGAGGATGGGGCTACCCAAGTCCCACCTTCTTCGGATTTAATGAATAGACTTTTAGAGGAGATTGATCTCGATGATCCCAATATCATCATCACTTATGGTGAGTCCACTATCTCTTTTGGATACTTTGAACTTAATGATGACGAGATTTCAATGACGGTTGACGAACCCGAGGAATCCATAAAATTTGAAAGCGGTAGTGGGGTTGCCTACAATGAGGGTTTGGTGAATGCTTATGAACCTTTGGTTTCTTTTTCCAAGGGGCATAATGATTATGAGTCTCTAGAGGATATGCATGCTAGAGAGATGGCCGAAGTTGATTTTTTTGAGTCCTTCCACCAACAACACATGCCAAATTCTATTGTGGTAGACCTCCATTTGATTGAAAATTCTTTTCCTTTAGATGATGAGGTGGCACAATCTGAAATTTTAAAAGATCAACCAATGTTTAATGATGTACCTACCACTAAATCTGAAATTTTTTCCTTGGAAGACCTTCTCTCTATAGAGGAGGAATTCCTTACCATTGAAACAGAATTTCTTCAATCACTAAGGGAGGACGAGGACCCTTCATCCAACTATCTCGATTTTCTAGAGGATATTTTGTTAGACATGGTGTCGGTGTTTGAAGAACACCATTCCACTGATTTACACTCTTTACCATTGTTTGTGGAAGCACCGTTCAATTCTGAATTTGGGGAGGAGACAACTTTAACCAATGAAAACTTGATGATTATCTCTCCAACATCATGGGTCCTTCAGCCCATTGAAAATTCTGATTGGGAGGACCCATTTTTAATTGATTATAACCCATATCAGAATTTGAGAAGATATCTTTCTGCTGCTCTTATCTCCTCCTTTTATGCATGTGGTGCACAATACGATTGGTCTTCAATGATAAGAAGCACCCCTGTCTACTGTCGAGCAGGACTTTGGATGGTCCTCATGAGAAATTTATTAAAATTCATGAAAATCCTGCTCAAATTTGATCATGTAGTCGATCGAACTAATCAAAGGTAGGTAGGTAGGTTAGGATTTATTTTTCTGAAATTAGGATTGAATAAGTCTCATTAAGACAATGAAAGATGCTAGAATTGATCAACTTGCTACCCCAGGTACTCTCGTTCTCACTCTCCTTTGTTTTATTTCATTGCTCTCATGCCATGCTTATTGCATATCTTGTTACATTGAGGACAATGTAAGATTTTGGTTGGGGGGTGAGATTCCTTAGATGAATCTACTAGCTTTTGTGACATTTCGAGCAATTAATGTAAAAAATTTTCAAGTAATCTAAAATTCAAAACTCTTTTGGAAAACTTTGTTTCCATGCATTCGAGATGATACGAGTATAAGAAGAGGAGATATGAAGTGAGTGATGTTACAAGCTTTGAACTTCTCTTAATATAATGGTTTTATATGTGAATTCCCCTATTTATGTGATTGATAGAGAATTTGAATACTCTTACACCTAGTTCACATTACACGATTTTCATGGGTTGAAAGGATTATGTGATTTGTGGATTAGTTGGACTTTGATTTAAGGTGTTGAGCAACCAAGCCGGGGTACTTTGTCCATCCTTGTCCATGGGAAAATAACGAAAGATACGGATTTCTAAAAATCCTATCTAATTAAAATAAAGGAAAAGGAAGGATGAAAATTGGGAATGATGGAAAACATGGTGGAAATTCCGAAAAGGGCTACCTATTACCAATCGGGGAATGGTCTACCCGTAACCAAAGCCAGAAATGGGACGTAGTGTGAAAGCCATCGGAAGGACGGTAAGGCAAATTCCTGTCATAGGCATGTTGTTGATCTGTACACCTTGAGATCCATAGTGTAGTTGATCTATGAAGAAGATAATCTCGGAAACCCATGAGATGAACATTTACTAAGCACACTAGGTTGAATTTGTTCAAGTTCTTCTATTTATCAATCAATCAGCGGGAATTTCATACGAATACTTATTATGTTTTGAGAGTTTAATGTTTCAACTTTTATCACCTAATTTTTCTGATTCTTACACTTGTATGTCTTAGAATGGATAGAAGCATAGTTTCTGAAGGAGAGTTAGTTTTGGAGAATTGAACTTGTTTCACGCATGTTTTGCTCGGGACTAGCAAATTGCTTGTTGGGGGGGTGTGTTAAGCCTCCAATTTATACATTTGCCGACTCATTACATCACATTATATGCATGGTTTTCATGTTTAAAGACTAATCTAATACATGTTTTTGTGATTATAGGAATGAGAGGAAGATTTCACCAATTCATGGTTAAAAGAGTCACTTTGTATGTATTGAAGATCAATAGAACAAGTGCCAAAAGGTGGAGGAAAGAAGCAAGAAAGAAAGAGAAGAGATAAAGAAGAAAATCTGATTTTTTTGCCTTAGACCTGTCTGTAGACCGGTCACCAGACCAGTCGCCAGACAGGTCTACAGTGTAATTTTTGGGCTGTTTTTTTCTTCTTAGACCGGTCGCTAGATTGGTCGCCAGTCCGGTCGCCAGGCAGGTCGAAGGTGCTCCAGAAACTCCGATTTTCAAGGCCAAGTTTCCAAATTGCAAGAGGACTCCGTGTTTTCTCGAACTTTTCAAGTTGGTGCAGGATTTCTCTTATAAAAGGCCACCTCCACTCTCTTCCTAAGGCATCTAGCAATGTGGGGAGCAAAGAGATCAAGACCTAGGAGGCTTCCTAGCCTCCTACAACTAGTTTTCTTCTTTTTCTAGTTCTAGTTTCTAATTTTTAATGTTTTCTTTTAGCTATCCTCTTAGCTAGAGCTAGAGGTGAAATTTGTAGTTGGTTTTAATGCTTTAATTCTTTTATTTCAAGTACCATTTTCTTAATTTTGGATTTTCAGGTTCTAGTTTGAATAAAGTTTGGATTTTTAGATGAATTGTGAGAGTTTGTGTGCTCCGGACATGAGTTCCTTGCAATTCTCTGAGATTACCATGATTGGGTTGTTTGAATTCGAATTGTAGTAACCCTTGAGCATGACATAGTCCATAGGCATGACTGTTACTCCGAAGGCTACAAGTTCAAGTTCTATGTGCTTCATTAGAACTAGAAATCTGATTTCCAGATTTAAGTGGGACTGTTTGTGCTTGAATGTTATATCCTCCAATTAGATGAGAGATAGGACTTTGATTCTAATTGTGTTGTGCTTGGATGAATGGATTGGTATTGAACTACTACAAGTGGATCCTTGATGCTCTAGTTCTTCTTATTTTCAGATTTTCCTATTTCATGTGAAAAGCTATTTTCCTAAACTTCTTAGATTCTAGTTATTAGATTAGTTGGAATTGTTTACCACTTTCCCTGTGGATCGACCTCGGTCTTACCGAGATTTATTACTACATCGCAGCCTTACACTTGTGGCGAGCGAACAGAGCCTTGTCAGAAATTGGGAGGAATATCCCGTCGAAATATGATGCCACTCAATCCCATCTTACCAATCAAAATTTTTTATTGTTGGGGCATCGATTTCATGGGTCTATTCCCATCTTCTTTTGGAAATTTATACATTTTACTTGCCATTGATTATGTTTCAAAATGGGTCGAGGCGATTCCATGCCGGAAGAATAACCATAAAACAGTTATTAGATTTTTAAAAGAAAACATCCTTTACCAGTTTGGCACTCCTCGAGTCATTATAAGTGATGGAGGGTCTTTGTTTTGTAACTGCCCATTTGAAGCTTTAATGAAAAATACGGCGTAAATCATAAAGTGAGCACTCCTTATCACCCATAAATAAGTGGACAAGCTGCGATATCCAACAGGAAAATTAAACATATTTCAGAGAAAACAGTGAACCCCGATCGCAAAGATTGGTCGCTTCAACTTACTGATGCGCTCTAGGGCTTACCATAAAAACAGTGAACCCCGATCGCAAAGATTGGTCGCTTTGACTTACCGATGCACTCTGGGCTTACCGTACAGCTTTCAAGACCCCCATTGGAATGTCTCCCTACAGACTTATCTATGGGAAAGCTTGTCAGTTGCCTATGGAGTTGGAACATAGGGCATATTGGGCGATAAAGAAAATAAAATTTGATTCTGACAAAGCAAACTCGTTACGCAAACTTCAATTGAATGAACTTGTGGAACTCCAGAATGAGGCTTACGAGAATGCAAGAATTTACAAGGACAAGACGAAGGTATTCCATGACAAGAACATCCTTCGTAAGAATTTTACGATCAATAAAAAAGTCCTTATGTATAATTCTCAGTTACATTTATTTTCGAGAAAATTGAGGTCTCGATGGACCGGTCCCTTCATTATAAAAACTGTTTATCCATATGAGACTGTCGAGTTGTTGAATCCAAGGAACGACAACATCTTTAAAGTGAATGGTCAGCGATTAAAGCCATTCATTGAGAATTTTCCTTCAGAAGGTATGTCCATACCTCTAACTGATCCTGTGTATCAGGATAGTTGACCTAGTCTAATGGAGGTACAGTGTAGTTTAGGATTAGAATTTCGTGCTTTTTGTTATTTGTTTTTCAATAGGTTTGTTAGAAGAAGGTAGAATTCTAGCTTTTTACTCTCTCAGGTACTCTCATTCCTCCCTTTATTTTTTATCATTGCTCTCATATTTTGCTCATTGCATATCTTTTACATTGAGGACAATGCAAGATTTGGTTGGGGGGTGAAACTTCTAGATGAAGCTAGTGTTTTGTAACATTTCGAGCAATGTATGTAGAAATTTTTTTTTCATTTTTTCTGAAAATTCAAAAATCCTCTGGAAAACTTCGTTTCTATGCATTCGGGATGATATGAGTATAAGAAAAAGAGATACGAAGTGAGTGATGTTGAGCATCTTGATATATCTCTAAGATAATGGTTTTTTATATGAATTCCCCTATTTATATGATTGATAGAAAATTGGAACACTTTTGCACCTAGTTCACGTTACACGATTTTCATGGTTTGAAGAGATTATATAGATTTGTGGATTGGTTAGGCTTAGATTTGAGGTGTTGAGAAACCAAGCCAGGGTACTTTATCCATCCTTGTCCATGGGAAAAGAATAAAAGATATGAATTTCTAAAAATCCTATCTAATGTGTATGAAAAGGAAATGAAGGATGAAAATATGGGAACGATTGAATATATGGTGAAAATTTTTGAAAAGGGCTACCATTACCAACCGGGGGATGGTCTACCCGTAACCAAAGCCGAGAATGGGAAGTAGTGTGAAAGTTGTCGAAAGGACGGCAAGGAAAAATTTCGTTCATAGGCTTGTTGTTAATCTGCACACTTTCAGATCCCTAATCTAGCTGATTCATGAAGAAGCTAATTCCGAAAATTCATGAGATGAACATTCACTATGCACACTAGGTTAAATTTGTTTGGATTCTTCTATTTATCAATCAATCAGCGGGAAGTCTATATGAACACTTGCTATGTTTTGAGAAGGTTAAGGTCTCAACTTCTATCACTAAGTTTTTTCGATTTTTGCACTTACACGTCTTGGAGTGTATAGAAGCATAGTTTCTGAAGAAGAGTTGGGTTTTGGAGAATGGAACTTGTTTCACGCATGTTTGCTCGGTACTAGGAAAATACTGGTTGGGGGGTGTGTCGAGCTCTTAAATGTGTATATTCTAACCCCATTACATCACTAACTATGCATGATTCGCATGTTTAAAAACTATTCTAGTGCATGTTTTGTGATTATAGGAACGAGAAGGGGACTTCACCAATTTAATGCTGAAAAGGTAACTCTGTACACATTGAAGATAAAAAAACCAAGTGCCAGAGGGTGGAAGAAAGAAGGGAAGAAGGAAGAAGTGCAGAAAACTGCACTAGTAGACCGGTCGTCCGACCAATCGACCATAGCCCAAGACCAGTTGTCCAACCGGTCCAAGCACTCAACATGAAGGCCCCTGCTGTCAAACCTTACTGGACCAAAATTGATGAAATATGACCAGTCGTCCGATCGGTTGTCCACCACTCAGATCGGTCGTCCGACCAGTCATTGAATAAAAAATGTGGATTGAATTTTCCAGAGACTTTTTGGACTTTTTTGGCCTTTTACGATGGTCGTCAGACCGGTCGACCATGGGCTCAGACCGGTAGTCTGCGTAATAAAGTTTGTTGTACAAGCTTCGAAATTTGCTGCGCATTGTGTAACTTTTACGCATTTTCTCGAAGATTCTACGCAACTAAAGGCTGAAATATATAAAAGAACTCCTCTACCTTGTTCCTAATGTATCATATAAGAGAGCTACTACAGTGGGAGGTGGAGAAAGGCGGATTCGGAGTTTTACAACTCTTTTTTCTAGTTTGTTTTCTAGTTTCTTTTATGTTTTTAGTTGATTTCATGTTTCATTGGATCATGATCGGTTAAACCTCTTAGCTAGGGCTAAGAGGTGAAGCTTGTAGTGGATCTGAGATGTTTTAATTCGTTTTATATAGTTTCAAGTTGGATTTATTGAATGAACAATGGTTTATTGAAGTTTGAATAAAGTTCTAAGTAGTTTTCTTAATCCTATGATGACTCATGGATGTCTGGAAGAATTGCCTTAGTTCTTAGTTGTTTTGCATGGATCTAGATCTGCACACTCCGAGGAATCGAATTCAAGACGCTCTAGAGCTTGATTCTTAATGTGGGAACTTCGAACAAAGTTCTACTTCTCTAGAAATTCTGAATTCTATGTGATTGTTCATGTGATTTGAATGAAGTTCAAATCATGATATAGTTAAGCTATGTGATAGGGTTTGATGAGTATTATGATTGTGATCTTAACCTATTGGAACTAGGATTGACCTATGCAATTGAGCGTGCTCAAGTCCTAACTTGAATTGAGGGAATCATGTGTATGAATTACACATATGACAGATTGTTTGTTATAACTGCTCTATCGTCCAGCTAGATAGGATTTGATTTCGAATCTAGTTGTGTAATTGGAAAACCACAACGAATTATGCATCAAGGATTGCTACAATTGGATCCTTGAACCCCTAGTGCTCTTTTATATTAATTACATTCACTTTTAGTTTCAGATTACCATCTATAACAAATTCTAAAATCTATTTAGTTCAATCTCAATTAGAGAATATTAGAAGTAGTTTTGTGAATTTCTAAATAAATCCCTGAGAACGATCTCGATCTCTACCGAATTATTACTACATCGCAACTCTACACTTGGGGAAGCAAATAGAAAGCAAACAAAATAGTAAAGACAAGTAATATACTAGTAGCTTCAGGAGCATCATCGACTGGTGCACTAGTCGAAGCAACGGGCGCTGATGACATTGGGGCACGCTTAGTTACAATTTTCGTTACTGGTTCAGGCAATTCAGGGGAAGAAAGTATGACAATCTCAGGGGCAATAGCAGCTTGAATCGGTTCAGCAGCAGGGGACGCTTCCGTGACGATTTCAGGCATACTAGCAACAACATCGGAAGCCACAGTCTCTCGAGAGGGTGAACCAACCTCCTCGACCTCAATATCTTCGTTATGTGGAAGGGTTGAGGGAGGTACTACCCCTTCCATAGTAGTAACAGGCCCTGTCTCAGGAACAGGGCTAGGGTCGGTCGCAGTTTCAGTCTCAGCAGGATTTGAAAGAGGGGAATCTTCAGCTTGCACCCCACCATCAAGATCCATGGGGATGGGTTATGTATCTACCTCGGGAACAGATCTATCATATATCGGCTCATTATCATCACCCTCCCCTGTGGGGCAGTCTCCACTCAGATTTACTTGGGAACTCATCTCCCCTTCCTCCCTTACTTCACCTGCTTCATCAGCTGGAACGTCGCCTACAATCCTGGAGAGTCGTTTCCGTAGTCTTTCAGCGTCATACAATTTTTGCATCTCATTGATATTCTTAGGACCATCGACGATAATTGTACGGTGAGCGGTCTTCACTCGAGGCCCAGACCGCTCGAGAGACGGTTCATTATCGCTATCTCTAAGAACAGAACGTCTAGACAGACTCCCTTGAATTGTCTGACTTTGATCATGGCTTCCCCGACCACCAGTCGACGGGGTCCCTACTGCAACACTATCTGCCCTCGTGTCGCCATCACCTTCTCCATCAACCCCATCACCACCACTACCTTCTCCATCATTATCATCATCATCATCATCATCATCATTGTTCCCACCATCATCCCCCACCAATATCATCACCACTAGCATCATCATCCTCACATCATCGTCATCATCATCATCACCACGATCATCACCCTCTCTCTGTGCCTCTGTCACCGGACCGAGGAGCGGAGAATCTCGATCCTCTCGTAGTGTGATCCTTTGCCCATAAGCAATCTACCGTTTAAGTGTATGCTCAGGTTTCTCATGATCAATGATTACGTTCAGAGAAGTCAATAATTTCTGTACACCTGGTGTAGCAAGTTGATGAAACTGCTCTGATACATAGCCGAGACCGTCAGCAGGAGCAGGATCGATGATCGGAGGCGAGACAAAGATAGGATCAGTTACGTGCGAATTGTTCTAGATTAAGGAGTATTGGTGAGCCCACCACCTCATCCAACCATACATAGCACCAGGAGTGTATTCTGTGCCCGGAACGATGAAAGAACAACCCGATCTGGTGAGCAAAAGTTGCCGCCACATCCACTTCCAGTGGATCGGTCCTGTGCCGTAGGCTCACTGCTCTCTCATTAATGGCTCAAGGGTTTTAGGTACCCCTTGATCATAACCAAATTGGCGGGCAAATCTATTTGGGTAGTATGGTTCTCTTCAGAACTCAGCCCCCTCCCTTAAAGGCAGTGAACCTGGGTGGATTAATATCAGAAATGAACGTTCATAGGAACCGAGACTCTCATCATCATCGAGCAACACCGGATCCTCACTGCTGGTCCCCAAGAAAAGGAAGAAATCGACATCATCATAGCAAGCAATCTTCGCCTCAATAGTCGCTAAGTTCCCACTGTTCATCTTTCGCTTCTGAAAGGCATGCAATGGAACCGATCCTCTCCGAATGAAGTCCTTAAGTTCCATACCGTACACCCAAGGGAAGGATACATCAAGCCAACCAGAGAAGTAATGCCACCCACAGAAGGACGAGTTCAGTCCGAAGGAGGCACAACCCTTTTTATTGATAACACCACCGAAGGGTCGGTAGATAGAACAAAAAACTGTCGGAGCTAGCACGTAATGATGACTGTTGGCCATATTCCTTGCCATAGTGAAACAAGAAACCCTCACGCTATCCGCTTGCTTAGAACTTGGCAAGGCTACGTGTTGAACCTCCAATTTATACATTGCATTGCCCATTACACTACATAGTTTGCATGATTTTCATGGTTTAAAGGCCCACCTAACACGTGTTTCTGTGATTGTAGGGATGAGAGTGGATTTCATCAAATTGGAGCCAAAAGAATGTATTTGAAGACATTGCAGGAAGTCCTAGGATGGATCAAAGAGAAAAGAAGAAAAAATGGAAGAAAAACCAAGGCTGACCGGTCGTCCGACCGGTCAGCCACATATAAGATGTAAATGGAAGGAGACCGACCGGTCTTGACCAGTCGGCCAGGAAGACTGGACACATTGCATTGGGGCCGACCGGTCATGACCGGTCGGCCATAGGCACTGGATGAAGGATAAACAGCCCGACCGGTCATGACCGGTCGGGCATGCACGCTGGAACAATGGACAATCCACGCCGACCGGTCATGATCGGTCGGCTGAGCTCTCTGGAGTATTTGAAAAGCCAGGCCGACCGGTCACGACCGGTCGGCCCTGCGTAAGAAGTCTCCTTTCTAAATTGGGACTCCGAAAATTGCTGCGCAATGCGAAGG
This sequence comes from Liriodendron chinense, assembly GCA_003013855.2. Taxonomy (NCBI): domain Eukaryota; kingdom Viridiplantae; phylum Streptophyta; class Magnoliopsida; order Magnoliales; family Magnoliaceae; genus Liriodendron; species Liriodendron chinense. The sequence goes on from PVNU02001522.1 coordinate 1,247,775, forward strand.
CTTTCGCAGAATCCGACGCAAGGGGGGCTTGTTGCTATAAAAGGCCACCTAGGGGCTCTCCCTAAGGCATCAGAGAAGAGAAGGAACGTGAGTTTGGAGGCTGAAGGCGACTGCGGAGCGTCTGCAACATCTATTTTCGGGTTTTTCTAGTTTTATGCTTTATTTTTGAGTTTTTAGTTGTAGCATGACTATGCTCGGCTAAAACCTCTCAGCTAAGGCTGAGAGGTGAAGCTTGTAGCCAGTTCTATGTTAATTTCAGTTCGATTCAAGTATTTTTTAATTCAAGGTTAGAATTTTCTTATGTTCAGTCCAAAAGATGGTAGTTTGAGATGTCTTATTTGAGTTCATGTGCTCCGGACATGAATTCCTTTTAATTCTCTGAGATTATCACAGGTTGCTTGTTTAGATTCGAATTAATCATTAGGAACTCGTCCGGTATCAGGTATCCGTACCGACAATGAGGCGTCCGATACTTAAACTTAAGATGTAACTAACTTACCTGAACTTGAACCTTCAAGTTGAACTTAACCTACTTACACACACTTACGAAATTAAAGGTTGATCTACTCTCTATCCTGAAGTTTAGATCAACACAAGAGATGAACCTAACTGACTTAATTGTATCCTAACGATGTTCACCTAGGAACTTCCGGAATCATGTAATATAGAGACTAAAAAGTAATTCAATGACAAAATTAATTTGTAGGATAACTTTAACTTAAACAAGATAATTTGACTCAACGACCTCATTAATCCTTCGACAATGAAAAAGGGACACCTAGCTGGAGCCAGAATGGCTCTAAATAATGATGTAGCGTCGGAATGTGAACTCCGCTCGCTTGTGATGCGTTGTGTCGGTTATACGGTTCTTAGACCGATCGAGAGTACACCCCCTATTAAGCAAGCCAGAGTTCTTATTCATCTTCATCTTAGTTTCCAAAGACAGCTTATCTCCACGGCCTTCGTCGTAGGGCGCATAATTCAAGCTGAAAGAGAAAGTAAATCATCAGTGAAAAGAAAAAGATAGAATGAAACATGGATGCGCAGTCCAAGTCAAGAAACTCACTGTAGACCATGGCTGAAGTAAATCAACCAATCTTCGAAGGGACCTTATCTTTGGAACCCAGAAACTGTGGAAGCTCCGCAAATAACTCGTAACAGGCTTCAAAATAAAAGCCTTCGTCAACACCTTTCTTCTTCTTGGACAACTCATCATCACTAGGAGTCCATTCATCATAAATTTTACCACGAATAGGGAGACCTGCAAGCCAATACAGATGCCAGAGCGATATGCTCATCTCCTTGTACGGCAAATGGAAGGAGTTTATAATAGAACTCCAGTGATTCAGAAACCCCTTGTAGACCCACGACTCCCAATAAAAATAGCTAGACGTCGCTTGAATCGCCCTTAAGAGACCCTTGTCTCAATGTCTCTTCATGCTGCTCAATGATCCGGTTGGCCTAGGCCTCATAGCCAGGATGAGGACTCAGATGTCCTCAGGTCCGAAATCCACCCACTGGCCAAATCTCTGTAGCAAACAGGAGACGGAACCTCTGACGTAGATTCTCAAAGTAGTGAGTTGGAAAAGGTTGATGGGGAATGTGGTTCAGCTCCAGAAATATCATGTCCTTCTCACCAAGGATGGATTGAAGCGTGCCATTCTCAGATATAGCGCAGTTGGGAAATGTTAACGTCAGATTTTGCAACAGGACCCACCGGTCCTTCACCTTCTCTCCAACAAGGATTTCTTCCGCCGGACCTATAAGAAGACAGAAAGCAACTAGGGGTGGCTGGTGTCCAGCCGTTAGCCCTCCGATGCTTAAGTCAGGCAAAGCAAGAAGAAGAATATCCAAACAAAACGAGGCTAGAGATTGAATATTGTGTACCTCTCTCTTAATGGAGTCATCCCTTTATATAGATTTGAAGTGATCCAATCTGTTACGTAAGATATCGAGATCCCGTTGATTTCGTGGGATAAGATTCTTATCCTTAGATAGAGGAGTGATTTAATCCAACAACTCATCCGTCAGTTACATTCCTTGAGAGTAATCCCTTGAGATACGGAACCATTGAAGAAGATAAGCCAGAATCGGCCTATACGGGCTGCTGGAACTATTATACGAAGACTGTTCAAACCAAAAGCAAAGACTCATGACTGCACAGATGTCGGGAGCTGCTCATGTCAGGAATACTCGCATTCAGAAAGCACGACCCCTTTTGCCGAGCGCGAACCGAGCTGCTCGCATCCAAGATATGCGACCCCTCCTGACGATCACGAGCCGAGCTGCTCGTATCCAGGATATGCGACCCCTCCTGACGACCACGAGCTGAGCTGCTCGCATCCAGGATATGTGACCCCTCCTGACGACCACGAGCCGAGCTGCTCGCATCCATGAGATGCGACCCATCCTGACGATCACGAGCCGAGCTGCTCGCATCCAGGATATGCGACCCCTCCACAACTAATTTTGCCTATAACAGATGCCCCCCAAAACCCTTGGTATTGGGGAGAGCTATGACAAGCGTTTTGTCTATATGTGGAGCTGGCGGGTAGAAGAAAATCGCGCATGATTCACTTAACGTGCTTCCGCATTTATGATGGCCAGCTTTTTTGCAGCTTTTCCAGCTGCCGGAAATGAGGCGTCGGGTGCCACGTGCCTCTGTAATTAATGCTAGCGCCCGTTCGTCTGGTGTGCCTGATGAGAAACTGCCGCGTGTCCAGCAAATCAAACAGGATGATTGCGTATAAATACCGGACTTAGAAAAAATTCCTTCATTTTTGAATTTTCTGCTGCTGGGCTCTCTGCTTTCTTCTTTTTTTTGCTTCTGGTGCGAAAAACTTTTGTTCTTCTTCCTTTGCTTCTGGTGCGAAAAACCTCTTCACAGAGGTAGTCCTTCTCCAACTTTCTCCCTTCATTTATGCTCCCTTCATCTTTCTTTCTTGCTTTTTTATTTGTAATGGCGGTATCCTCCGATGAAGAGATTGTTCCCTTGGGAGATCACACCCTTGATTCTTCCGAATCCAACAATGCCAGAGTACCGGCGGGGAGATATTCCGCCTCCGGCTATTCTTCCATTTTGACAGAGGAAAGACTCTCTAGCCTTAGAGAGACATATCGGGTCCCAGACTCTGTTTCGTTCAGATTACCTGGGAGAGGGGAGACAGCCGATGCACCGCCACCAGGGTGTGTGGCTTTTTATGAGTATTTTTTCAAAGTGGGCGTACGTCTTCCCCTCCACCCTTTCATACGAAATTTCCTCCGTCTCTACAAGATTGCCCCGGGCTAACTAATAGTAAACGGCTGGCGGGTACTTCTGAGTGCTTTCGTCCTTTGGAAGCTAGCGGGTAACGAGGAGTTAACCGCTGAGGAGTTTTTAAGGTTATTCCAGCTGAAGAAGGCGCCAGCTAGCGAGGGTTGGTACTACCTATGCTTCTGGCACCGGAATAACTTTATCTTGGGGAACCCTTCTTCCAACTGCCCGGGTTGGAGAAAAAAGTGGTTCTACATTTCTGGTAACTGGGAGTCCGAATTGGGCTCCGACCCCAAAGGCCATAACGTTAATCGCCATTTTGGCGAAGGTGGGTTAAGTGTTCGTTTATCTGTCCGAAAGAAATAATGCTTTTGCTCTATTGATGATTTAATCGTACCTTCTTTTTGTTCGTAGGAATCCCGACTGGTGTGAAGCCGAACCTGCGAGGAGGACTCAACGAGAAGTTAGTTAGAGTCTACAAGCTTGCCGCGACCACACGCCACGTCAACGTCGCACTAGAGCCTCGTCATCTCTGTGCAGCGGGTCTCATCTTCCGAGAAGAGATGACGAATGTTGGAGACAAGAGAGGTGCATTGGGGGTACTTCCCCGTCTGAAGGGCGCAGCCTCGAAGAGGCAAAAGAAAACCGCGGGGGGTCCTTCTAATGCACCTGCTCCCGCAGAGGGGTCGTCTCACGGCCCTCAACCACGTGGGGCAGCTTCGGGAGGGATCGCTACGACCTCTCACACGACCGCGACCCCTCCGGTCAACGCGACCCCTCTATCCACCGCGCCCCCTCCGGCTGACCTGCCTCGTCAGCCAATCATCGAAGTAGCCGACAACTCGCCGAAAGGCGATCGAAGAGGAGGGGGACTCCCTCAAAGGGGAGCTACGTGCGAGCCGGCTATTGCTCGCGAATCGCTGACCCCCTCTCTGGGTACAGCGGGTGTTCGCGAGGCGAGCTCGAAGGAGATGGTGGTGGCCCAACCTTCTGGGTCGGGAACTTTTGTCATCCCACCGCCCTTGCATCCCATATGCGAGTTCATGTTTGACAAAATAACTCCCAACTCCTTCGGAACTCTCCCCGAACCGAGCCCGGAAACCCTTTCATCAGATATCGGGGTGAGATTGCTGCAGGTAACCATCCTTACATTGTCTTACTTTTTCATATATATTTATTGATATGGCGGGCTACTCTAATTTTCCTTCTTTCTCACATTTTTTTATAGAGCCTGGATCTCACGCTTCGAGTCAGACGTGACATCGAAGCAGCCCGCCGCAGCGTGGAAGATGCGGAGAAGAAGAAGAAGACGATGGAAGCAGAGGTCCAAGGGCGGGACCGCTTGGTGAAGGCTCTGGAAGTTCAGATCGCCAAGCTGGGTGAAGAGAAGAAGATTCTCCTTGTTAAAATCCAATCCCTGACTGAGCGCTTTCAGTCAGTGGACCTCCAACTCGCTAAGCTTCAAGAACTTCATACTAAGAGCGAGAAGGAGAAGGAAATCTTCCGCCAGGACAAGATCCAGCTTGAAGGGCAGTTCAAGGACGCTCGGGCCAAGCTTGAGGAGGCCCAGCAGCGGCTTAACTAGCTAAAGGATGACTTCATCCACTGGAAAGAGGAGCGGGTGGCTCTCGTTCAGATGGTATCTGACGAGGGTCCTCACGCCGTCCAGAAGTTTCATACTTCTCCACTTTATGATGAAGAGCGATATGAAGCGTATATCGCTGGTCAGGATTTCGCGGTCAGAGTTATGCAGCAGATCGCTCCGACTTTTAATGTTGAGGAGTTCGATAAGATGGCTTTCGAGGTCGTAGCTAGAGAACGAGCTGCTGCCGAGAATGAAGTCACCGGGGCTACAGACGTTGTTCCTGCTCCTGAAGCTGGTCCCGAGGCCGAGAGCCGCGAGCCTGCGCAAGATGAGGATGATCAACCTTGACCTCGGCACCCTCCTATGTCATGTATTATATTTTTCTTTCTTTTTTTTGTATGCTTTTGAGAAGAAATTTGTAATGTCTTGACCTTTTGGTCACCATTTTAATGAACAACTATTTCTTCAGTGTTGCGTATTCTCCTTATCTTTCATTTTTGCTTTGTGTTGATCACATGTCGACTCATCAGGGGATGCGACTCCTTAATTCGAGCACGAGCTGCGCTGCTCGTAGTTAGGGTGAATGACTGCGACCCCTTAATTCGAGCATGAGCTGTGCTGCTCGCATTTAGGAGGTGCGACCCCTTATACGAGCACGAGCCAAGCTGCTCGCATTTAGGACGTGCGACCCCTTTCATCGAGTGCAAGCATCTAACTCATGAAAAAGTGAATTAGACTCAATCCGGGGGTCATGTGACCGTGTCCGCGTTGAGATAGACTGATCTATCGATTGAGACTTTGATTCCACCAAGAGCGAAAGATTGGTCAAGAGAGCACGCATGCTCTCTTCGAGGCTATTTTTAATCCATAGAATGGAGAAGCAACCAACTAGTAATAGTTTCAATCCTACCAAGGGTAGGCAATTGGCCAAGAGGATGTGTATATTCTCTTCGGAGCTATTCGAGTCCAAATAAATGGGATAGCGGCCAAAAGGTGGTTTTAGCCCTACCAAAGGCAGGCAATTGGTCAAGAGATGGTATGCACTCTCTTCAGGGCTATTCAGGTCCAAGTAAATGGAGTAGCGACCAAAAGATATCTTCAACTTTATTCATAAAATGTCGTTGTGAACTACATCGAATCTAGGGGAAGTATTGTAGCAAATGCTCCATGTGCCAAGGGCGACGCACGGGTTTTCCCTGCATGTCTTCAAGATAATAGGTACCGGGTCGCACAATCTTAATAACTCGATAAGGGCCTTCCCAATTGGGATCCAGCGAACGAGCAGGAACTCCGATTTTTTGCCTCAGGACCAAATCTCCGAGCTGGAAGGACCTAGGCCGAACCTTAGCATTTCGATAGCGGGCAATACGTTGTTGATATGCGGCTGCTCGTAATTGGGAGGCATTTCTTCATTCTTCCAAGAGATCGAGGTGAAGTCGGAGGTTTTCCTGATTTCCCGTGGGGTCATACTGCTCGATCCGATACGAAGGGACTTGAATTTCCACCAGTATTACCGCGTCGACACCAAATGCTAAGGAGAAAGGGGTTTCACCCGTTGATGTACGAGTTGTAGTCCTATATGCCCATAATACCTCTGGTAGAAGTTCTGGCCATTCACCTTTGCATTCACCAAGCTTGGTCTTTAAGTGGTGCTTGATGATCTTATTCACTGCCTCGGCCTGCCCATTCGCCTGAGGATGATATGGAGAAGTGCAGAGATTACGTATCTTCCATTTTTCACAAAATTCATCAAAGGCTGCGTTGTCGAACTGCGTTCCGTTGTCGGTAATTATAGTGTGAGGGAGTCCGAAACGGCATATGATATTTCTCCATATGAACTTGGTAGTTTGTTTCTCAGTAATCTTGGCTAATGGTTCTGCCTCGGCCCATTTGGTGAAGTAATCAACCGCCACAATTGCAAACTTATTTGTCCCTTTCCCATGGGCAAGGGCCCAATGATATCGACCCCCCACTGAGCGAAAGGCCAAGGGCTATCAACTGGAGTCATCCGTTCGGATGGTACATGAGGTATAGGTGAATATCGTTGGCACTTGTCACATTTTTTAGAAAATTCAATTGCATCTGCTTTCATAGAGGGCCAATAATATCCTTGCCTCATCGCCTTGTATGCTAGGGATCGCCCCCTGGGGTGATTACCACATGCCCCCTGGTGTATCTCATCTAGAACACGAAGTGCTTCTTCTGGATGGAGACACCTTAAATAAGGCAAGGAGAAGCTTTTGGGTAACAATATTCCGTCTTGCAAGGTATACCTGGTAGCTCGAAGCCGAATTTGTCTTGCAGCTTTCTTGTTGTCTGGTAGGTATCCGTCTCGGAGATAAAAGATGATAGGGTCCATCCAGCATGGAGATGATTGTATCGATATTACTTGCTCAAGAGTTGCTTGGTCGATACTCAGGTTCTGACGATGTTCGATGGGAATTGAAAGTGATAACTCGGATTCTGGTGCAGAGGCGAGCTTTGCCAGGGAATCGGCAAGTTGATTCTTCTCGCGAGGGATATGAATTATTTCATAAGTCTTTAGTTTTGCGAGCAGGATGAGGACACGAGATTTGTATAAGGCCATCCTTTCTTCTTTGGCCTCGAATTCACCGAGAACTTGGTTGACAATGAGCTGGGAGTCGCTATGAATCAGCAGATTCTGAATTGAAAGGACAATTGCTAGTTCGAGGCCAACTATCAGAGCCTCATATTCTGCTTCATTGTTTGAGACGCGAGAGTCGAAACGCAGAGCATATTGAAAATGCGACCCGTCGGGAGCCACTAAAATTAGGTCCGCTCCGCTACCTGTGGCCCGCGACGACCCGTCCACGAAAAGTGACCAAGAAGGCTGGTTGTCGTTCGCGGCATTATCATCGGAAGAGTATGTGAACTCGGCGATAAAGTCAGCCACAGCCTGGCCCTTAACTGCAGTCCTGGGGCAGAATGCGATATCGTGCTCGCTGATCTCGACCGCCCATTTAGTTAAGCGTCCGGAAGTCTCAGGTTTTTGAAGGACTTGCCGTAGCGGGTGATTTGTTGGTACTAGAATAGTGTGGGCTTGAAAGTATGGTCGTAGTTTTCGAGCTGCCGTGACTAAGGCCAGGGCCAGCTTTTCCATATCAGAATACCGAGTTTCTGCATTAACCATTGCTCGACTAATATAATAAATGGGCCTTTGCACCCTGGAATCTTCTCTTATTAAAGCGGCGCTAACGGCCGTAGAGGACACAGATAAATAAAGAATGAGTTGCTCATGTGCTATAGGTTTAGATAAAATGGGGGGTGCGCTCATGTATTGCTTCAATTGTTGAAAGGCTTCTTCACACTGTGGTGTCCATTTCCAATCAGACTTGGCTGTTGCACGAAGGAGTTTGAAGAATGGTAAGCATTTGTCAGACGCTCGCGAGATGAACCTGTTCAACGATGCGATGCGACCAGCCAAACGTTGGACGTCTTTAAGAGTGGTCGGGGATTTCATCTCCATCAATGCTTTAATTTTTTTGGGATTTGCCTCAATTCCTCGCTGACCGACCATGAATCCGAGGAACTTTCCAGCAGATACCCCGAATGCACATTTTTCTGGATTTAACTTCATCTGATATTTCCTCATCAGATCGAACGCTTCTTGAAGATCAGGAAGATGATCATCTTTCACGATGCTTTTTACGAGCATGTCATCGACGTAAACTTCCATATTTCTGCCGATTTGGGCAGCGAATATTTTGTTGACGAGGCGCTGATAGGTGGCCCCTGCATTTTTAAGACCAAAAGGCATTACCTGGTAGCAATATAATCCCTGATCTGTGATGAAGGCCGTATGTTGACTATCAGGTGGATGCATCATGATCTGGTTGTAACTAAAATAAGCATCCATAAAACTGAGCAGGGCGTGTCCAGCTATTGAATCAACCAACTGGTCGATCCGCGGTGTCGGAAAGCTATCTTTGGGACATGCCTTGTTCAAATCTGAATAGTCGACGCACATTCTCCATTTGCCATTAGCTTTCCGGACGAGAACTACGTTCGCGACCCACTCTGGGTAATCAACCTCTTTTATGAAATTGACCGTGAGTAGCTTCTCGACTTCAGCTTTAATCGCCATTTGCCTTTCTGCAGTGAAGGCACGTCGACGCTGTTGAACGGGTTTATGCTTCGGGTCAATATTGAGACGATGTGCGATGACATTGGGGTCGATGCCTGGCATATCTTTATGAGACCAAGCGAACACGTCCTGGTATTTGGTGAGAAAACGGACCAAATCTTCACGATGGACACTGGTTAAAGAGGATCCAATGTATACGACCTTGGACGGGTCGTCTTTAGTTAAATGAATCGCCACTGTTTCTTCCCCAGGAGTTCCTGATTGGAGAACGTTCTCTCTCGGATCCAGCGAGGTGTTGGTGGACAAGTTGGGTGAATCTTGTGCTATCTCCATAACGGGTGTCGCTTGAGCTTTCTTTCGATCTAGTAGGGCTATCTGGTAGCAAGACCGAGCCTCCTTTTGATTTCCTCGCACAACCCCAACACCATTTGGGGTAGGGAACTTGACGCATAAATAGGATGGGTGTAAGGCTGCCCCAACCTTATTAAGCGATGGCCGACCCAAAATGGCGTTATATGCTGATTTACGATCCACCACGAGGAAGTTCACGAAGATGGTAGTCTTCGCTGGACTTTCTCTAAAAGTAACTGGGAGATCAATGCTTCCTTCAGGTGTTACCACCTCACCTCCGAAGCCGACGAGAGGAGTAGAAACTGGTTTTAGTAGGCTTCTGGCGAGTGCCATTTTGTTGAAAGCCTCTAGATACAGAATATCCGCTGAGCTACCTATATCCACTATAATTCGATGAGTTAGATAATTCGATACCTTTAATGCGACTACGATGGAGTCTTCGTGAGGGAAGTGAATTCCTGCCGCATCTTCGAGGGAGAAGGAAATTGGGAGATGGATGGCCTTTGACGTGCTGGATGCCTGTTCCAGCCAATAAATATGATGGGGTTCTTTAGACGCCTTTCGAGAGTACGCTTTCCTTGAAGCTTGTGAGTCGCCCCCGTAAGTGTTAAGCTCATAATTGTGCATATTCTAACCCCAATTCATCACTTATTATGCATGATATACATGCTTATTGGACCAACTTAATACATGATTTGTGATTGTAGGAAGAAGATGGAGATTTCACATATTGAAGGCTAAGTGGAGCTCTTTATGAGCATTGAGGATCAATAGATGAAGTATTGAAGGAAGAACAAAGAAAAGAAAGCAAGGAGAGAAGAGAAAAGAAGAAAGAAAGAAAGAAATGGAGAAGGAAGAAGGCAGGACCGGTCGGCTGACCGGTCAGCCAAGCAAGACCGACCGGTCATGACCGGTCGGCCACCCCACTCATGTGTTGGATTGAACAGAGACTAAGCCCGACCGGTCATGACCGGTCGAGCACAGCCGACCGACTGAAGGACTGCCCAGGCCGACCGGTCATGACCGGTCGGCCATTGCTGCTGGACAAAGGGAAAGTCACTCCGACCGGTCGTCCGACCGGTCGGCTGTGCAAAACTAGAAACTTCTATTTCGGGACTCCGATTTCTTCTGTGCAAGTGCGTAGTTTTACGCAAAATCTGGAATCTTCTTGCGTATTGGACTCCTCCAAGCTATAAAAGGACCTCTTTTCTTCATACCAAGGGGGCTACAACGTGGAGATTGCTGAGGAGAAGGATTCTACTTCAGATCTTTAGTTTTCTTTCCGTTTTTTGTAGTTTTTCATGTTTTTAGAGGCTTTTAGTTCAAGGATGTTAGAGATGAACTAAACCCTCTTAGCTAGGGCTAAGAGGGGAAGCTCTTGATTCGTTTTTGATGGATTAATGCAACCTAGGTTTCCTTTTGTGTTTTAATTGATGAATTTTAGTTCAATTTGAGTTTGATTCAAGTACTATGTTGGTTTCTACTTTGATCTCTTGATGACTCCGGGCTCATGTGATTCTTAGTGATTCTAAGCATAGTATCTTAGCTTTTGAGCATTGTCATGCATGTGTAATGCATTGATCTACCATCGACTCCGGGCATGGTAGACGCTTTGATTGCCTTGTATGCAATGGCCTGATTTTCATGTGGGAACTCATGCAACTGAAATTCTTATCTTTTATGTATGATCTATAATATGTGTTTAGTGATTGATTTTGATTTAAATAGAGTTCAAATCATGAGTTGTAATCAGGTCTAGTGACAGGACTTGGTGAAGGCTATGGTTATGAATCTCAACTAGATTGGAAAGAGGCTTGGCCTATACAATTGAGTGTGCCCAAGGTCTGAGCATGGTTGTGGGAATCAAATCAGTTAATAAGCACCTATTTCAGACAACTGTGTTTAATTGCTCTATATTCCGATCGGATAGAGATGGAAATCTGATTCTGATTGAGTTATATGAGACCTAGTTGTGTTAATGCATTGAAATGTATCAAGAGTGGATCCTTGGCGCTCTAGTGACTTTTTAGATTGAATTTACCTTAACCATTCACTGTTTAAACTCAAATCACTGTTTGTTTAGTTTTAGTTCTTAATAGAGTCTTAATTACTAGTTGTTTTAGTTAAATTCTGAAGATACTCATACATAAATCTCTGTGGGAACGATACTCGGTCTTTCTGAATTATTACTACTTCGCAACCCTACACTTGGGGAGCGAACAAGTTTTTGGCGCATGGTTTTCATAATTTAAAGACTAATCAAATACATGTTTTGTGGTTGTAGGAATGAGAGTTACTTTGCCCAATTGATGATCAAAAGAGCTGATTTAGAACCTTGGATGAAGACCCAAGGAGGGCTGAAGGAAGAAGGAAGCAAAGAAAGAAGCAAAGAAAGAAGAAAATAGAAGAAAGAAAGGAAGAAAACAAGAAGAAACAGAGACCGACCGGTCTTGACCGGTCGGCCATGCTTGCTGGAGTAATGCCAAAGAGGGCCTGACCGGTCGTGACCGGTCGGCCAGCCCTGTCCGACCGGTCGTGACCGGTCGGCCATGCAAGTTTCAGATTCCAGTTTCTAAAACAGCAATGTATTCCCGCACCTGGTTTTTCAGACCAGTTTTCTGGGCCGATCTTGATGATATTTGGAAATCCAACACATCCATGTCGAAGAGGAGCTCGACGCCGAACTAACCCAAGTGGTTTCGTGTCGATCGGAGCTACGGATTGATCGTGGTGGCCAAAACAATACGAACTGTCCAGAAAGTTCCAGATTTCGCTGTTCCACTCTGGGCCGGTCCAGGTGGCCCATCATTGATGATATGAAGAATCTACTTTGACCATCTTTTAGACCACATCCATATATGAATAACCACAAAAGTTTCAGATCAAAAGGGTGTGTGGTTTGATCGTACCGGTTGAAGAAAGATGGACCATCCAGAAAGCTCCAACTGCGCAGAGTTTATAAAAGCCCTAATTGTTCTAATTTTCGGACCACATTCTGAGATTTTTTTGGACAATCTAATCCGTCTATCATGTAGAGGAGGAAGTTTTCTACTCATGTTCAAAATTTGAGATCAATCCGACCTCTGTACACTCCGGAGCGTTGAAAGCAAGATGACTGGTTCTGAAGGTACCCGAAGTGCGCGATTTTGAGAGGCGGTCGGTGATGTGATTGGTGGGCCTATTCAGAGGACAATCTTGGAAATCTAAATCATCTATTTGGAAGATCACATTACAAGGAAGCTACAAACCAAATTTGAAGGCAATCCGACCATTGGTTAAGCCGTACCAAGCGAAACAAATTCTGCTATGTTGCTGTACTAGTGCTGCACTATAAAAGGAGGTGCTCTCTTCTATTCCAGGGCAACCAAGGACGTGGGGAGCAAGGAGTTCAAGTCATAGGAGGCTTCCTAGCCTCCTCCAGCTAGTTTTTCTTCCTTTTCTTAGTTCTAGTTCTAGTTTTTAATATGCTTTTTATTAGCTAATCTCTTAGCTAGAGCTAAGAGGTGAACCTTATAGTTTTCTTAGATTGTTTAATTCATTTTATTGGTTTTAAGATTGGTTTTCATGATTATGAACTAAGGTTTGAAGTTTATACAAGTTTTTAAGTAATTTTTCTTAGTCTTGTGATGACTCACGGATGTTTGGATGAATTACTTAGCATCTTAATTCGTTTGCAACGGTCTAGACCTGTATGATCTGAGGAATCGGAATGCGCTCTAGTACTAAGCTCTTCATGAAGGGACTTCCTACCAAAGTTCTATTTTTCTGTTTTTCTGGAATATGTATGGACTGTGTATGTGATTTGAATCCAGTTCAAGTCCTGATCTAGCCTTGTCTTGTGAGAGGACTTGAGGATGGTTATGATTGTGAACTGGACCTTTTGGAAAGGGGAATGACCTATGCAATTGAGCATGCTCAGCTCAGTCTTCATTGAGTGAATCCTATGCATAGAACTTACATATGACAGACTGTTTGGTTTAACAGCTCTATCATCCGACTAAATAGACAGGAATGTCGATTCTAGTTGAGAAAGTAAGAAACCATAGCGAATTATGCATCTAAGAAGAGCTATAAGTGGATCCTTGATGCTCTAGTTATCTTTTCATTATCAGATTTTCTATTTTATGTTAAAAATCAATTTCACAAACCTCTTTGATTCTAGTTATTAGGATAGTTGGAATTGTTTACTTCCTTCCCTGTGGATCGACCTCGGTCTTACCGAGATTATTACTACATCGCAGCCTTGCACTTGAGGCGAGCGAACAAGTTTTTGGCGCCGTTGCCGGGGATTTCTATGCGATATTTTTAGAATTTTCTGAAATAACTTTTAGTTGAGATTGTGTTAAGATAGATTTAGGATTTGTTCTGCTTTTTAGAGTAGGTTTTCTTCTAATTACTAACTTAGTTTGTTTTGATTTTTGCAGGATTCTAACATAGGTCTAATCCAGGGATTTTTAGGAAGTTGAAGAAGAAGAAGGCATCTTAAGTCACAAATCAGGTTTTATCGTTCTAACCTTACTCTTCTTCTTCTCCTACTCATTCCTATCATATTCATCTATTGTAGAGTAGGTGGAGACTCCTTTTGGATCTCTGAAAGGTAGGCCTTGTGCCACCTGGATTCCTATTGGTCGGCTCTGCCGCCTTGGATCACCTTGTGCTCATAGATTTCTCTTCTCAACCTATTCCTCTTTCTTCTTTTTCTGTACTTTCTCTCAAAAGACTCAAAGAGTGGGTGGGGAGTTCTTTGAACCCCTATTGACCAGGAGAAATCGGTCTCTATCCTTGCATCTGGCTCAGCCATTGCAAGACACCCTGTGCTTAAGTTTTAGAGAGGAGTAAAGGAAGGAAGAAAGAATTCTTTTTCCCTTTTCACTCATTCTTTTTGGTTTTGCATGCCACATTGGGCTAGGACTAATAATAACCGACTTGTAAGGGACGGAGTAATTGTTGAAGGGATTGATAGAGAGCCACGTGCTAGGAGACAGCTAGATTCTCCAATTTTATCTGAAAATATGGCTGCAAATCAACCTAACCCGGTCCGAAATCAAACTGAAACAGGGGAGAATGTGGTTGAGGATGTTCCTCGACCAAGGACTTTACGTGATTTCTTGCAACCTGCAAGAACGAGCACTCCCTCATGCATAATTTTTTCACAAAATGCAGGGAATGTGGATTTGAAACCGGGAGTGATCAATCTTCTCCCTAAATTCCATGGTTTAGACAGTGAAAGTGCCTATCAACACCTTAGGGAGTTTGATGAGGTAATCACTACCATGTACTTTGCAAATGTGACTGAAGATGTAGTAAGACTTAAATTCTTCCCTTTCACTCTTAAGGATAAAGCGAAGGGTTGACTTTATGCTTTGAGGCCAAGATCAATTGGTTCATGGACTGACATGCACAGAGAATTTATTAAAAAATTCATCCCTACTCACAAAACAAACATGCTTAAGCGCCTTATAATGAACTTTGCCCAAAAGGAAGATGAAACATTTTCCCAATGTTGGGAGAGGTTTAAGGACCTATTAAACACGTGTCCACATCATGGCTATGAAATTTGGCGGGTTATAAGTTTTTTCTATGAAGGACTAACCCCACCCATGCGCCAATTTGTAGAGATGATGTGTAATGGGGAGTTCATGAATAAGGAAGCTGATGAAGCATGGGATTATTTGGAAGAATTGGCTGAGAGTGCACAGTCTTGGGACACATCTAAACCAACAAATTCCAAGACTGGCCAACAAAAGGAAAAGGGAGGAATATATGTCTTATCAGAAGAAGATAGTATAAGTGCACGGTTGGCTAGCCTCACAAGAAAGGTCGAAGCCATGGAATTAAGGAAAGGAGAAACAATCAACTCCATTGACGTTGAAACTGTTTGTGGAATTTGTGCTGGAAATCAACATGCTACACAAGATTGTCCCACACTTTCAGCAGTCCAAGGCATCTTACAAGAACAAACGAATGCCATAAACAGTTATCAACAGCAATATGGTGCTCCAAACTCAAACACGTTTAATCCTAATTGGAAGAACCATCCCAACTTCAGTTGGAGGAATGGGCCCAATGCAAATGCAAGCAACACTCCAAAAGTATCACTAGAAGAGATGTTGGGTGCATTCGTATCGGTCCAGCATGAGTATAACAAGACAAATTCTAAAAAAATAGATGGGTTCATGCAGGAGCAATTGAAATTCAATCAAAATACAACCCAAGCCATCAATGACTTGAAAACCTCAATGGCTAGGGTTGAATCTCACCTCAGTGCTAGGGAGAAAGGCACACTTCCTGCCCAACCTCTTCCTAACCCAAGAACCCAATTTGAGATACATGATGCAAGCTCATCTTCCCAACACATGGAGCATGTTCAAGCTATCACCACTTTGCGAAGTGGGAAAATAATTGATAAATCTAATCCGGTGAAGGCCCCACAGCCTAATCATCCGGAAATTCCCAAAGAGGATGATAACATGAATAATACTCCACAAGAAAAGGAACCGGAAAGGCAATACAAGCCGGTTGCCCCATTTCCCCAAAGGTTGATTTCACCCAAACCTTTGGATAAAAATCTGGAAATTCTAGAGGTTTTCAAGCAAGTGAAGATCAGCATCCCATTGTTGGATGCCATTAAACAGATACCGTCATATGCTAAGTTTTTAAAAGACCTTTGCACGGTTAAAAGAAAAATACAGGTGCAAAAGAAGGCATTTTTGACAGAGAATGTGAGTGCCATTATCAACCACGGGATGCCCAAGAAATACAAAGATCCCGGTTGTCCTACCATATCATGTATGATTGGAGATCACCGGGTGAAACATGCTTTACTTGATTTAGGGGCAAGTGTGAATTTAATTCCCTATTCGGTCTATGAACAATTGGGTTTAGGTGAATTGAAACCTACCAAAACCACATTACAACTTGCTGACCGATCAATTCGTATTCCGAGAGGGGTAATTGAGGACGTCCTTGTCCAAGTTGATAAAGTTTACTACCCGGTGGACTTTATTGTTTTGGACACGCGACCCACGGTTAATATTGGCCCTCAAATTCCTGTCATACTTGGCCGCCCATTCCTAGCTACATCAAACGCCATCATAAATTGTAGGAGTGGGGTCATACAAATGTCTTTTGGCAATATGACGATTGAGTTGAATGCTTTCAATATTGACAACCAACAAGAGGATGAAGATGAGGAGGTCCACCAAATAAACATGATCGATTCTATTGTGGAGAATGAGTCCCTCTCACCTTTTTACTCCGATCCCTTAGACGAAGAAGTGATTCACTCCACTGATGAGAACGATGATATGGTAAAAGATATGGTCACACTTTTCGAGTCGGTACCGGCATATGACATTAGCCAAGAGAAGGATGTGGAAACAACAACTTGTAGTGCTGAGAAATCAATTCATATTTCCATACCTTTGTGGATCATGCATACCGAACTCCACCAAACCTGGGATGATCCTTACTTGCAATATCATTGCCCAGGAAAATCTGATTGGAGACATATTTTTTCTGACAAATATGATGGTGTCTCCCCTGATACATGTGATGTGCACACTAAGGAACCCGCTGAAATCCCTTTTTGGGATTTTAAGTGGCTTATCTCGATCACCCACACACATGTACATTGCAAAGCAGGATATTGGATGACTTTACTGCAAAATCTCTTGATCCATCTAATGATTCTGCTTGACTTTATGCTTTTGGATGAGTTGTTGGGATTAACCTCCTAGTCTGACGGAGGATGATTTGTTAGAATGCTTTCCCATTAGGATTTGCTTTGACAGTTCATTTAGTTGTGAAGTAATCCATATCCAAAAGCTAATCTTGCCATGAACTGTATGCTTCAGGTGATATCTCTCTTTCTCACTCTCCTTTATTTTATGTCATTGCTCTCATGTCATACATATTGCATATATCATTGAGGACAATGCAAAGTTTTGGTTGGGGGGTGAGCGATTCCTCTGATGAATCTGCTAGCTTTTGTGACATGTCGAGCAAAGATGTTGTGACATGTCGAGCAAAGATGTAGAAATTTTTCGATTTTTCTAAAAATTCGAAACTCTGTTGGAAGACTTTGATTCTATACATTCGAGATAGCATGGATATAAGAAGAGGAGAGATGAAGCGAGGGATGTTGCAAGCTTTGAATTTCTCTTAATATAATGATTTTATATGTGAATTCACCTATTTTTATGATTGATAGAAAATTTGAACACCTTTTGCACCTAGTTCACATTACACGATTTTCATGATTTGAAAGGTTTATGTAATTTGTGGATTAGCTAGACTGTGATTTAAAGGTGCTGAGAAACCAAGCCGGGGTATGTTGTCCATCCTTGTCCATGGGAAAATAACGGAAGATATGGATTTCTAAAAATCCTATCTAATTTAAAAGAAAAAGGAATGAAAGGATGAAATCGGGAAGGAAAGAAAAATGGTGGAAATTCCGATTAGGGCTACCTACTACCAACCGGGGGATGGTCTACCCATAACCAAAGCCGGAAATGGGACGTAGTGTGAAAGTCGTCGGAAGGACGGTAAGGCAAATTCCTGTCATAGGCTTGTTGTTGCTCTATACACCTCGAGATCTATAGTTTAGTTGATCTATGAAGAAGATAATCCCGGAAACTCATGAGATGAGCCTGCACTATGCACACTAGGTTGAATTTGTTCAAATTCTTCTATTGATCAGTCAATCAGCGGGAATTTCATATAAACACTTGTTATGTTCTGAGAGTTTAAGGTTGCAACCTTTATCACCTAATTTCTCTGATTCTTACGCTTATGTGTCTTGGAATATATAGAAGAATAGTTTCCAGAGGAGAGTTGGGTTTTGGAAAATGAAACTAGTTTCACGCATGTTTTGCTCGGGACTAGCAAAATGCTGGTTGGGGGGTGTGTTAAGCTCATAATTGTGCATATTCTAACCCCAATTCATCACTTATTATGCATGATATACATGCTTATTGGACCAACTTAATACATGATTTGTGATTGTAGGAAGAAGATGGAGATTTCACATATTGAAGGCTAAGTGGAGCTCTTTATGAGCATTGAGGATCAATAGATGAAGTATTGAAGGAAGAACAAAGAAAAGAAAGCAAGGAGAGAAGAGAAAAGAAGAAAGAAAGAAAGAAATGGAGAAGGAAGAAGGCAGGACCGGTCGGCTGACCGGTCAGCCAAGCAAGACCGACCGGTCATGACCGGTCGGCCACCCCACTCATGTGTTGGATTGAACAGAGACTAAGCCCGACCGGTCATGACCGGTCGAGCACAGCCGCTGACTGAAGGACTGCCCAGGCCGACCGGTCATGACCGGTCGGCCATTGCTGCTGGACAAAGGGAAAGTCACTCCGACCGGTCGTCCGACCGGTCGGCTGTGCAAAACTAGAAACTTCTATTTCGGGACTCCGATTTCTTCTGCGCAAGTGCGTAGTTTTACGCAAAATCTGGAATCTTCTTGCGTATTGGACTCCTCCAAGCTATAAAAGGACCTCTTTTCTTCATACCAAGGGGGCTACAACGTGGAGATTGCTGAGGAGAAGGATTCTACTTCAGATCTTTAGTTTTCTTTCCGTTTTTTGTAGTTTTTCATGTTTTTAGAGGCTTTTAGTTCAAGGATGTTAGAGATGAACTAAACCCTCTTAGCTAGGGCTAAGAGGGGAAGCTCTTGATTCGTTTTTGATGGATTAATGCAACCTAGGTTTCCTTTTGTGTTTTAATTGATGAATTTTAGTTCAATTTGAGTTTGATTCAAGTACTATGTTGGTTTCTACTTTGATCTCTTGATGACTCCGGGCTCATGTGATTCTTAGTGATTCTAAGCATAGTATCTTAGCTTTTGAGCATTGTCATGCATGTGTAATGCATTGATCTACCATCGACTCCGGGCATGGTAGACGCTTTGATTGCCTTGTATGCAATGGCCTGATTTTCATGTGGGAACTCATGCAACTGAAATTCTTATCTTTTATGTATGATCTATAATATGTGTTTAGTGATTGATTTTGATTTAAATAGAGTTCAAATCATGAGTTGTAATCAGGTCTAGTGACAGGACTTGGTGAAGGCTATGGTTATGAATCTCAACTAGATTGGAAAGAGGCTTGGCCTATACAATTGAGTGTGCCCAAGGTCTGAGCATGGTTGTGGGAATCAAATCAGTTAATAAGCACCTATTTCAGACAACTGTGTTTAATTGCTCTATATTGCGATCGGATAGAGATGGAAATCTGATTCTGATTGAGTTATATGAGACCTAGTTGTGTTAATGCATTGAAATGTATCAAGAGTGGATCCTTGGCGCTCTAGTGACTTTTTAGATTGAATTTACCTTAACCATTCACTGTTTAAACTCAAATCACTGTTTGTTTAGTTTTAGTTCTTAATAGAGTCTTAATTACTAGTTGTTTTAGTTAAATTCTGAAGATACTCATACATAAATCTCTGTGGGAACGATACTCGGTCTTTCTGAATTATTACTACTTCGCAACCCTACACTTGGGGAGCGAACAGTAAGCTGGTCCTCCGACGATGGTGCGGATTTCTCCAGTTGGATCAGCGTCCTCTTGGGCAGTATGATGATGAGGCGGTTCCTTTTGGCATGGTGAGGCTTTCGCCCTTTCTGGTGATCGATTTTTACGAGCGACATAATCCTGGAGATGGCCTTTTCGAATAAGGGCTTCAATGTGGTCTTGTAGAGAGATGCAATCCTGGGTTCTATGCCCATGATCTTTGTGAAAGTAACAGAACTTACTCTTGTCTCTCTTTTCGGGATCGGATTTGATCTTTGCAGGCCACTTTACATATGGCTTGTGTTTAATCTCCATTAAAACCTTTTCATGAGACCGATTGAGAGGAGTGTAGTTATGATATTTACCAGAATAAGGCTTCATGGGGGAACGGTCGCGCTGATCACGACGATATTTTTTATCTACAATAGAGGTTCCCTCCAGCTTGCGTTTCTTACCCTGTACTCCATGACGTGTCAATACGACTTCTTCTGCATTGATATACTTCTGAGCTTTGGCTTGGAATTCTGCCATAGTTTTCAGTGGGCTTTTATCTAAGGCGAACCTGAATTTCTCGCTCGTTATTCCTGCTATGAGGGCTGTGAGACCTTTTTCTTCAGTATAACCTTCAGTTTCAACGGCTTCTGCAGTGAACCGTACTGTGAACTCCTTTATTGTCTCGCCATGCTGCTGTTTCAGATTCATTAGATGGGAGGCTGGCTTCTTAATGCGAATGCTTCCCATGAATTGAGAAAGGAATATCTCCGATAACTGTGAAAAGGAGCTGATGGAATGAGGCTTTAGTCCCCGGAACCACGTACGGGCTGCTTCCTTCAATGTTAGGGAAAATGCCCTACACATGATTTCTGAGCCATGTCCTTCCAATTCCATAAGAGACCTATATGTTTCCAGATGTTCAAGAGGATCACCGATACCTGTATACGGGGTGATAACAGGCGTTCGATACTTTCTAGGTAACGGTGCCCCCATAACCTCGCTGGTAAATGGGGACTCGGATTGATGTATTGCCGCCATGACGGCAGATGGCCGATTTGCCTGATATTGCTGTTCCATGACGTCAAAACGATCATAGATTCTTTTGAGATCTCCTTCCCAGGGTAAGGTATAGCCTGATGTTTCGACGGTGGAGCCTTGAGGTTGAGGTTGTCGAGACGAACTAGAATGTATAGAATGTGGAGACGGCGCAGGGTGATGGTTGCCGAGTGGTGTTCGGTTTGATGGAGGATGGTGTGGTTGAACCCGTGGTTCGTCCACAGAATGTCTGGAAGCCACCGGAATGGGTTGCGGTGGTAACTCTTTGGCGGGTTGTCTCTGCGGTTCAGGGAAATGCTGGTCAAGCCGATTCGACAGAGCCTGAACTCCGGCATTTAGAGTTAGAAGAGTATTTTCGAGGAAACGCAGGACATCGTCTTGATTTCCAAAAGCCTCCAATAATGGGTTTGCTGATGGCATATTTGGGGCTCCTTGAAGGATATTCGTCGAGGTGGTTGGAAGGACAGGTACGGATTCCGTCTCATCGGGCGGAGGTGGTGCCTGCCTCGATGTGGAAGGATGAACACCCTTTTTAGGAGGCATCGAAGAAGGATTTTGATCAGTGGTTGGAACGATTAACTTTGACGATCAAATCGTTCCCACAGACGGCGCCAAACTGTTAACGTCAGATTTTGCAACAAGACCCACCGGTCGTTCACCTTCTCTCCAACAAGGATTTCTTCCGCCGGACCTGTAAGAAGACAGAAAGCAACTAGGGGTGGCTGGTGTCCAGCCGTTAGCCCTCCGATGCTTAAGTCAGGCAAAGCAAGAAGAAGAATATCCAAACAAAATGAGGCTGGAGATTGAATATTGTGTACCTCTCTCTTAATGGAGTCATCCCTTTATATAGATCTGAAGTGATCCAATCTGTTACGTAAGATATCGAGATCCCGTTGATTTCATGGGATAAGATTCTTATCCTTAGATAGAGGAGTGATTTAATCCAACAACTCATCCGTCAGTTACGTTCCTTGAGAGTAATCCCTTGAGATACGGAACCATTGAAGAAGATAAGCCGGAATCGGCCTATACGGGCTGCTGGAACTATTATATGAAGACTGTTTAAACCAAAAGCAAAGACTCATGACTGCACAGATGTCGGGAGCTGCTCGTGTCAGGAATGCTCGTATTCAGAAAGCACGACCCCTTTTGCCAAGCGCGAGCCGAGCTGCTCGCATCCAAGATATGCGACCCCTCCTGACGATCACGAGCCGAGCTGCTCGTATCCAGGATATGCGACCCCTCCTGACGATCACGAGCCGAGCTGCTCGTATCCAGGATATGCGACCCCTCCTGACGACCACGAGCCGAGCTGCTCGCATCCAGGATATGTGACCCCTCCTGACGACCACGAGCCGAGCTGCTCGCATCCAGGAGATGCGACCCATCCTGACGATCACGAGCTGAGCTGCTCGCATCCAGGATATGCGACCCCTCCACAACTAATTTTGCCTATAAGAGGAAATATATTAGGAATGGAAGTCCAAGAAGCGATGCTGTAGAAGGAGTTAGCACGACACACATCAGAAGGCTCAATGCTCGGAAGAAAACGATATCTTTGGAAATTCTTAGGGAATCGGATATACTGCTTCATGTAGGGATTGCGGATCACGAGAGACGACACTACTAGTTTGACAGAAGACCAGATGACCTTCATCTTGTTAGACTTCGACTTGGCCTGTTTCTCCATATATACTTGCTTGGTGCTTTTGCCGGTCGTCTTCAGGCAACTGCGCTTAACGGATTGAATGGGCACAACTGGGCTCGCTTCACCCTCTTCAGACCCGACAACTTCATCAGTATGGAAACCCCATAGAGGAGCGTACAAAGCATCCCATTCTTTCGTGTGCCCTCATCCGGAGGGGTCAGCAGAACCTTATCACAAAGGATCTTCCATTGAATATCTTTTGGTAGTGTTAGGATACGCTTGTAGAAGTTGAATTTTTCTAACGGATGAAACCATTGAGGATTCTGATCAGATGGTCGCGCCACCTTCTTGGGTGAAGTGCGCTAGCGTTTATGAGTCGTTGCTTTGGAACCTGAAGGACCAACCTTCGAAGAACCAGCTTTGGAAAAACCATCAGCCATGAGTATTTGCACAAACACACCAAAACGTCAAACAAAGTGCAAGTACCAGAAAAGAGTATATTCAGGTATGCATAAAATCTACATAAGTAAAAAAGAAACATCACATCTAGTTCAACATGATCCAAGAATTTTAGGCATACGGGGTCCAACATTTCCTGAAGACTATAAACATACACACATAACAATTTGAAAGAGAAACGTTGAACCTCACACGCTCTAGAATGACAACCCCTAATACCTAGGGAAATGATCTGTTAAACCGAGATACAAATATGATAGACCAGACCGAGTTATTAAACAATTTAAACCAGCATGTCATAAAGTTGAACAATTTCATTAAGTCTAATGCGAGTGCACATTAGGCCTAACATGCTCGAAAATTGGCCAAGTCCGAACATCGTGCGCATCATATATGTTCAAAATGTTCACTAGTTTGCAGACTAAACATACCAGGTTTGGTGCATCAGGTGAACTAGATAAACTTCACCAAAGTTTAAAATTTTCACCAGTCCAGCGCGCCAGCAAATCCACAAAATTCACAAGTCCGAAAATTATACGCGCTGGCCCCAGCACACTCACAAATCCACAAAATTTACAAGTCTGAAAATTGTACACGCAGGGTCCAGTGCGTCGAAAAATTCATGTAAATTTACAAGTCCAAAAGCATGGCGCGCTGGCCCCAGCGCATCCATAAAATATGTGAAAATGCGGTATAAGTTTGATTACCACTAATGTAGAAGCAAGAAACAAGTTGTCTTGTCCTAGAGGGGGGTGAATAGGACACTTTTTAAATTTTCCAATCACACACTTGTAATCATGCAATGTATTCTCAGAGTACTTTCATCAAACACAAGACATGCAGAATATAAATCAATAAAAGCACATGTGAAAGAAGTAAATCAAGTTATACATTCACCACACAACAAGAGATTTTTATAGTGGTTCGGTTATGTACCTACTCCACTCCCGGCTGATCCACTCACTCCTTGACTGGCCGGATTTCACTATCACTATGGTTTTAAATGAGGTTAACCATAAACCTTAACAGCCTACAAAAGGACTTACGACTCAACACATGGATTCATCCTTCCATAGGACTAATCCATGACCACTTTGTCCTACACAAGGGCTTGTCCTACTCAAGGACTTGTCCTACGCAAGGACTCTTACGAGTTTGGGTCTTCAAACTCTGAAACCCAAATCTCAACTTGAGGAGGTTTCTTGGACTCGAAAGACTAAATATACTTAGCTGATTGAGTCCCTTGATGATGCCTTTGTTGAAGAAGCTTCGGCTTGTACGGAAGATGGCTTCTTCAGCTCCCTCGATCAGCAACCTTGCTCCGGATGACTCATTGTAGATTCCAAGGTGAGGGATTAGGGTTAGGTAGAGGCTAAATGGGGATATGGCTTTTATATGAGGAAGGCTTCTACCTAAACCACCATTAATGGCATTGATGACAGAGTATATCTATGAGAGGTAGGTCAAGATGCCATTAGAGAGGGGTTGAGTTCATGATTCAATCCAAGCTTTGAATGCTTCATCAATGTTGGTCAGATCAACATGGATTGAAGTATGAACTCAACAAATCTTAGGGTTTTGAAGAACGGGATCTCAAGAAGAAGGCTCACACAAACCCTAGATGATGCTCAAGGTCCCTTGGGCAAGATCCAACCGAGTTCTATAAATAGACATGGCATTCAACGGTCAGAAAATGGTCAGCTCGATAGGATCCGATCGATCGGACATAAGATTTAGCTAGATTTGAATTTTGCTCAAAAACAGGTTCTCCAATTGATCGGACTTAGTTCCGATTGATCGGAAGACCCTTTTCGATTGATCAGACAGATGGTCCGATTGATCGGAATTCCTTCCAGAGAGTTGATGTAATTTTTCTGGAAATTCCTCCGATGGATCGTATGTGTGTCCGATGGATCGGAGCACCCCTGTCCGATGGATCGGACATACCTCCGAGGGATCGTAAAAGTGTCCAGAGAGATTTTCATTGTTTGCTGGATAATTATACGATTGATCGGACATACTGTCCGATTGATCGGAACACCCTGTCCGATGGATCGGACAGGCCTCCGATGGCTCGGAAAAGTGTCCAGAGAGGTTTTCAATGTAACTGGACTATTCTCCGATGGATCGGACACATTGTCCGATTGATTGGACACCTATCGGAATAATCTCCGATGGATCGGGTATGTATCGGAGAGAGCAAACATATTGTTTTTCAATTTTTAAGCAACTTCTGCTAACATTAACCCTTCCAAAGCTAATCTAAATGGAAGGTGGGCTATAGATGGTGCTAAGGGTGTGCCTAGGAAGGATTTGGGCCATCTATAGAAGGTTTTGGGATCAAAGGTTTGGATGGAGAGGCTTGAAGCTATCTTGATGAGCGATCTTCTTTGAGAAGCTTCTTTCTTCAGCCGCAAGGAGACTCGACGACACAGTAACCATGGTAATTGACAAATCTTTGCATTAACAATATGGGTCACTTTCACCAAGTTCAGAAAATGCGACACGCTGAACCCAACGTGTCGTTAAAATGAGTTTTCTCAAAGACGGGAGTACGTGCTGGACCCAATGCATCGATAAAATCGGATAAAAAAATCAAAGTCCGGAAAATTATAACGCGCTGAGTCAGCGCGTCCAAAAAATCATGACCATTTCACCAAGTCCTAAAATTATGGCACGCTGACCTTGGCGTGTCAATTAAACATGCAGGCAGGACCATGGCGCGTTTAAAAATTTGGAGATCTACCAAGTCCCATTTTAGGACACGATGGGGGTAGCGCGACGGAAAAATCACAAACCTTGGATTTTTAGACGCGCGTGAGAATTTTTTGACGCACTGGTGATAATAAATCGACGCGCTGGAGAATAAAATGACGCGTTGACAAGAGATGTATCGCACAGAAACAAATGTGAAATGACGGAAATGGCCTGGGTTTCTCTATTTATAACGGGAGCCGAGAAAATCCGATGTGCCGCAATGGACAGCCGCGTGTCCATCCCAACACATCGGAGGGGCATCTATTGGGGTCCCAAAATGTCGGGGTCTTCAAAACGAAGACTACAAGTGTGCAATCCATCACATCACTGGATTTAGAGCCAATGCATCAGGAATTTCAACCAGAATTGCAATACACATCAACCTTTACTAAAAATAAAAAGTTGACCCTAGGGTGGGCCCCACCATCCATCATGATCAAAACCTTTAAATTTGGATTGTGAGTACAATCATGAATAAATATAGCCAGTGCATCAACATTCAACACCAAGTAGGCCACATAAACCTATCGTTTGACAAGATTAAAACAAACAGCCAAAACAGACGTTCGTCGATGCATCGTTAAATTCGTGGTCAGTGCGTCAAGAAATTCATACATTTTCAGAAATGAATTTGAGGGCGCACTGACCCTCAGCGCATCAATAGATTCACCCAACGCATCAAGAAATTTAGTCAGTTTTCAAAAATGAATTTCAGGACGCCCTAACAGCCAGCGCATCGAGAAATCAACATTTTTCAGTGAATTTTAGGACGCACTGACAGCCAGCGCATCGAGAAAATCAACACTTTCTAGTGATTTTCAGGACGCACTGACAACCAGCACATCGAATAAATCATCCATTTTCAGAAATGAATTGCAGGGTGCATTAACTTATTTTCTCGACACGCCAACCTATTTTATCGATGCGCTACACGTGGCGGCTTCATATTAGCCGACCTTCAGTATTTTTAGGTATAAATACCCCTCTTTCACTATTCATTACGATGGATCTAGAGAGAGAGAGCTTTGTCCGTCCACTGAGCAATTGAGAGATCGCTGAAATCCCTTGCCGGAACCCTATTTTCGATCGTTGGAATCCCTTTCCGACCACCGAAATTCCTTTCTGATCATCAAAATCCTTCATCGGGAACCCCATTTCCGACCACCACAGGTCCGATGAAGAAATAAGCTAAAATCTCCGGTCAAAACATGGGACATAGACATTTGACTCATACAAAGATGGATCAGTCCATAACCAAGTAAAACATACACAGGTCTCTTCGACCATGAACTACAGGTCTTTACGACCATGAACTCTAAGACCATAGTCCTTGTTGACTAGTCTTCTGCCTTTTAATCAAGGGTCATTAATCATTCGATTTAATTAAGGGCTCGTGTTAGACCACGGCCTGGAATGTAAAAGATCTTAGAATCTCTGGAATAAAACTCACCTTGCGATATCTCTTCTTGTGTGTGTGCTTTTGTGAGTACTTGTGATTGTCTATGAATGTCTTTATTACTCAGAACCCCAGAGCAACATTATAACAGAAAACTGCTTTGAGCATTTTCTAGTTCTAATAAGAACTATTTGTAGAAGGCTAGGAAGCCTCCTAAGTTTGAATCTCTTTGCTCCCCACGTTCCTAGTGTTGAACCTCCAATTTATACATGAGATTGCCCATTACATCACATCTTATGCATGGTATGCATGCTTAAAAGACCAATCTAATGCATGTTTGTGATTGTAGGAATGAGAGAGAGAATTCACACATTTAATGGCTAAAGGAATGCTTTTAAACCCACCTGAGGATGAAAGAAGATGAGCCAAAGGAATGGAAGAAAGAAGCAAGGAGAAGAGAGAGATGACATGGATTTAATGCCAATTTGAAGGATTTGGAATGACTAGAAGACCAAGCTTTGAAGAGCCAAAGAAGTGGAGAAAAATTCTTGAAGAAATCAAGTTGAAGACCTGGAATGGCCAGAAAAGTCATATTGCAGAGCTACAGGGCCAGAAAAGTCAAATGTAGAAAATTCAGTAGATGGCCCTGTAAACCAGAAAAACTGTAAAAATTGACCTTCAGGCGCCAGACCACCATTTGGCCGGGCACCCGAAATTGACAAAAATATCCAGTTATTGCTGGAACTTTTCTGGACTTGGCCGGGCGCCCGACCAAAACGTGACCGGGTGCCCGACCAGCGTCCGACTGCCGATTCAAGTGCGTAAATCTTTACGCAATCTGAGGCGGTGGGTGGCTTTTCTTATAAAAGGACACCTTGGCATCCTTCCTACGGTATCCTAGAAGAGTTCTAAGTTCGTGGGGAGCAAGGGAGATCATTGTGGAGCGATCGCAACTCCTCCAACTAGGGTTTTCTCTAGTTTTTCATGTTTTTCTTAGTTTTTCTTTGAATTCTAGTTGAAGCATGATAAGGCTCGGCTAGAACCTCTTAGTTAAGGCTAAGAGGTAAAGCTTGTGAGTAGTTATCATGTTGGATTCGTTCTAATTCAAGTACTTTGCTTTGAAGTTTGATTTTTAAGTTCTAATTTGAATAAAAGTGATATTTTTGGATGTTTTATGAGAGTTCATATGCTTCGGACATGAGTTCCTTGCAATTCTCCGAGATTATCATGTTTGGATTGATTAAATAAGAATTGTAGTAACCCTAGAACGTACCATAGTCCATTGGCATGGTCGTTACTTCGAAGGCTACATATTCGACTTCTATGGGCTTCATTAAAACTAGAACCTTGTTCTTCAACTTGAGTAGAGATTGTTTGTGTTTAAATGTCATATCTTCCAACTAGAAGAGAGATAGAACTTCAATTCTAGTTGTGTTATGCTTGGATGAATGAATTCACATGAGGGCTATCCAAGTGGATCCTCAAAAGCCTTAGTTCCCTTTAATTACAGATTTTTACAATTACTGTTTTAAGTTAGTTTATAAACCTGAAATCCTTAATTTATTGAATTTGAAGTTGTTGGAACAACTTGAATTGGTTTACCTTATTCCATGTGGATCGACCTCGGTCTTACCGAGATTTATTACTACATCCCAACCTTGCACTTGAGGCGAGCGAACAAGTTTTTGACGTCGTTGCCGGGGAAAAGGTTAAACGATTCTAATTGTTCTAGTAGTTATAGGTTAGTTTTAGTTATGTAGGATTTTCAGTTTTATAGAAGTAGATTTCCTGATTTTTTCTAGATTACTAACAAATTTTTTTGTAGGACATTGTTGCTGACATAGTTCTCACCCTCACGGGAAACATCTCCCCATCTCCCTTCTTTTTGTTCTTCTTTCTAGATTATGGTAGTTTCCAATTCCTTAAAATTTCATCATGTATGATTGGACGAGTGGTGCGTATAAGTACCTTTTGGAGGACGAGACGTCAGATTGGGGGACCCAAACTCATTGTGATCGGGATCCCTCCAAGCATGAGTATTTTTTTGAGATTCAAAGAACCTCCACTACCCCTCACGTAAGATGATGCGTGATTACATTAATGAAAGCAATATACATATTGAGACACGACGTAAGATGATGGGGGAATACCGGAACGAAGCAAAATCAAATAATCATCCGGGAAAAACATTACGTGATTATCAGATTGAAAATAACATGAGTGTTCCACCGGTTATGGTGGGAGGTGTGCAACAACAAAAGGAACGGGTGAATAGTCGTCAACTGGTTAAGACAATGCGTGATCACTTGTATGGATATGCCTATAAACCATCATATAACTCTTCATCCTACAATGCGTACGGTCTTAATTAGGAAAACCACAATTCTCCTTGTTCAAGGGAAGAACCAACCGTGGTTATTAACAATCACCTTAAAACGTCTTCCTCTTGTGATGACATGTATACACAAATACTTGAGGAAATATGGAAAGAGTATGTAGATGAACAATCAAATCAAGCTTACTTGCCATCTTGTGAAGACGTTGAGCCCGAAATTGGGGGCATCGAATCAATCCCCTCTAATGAGGAGGATGGAGCTACCCAAGTCCCACCTTCGGATTTAATGAATAGACTTTTAGAGGAGATTGATCTCGATGATCCCAATGTCATCATCAATTATGGTGAGTCCACAATCTCTTTTGAATGCTTTGAACTTAATGATGAAGAGATTTCAATGACGGTTGACGAACCCGAGGAATCCATTAAATCTGAAAGCGATAGTGGTGTTACTTAGAATGAGGGTTCAGTGGATGCTTATGAACCTATGGTTTCTTTTTCCCAAGGGCATAATGATTATGAGTCTCTGGAGGATATGCATGCTAGAGAGATGGCCAATGTTGATATTTTTGAGTCACTCCACCTTGACATGCTTAATTTTAATGTGGAGAATGAGACTCCCATGAGTGAAAATTCAGATTCTTTGGACGAATGCTTGGCTCACTTTAAAAATTCAAATGACCCCATTATTCAAGAGATTGTTAAAGCCTTGCATACTTCCGACTTGGTGCCTCCTACTAGTTATGGAGAACCTAGTTTGGAAGAATTCCACTCCATGGAGGGCGAGTCCCTCACCATCGAAACTGATTTTTTGCACTCACTCAAGCAAGATCATGATCCTTCATCCGACTATCTCGATTTCCTAGAGGAATGCTTGGCCCACTCTTATGATCTTGATGATGAGATGATTAAGGAGTTGGATATTTTGTTAGACACGGTGTCGGTGCCTAAAGAACACCATTCCACTAATTTACACTCTTTACCATTGTTTGTGGAAGCACCGTACAATTTTGAAATTGTGGAGGAGACAACTTTAACCAATGAAAACTTAATAAATGTCTCTCCACCATCATGGGTCCGTCAGCCCATTGAAAATTCTGATTGGGAGGACCCAATTTTAATCAATCATAACCCAGATCAGAATTTGAGGAGATATATTTTTGCTGCTCTTATCTCCTCCTATCATGCATGTGGTGCACATAGATATTGGACTTTAATGAAGAAAGGCATCCATGTTTACTGTTGAGCAGGACTTTGGATGGTCCTCATGAGAAATCTATTGAAATTCATGAAGATCCTGCTCAAATTTGATCATATAGTCGATTGGACTAATCAAATGTAGGTAGGTAGGTTAGGATCTATTTTTCTGCATTTAGGATTGAATAAATCTCATTGAGACAATGGAAGATGCTAAAATTGATCAACTTGCTACCTCAGGTACTCTCGTTCTCACTCTCCTTTGTTTTATTTCATTGCTCTCATGTCTTGCATACTGCATATCTTTTTACATTGAGGACAATGTCAGATTTTGGTTGGGGGGTGAGATTCCTTAGATGAATCTACTAACTTTTGTGACATTTCGAGCAATTATGTAGAAATTTTTTTATTTTTCTAAAATTCAAAACTCTTTCGGAAAACCTTATTTCTATGCACTCGGGATGATGTGGGTATAAGGAAAGGAGATATGAATTGATGAATGTTGCAAGTCTTGAACTACTCCTAATATAATGGTTATATATGTGAATTCCCCTATTTATGTGATTGATAGAAAATTTGAACACTCTTACACCTAGTTCACATTACATGATTTTCATGGTTGAAAGGATTATGTGATTTGTGGATTGGCTAGACTTAGATTTGAGGTGTTGAGGAACCAAGCCGGGGTACTTTGTTCATCCTTGTCCATGGGAAAATAACGAAAGATATGGATTTCTAAAAATCCTATCTAATTTAAAAGAAAAAGGAATAGGAAGGATGAAATTGGGAATGATCGAAAAATGGTGGAAA
The DNA here is from genome assembly GCA_003013855.2 of Liriodendron chinense. Classification (NCBI taxonomy): domain Eukaryota; kingdom Viridiplantae; phylum Streptophyta; class Magnoliopsida; order Magnoliales; family Magnoliaceae; genus Liriodendron; species Liriodendron chinense. The sequence continues at coordinate 1,279,244 of PVNU02001522.1, forward strand.
ATTCTGAAAAGGGCTACCTATTACCAACCGGGGGATGGTCTACCTGTAACCCAAGCTGAAAATGAGACGTAGTGTGAAAGCCGTCGGAAGGATGGTAAGGCAAATTCCTATCATTGGCTTGTTGTTGCTCTGTGCACCTTGAGATCCATAGTTCAGTTGATCTATGAAGAAGAAAATCCCAGAAACTCATGAGATGAACTTTCACTATGTACACTAGGTTGAATTTTGTTCGAGTTCTTCTATTTATCAATCAATCGGCGGGAATTTCATATGGACACTTATTATGTTTTGAGAGTTTAAGGTTTCAACGTCTATCACCTAATTTTTCTGAATTTTATACTTGTATTTCCTGGAATGGATAGAAACATATTTTCTGAAGGAGTGTTGGTTTTGGAGGTTTGAACTTATTTCACGCATGTTTTGCTCAGGACTAGCAAAAAGCTGGTTGGGGGGTGTGTTGAAACTCTAATTTATACATGAGATTGCCCATTACATCACATCTTATGCATGGTTTGCATGCGTAAAAGACCAATCTAATGCATGTTTGTGATTATAGGAATGAGAGAGAGAATTCACCTATTTGATGGCTAAAAGAATGCTTTTAAAGCCAATTGAGGATGAAGGAAGATGATCCAAAGGAATGGAAGAAGATGCAAGGAGAAGAGAGAGATGACTGGATTTAATGTTAATTTGAAGGATTTGGAATGACTAGAAGACCAAGCTTTGAAGAGCCAAAGAAGTGGAGAAAAAGCCTTGAAGGAATCAAGTTGAAGACCTAGAATGGCCAGAAAAGTCATATTGCAGAGCTGTAGGGCCAGAAAAGTCAAATGCAGAAAATTAGCAGATGGCCCTGTAAATCAGAAAAACTGTAAAAATTGACCTTCAGGCGCCCAACCACCATTTGGCCGGGCGCTTGAAATTGACAAAAATATCCAGTTATTGTTAGAACTTTTCTGGACTTGGCCGGGCGCCCGACCAAAACGTGAACGGGCGCCCGACCAGCGTCCGACTGCCGATTCAAGTGCGTAAATCTTTACGCAATCCGAGGTGGTGGGTGGTTTTTCTTATAAAAGGACACCTTGGCATCATTCCTAAGGTATTCTAGAAGAGTTCTAACTTCGTGAGGCGCATGGGAGATCATTGTGGAGTGATCGCAACTCCTCCAACTAGGGTTTTCTCTAGTTTTTCATGTTTTTCTTAGTTTTTCTTTGAATTCTAGTTGAAGCATGATAAGGCTCGTTTAGAACCTCTTAGCTAAGGCTAAGAGGTGAAGCTTGTGAGTAGTTATCATGCTGGATTCGTTCTAATTCAAGTACTTTGCTTTGAAGTTTGATTTTTAAGTTCTAGTTTGAATAAAAGTGATATTTTTGGATGTTTTATGAGAGTTCATGTGCTTCGGACATGAGTTCCTTGCAATTCTCTGAGAGTATCATGTTTGGATTGATTAGATTCAAATTGTAGTAACCCTAGAGCATACCATAGTCCATTGGCATGGTCGTTACTTCGAAGTCTACATATTCGACTTCTATGGGCTTCATTAAAACTAGAACCTTGTTCTTCAACTTGAGTAGAGATTGTTTGTGTTTGAATGCCATATCTTCCAACTAAAAGAGAGATAGAACTTCAATTCTAGTTGTGTTATGCTTGGATGAATGAATTCACATGAGGGCTATCACAAGTGGATCCTCAAAAGCCTTAGTTCCCTTGAATTACAGATTTTTACAATTACTGTTTTAAGTTAGTTTATAAACCTGAAATCCTTAATTCATTAAATTTGAAGTTGTTGGAACAACTTGAATTGGTTTACCTTATTCCCTTTGGATCGACCTCAGTCTTACCGAGATTTATTACTACATCACAGCCTTGCACTTGAGGCGAGCGAACACCTAGATGCCTTAAGAAGAGAGTGAGGTGCCTTTTGTAGTAATCGTGCGCCACAGCCATAGAAACTTCGAGAATCGCGTAAGGTGTTCTGCACTTTGGAAAGTTGGTGGGCAAAACAGGAAATTCAAACTCATTGTGCTGGGCCGACAGGTCATGATCGGTTAGACCTGTCTGATGTCCATTTTTTCTTTCTTTCTTCCTTCTCTTTTCTCCTTGCTTCTTCTCTCCATCCCGTGGCTTATCTTCTCATGTCACACCCTGACTCTGAAAACTTGAGTTCACTTGACTCAATCACCAAGTCGGAGGTGTGACTTAAGTGTGGATGACAAATAAGCAAAATTACACACCAAGATAGGTAATCAAAACCATCTACTCATAAAAAATTAAGGATAATAATTATACATCATCATCCAAACCCAAAAGTAACATAATATCTAGTACATTAATCCACAAGCCATACTCGCCCAAAACATAACACTACTCAATGTTAAGAATCAAAGTAACGATCTTTTATTTAATCATCTTATTAGCAAAAGCATACTTCTCTAATGCACAAATCTGCTCTCAACGCCTTCACATCTTTTTCAAAACCTGGATGGTTTTCCATTCAATAACATGAGCTAAAAGCCCAGCAAGTAGTAATACGCATGATTTATAATAAGATCAAGATACAAAAGCAAGTTCATAACAATTCAGTATGCCTACTACTCAGGGTACAATTATAAGTTAAACCACCAGGGCCATGGCTGCACTCAACGTCTGGCCTGCCAACACCCATTCAACTAAGACATACACGATTCCAACACATGTAGAGCGTACACACAGGACTTGCCCATAGTTTCTTACATACGATGTGTGACAATAATGTGGCGATGAGTAGCCTACTTTGAATCTGGCTAAACTTCTTCCCCAACCTTGACCTTAGTTGAAGGAGGAGGCCCTATTGGTACCAACTCAGGTTCCAGTTGGGACGCTCACCCAAGAATTTAAGGGACACTTATTGCCCGAGTTGTTTGGTGTTCAAAAGAGTTACCACATCATATAAGGTATTTACATACTTTAACAGATATCAACAAGAATCAATGGTAACAAGAAAATGTACATGATATGCCATGAGATGCATGCGGGAAAATCCATCCATGTAAGTGACTACTTACCCAACGTGTACACTCTCCTTTAGACCATTTGGGCTTCTTGATCATCTCCTTATCAATCTGATGGCTAGATTCTGGTTCTTGATCCTTTGACAGTCGTCTCTTTCGAGACATGACTATAATTAAATGATCTAGTCAAGGTACAATACTACGCACATTAATATACAAAGAAAATATGAGTAATCAACAACCTAACCGTTGATCTGAACTAATGAAACTGGTACTTAGATCCTTGCCTTATATGTTCCCTCGTACTAATCGTGCCTCATCATTAATGTGATCTGAATCGTTCCTCAAGCCTAATTATATTAAGATCTTGTCTTAAACTCCATTAGATGCTAAGATCCATCCGATCTAACCGTTGAAATTTATAAGTCATCTCAATTTTGGATTTAACGGTTTAGATCTGTCGGCTAGGTCAGGTGGATATTACTTCCCATATATATACAATCCTTCAACTTGCGTGTCATTGCCCAAAGTGAACGGTTGGATTGGGCGAGATCAGAATATTAATGGCCCAAGTTGATCATTTTACCCTCTTCCTTTCTATACAATGGCACGGATCTAAGATCGGTCCAGTGATTACAACGATCAAGGCCACATCATGGTCCTATGCATGATTTAAACCACATAAAGCTTTAAATGACCAAATCTACCATTGAATCGTCAAATCTACCATTGGATCTTGGTGTCAGCAGTTGGGCCACTTCTAATGTATGATTTAAAGTGGTGGAGCCCACTGATCTACCGCATGACCAATGGTAGGCCTAGCATTTCAAGCTAGATTAGATTATAGTTCTTAATTCAGTTTTTACATCAAGGTCCAAAGGTGGGGTCCACCTAAATTAAGATGCATTTTAAATCTTGTATACCATTTAGATTCTAACATGATCAAATTATCCAATACAATTAAAATCATCATGATGGGGCCCACTAAGATGGTATGAATCATTTGAGGTGGGGCTCACACGATCATGTAACTTCGTATCTAAATTATTCAACAGATACATTTCATATCATCTAAAGATCAAACTTGTGGTGGGCCATCCACTCTATTTAGGGGCTAATCAGTTAGACTTAAATATTTTGGGTAATCCAGATTCATTAATGATTTGGATATCCTAACATTTTGACGTGTGGGGCCCATCACAAAAGATCATACTATTAGATAAGATTTACGGGTTTCGATCCAATCAAATCCGTCTTTGATCTTCATCATAGGTTCATTTGTACGAGTATCTACATCCTTACAAAAGCGTAGAGATTTGGCATAATTTGATCACAGGACCATGTGGTGAGGCACATTCATTAGATGAAATCCAAATGATCCCACACGCTAGATTAATCTCTTGTTTAGGTAAACTATGGACCAGATATATTTTTAAATTTTCATAATAGGAATACAATGATCACGATTTGATTATCTTCTGTTGGACATAACCCATAACAATATACAAGTCTACGTATGGAATCACATCTCTACTACACAAATCGTGATGGTCACAAGATCTATACAAACATATCTAATTTACTCAATCTAAGAGGTGGCCCAAGGGATCTACAGATGAATGGCAACACCTTCCAATGTGGCAGCATGTGGAGCCCACCATGATATCCAAGGGGTCAGCGCGTGGGGCCCACACATCTATCCATGTGAACAGCGTGTGGGGGCCACATGCCTGGCCACATGCACACACATGTATACACTCTCTTTCATAGGACCGTCCATAGTCCTGAGGGTACTCTTAACCAAGTATTCTCTCAATCCCATGAAAGAGAGTGTATACATGTGTGTGCACGTGCCATCCTTGTGGACATTATCCAAGCATGATCTAATCTAATCCAAGGGTGTCAGCTTTTTGCTCATAGTGTGCATGCTTAGGGAAAAATATCTTAGTGGATTGAAAGTGTATGGTGGATGATGAAATCAATGGTCAAGATGGTGAGTCATGCGCATGCACATGATTTTCATGATTTCATATGCATCAAATAAGATCTAATCAATTGAGATTATGTATTTAAGCAACATAAACATATTAACATAATTTAAACACATAATGGTCCATCAGATCAAGCTAGAAATGAAGTAAATCATGGCCATCCATACTCTTATCTTAAGATCAAGATAATTACTCATGATAAAAATATGAGAACCATATCATTTGAAATCTAACAATATATGGAATAAAATGAATGGTTCAATTTGGATAATTCTCATGCTTAAACAAATCAATTTGGATGATCCAGATGATCTGTTTACTCTTTTGATAATTTTCAAGGGTCCAATTGTCAAACTAAGAATCAATCATTAGTCTATATGATTTGGATGTAAAATTCATGGTGTGGATTGTTATTTAGATGGATAAATCATCATTGATCTAGATCAAAATGATTTGATAGCTCACTTGACGGTTATTTTGGTCCATATAATTTTTTTTTAAAATTCTACCCTTAATTTTTATCAAGGGTATTACAATCTACCCTCCTTAAAAGGAATTTCGTCCCGAAATTCATCATACCTTAGGTTTTAAAAACAATTCAAGGCACTTATCCTAGATCACTGCCTCTCGCTCCCAGGAGGCTTCGTCCTCAGTATGGTGACTACATTGCACCTTAACTAGAGGTATAATCTTGGTTTGCAAAATTTATTTCTTCTTGTCTAGAATACATACGAGCCTTTGAACATAGGATGCATCTTCCTGGATCTCGAGTACTTTCATGTCTACTATGTGCGATGCGTCTCTCTCATACTTCCTAAGCATGGATACATGGAAAACATCATAAATATTGGATGCCTGCGGGGGGTAATGCTAATTTGTAAGCAACGGGATCAATTCTCTCAGGATCTCGAAAGGTCCTATAAATCGAGGTGTAAGTTTTCCCTTATTTCCAAATCTCATCACACGTTTAATATGTGATACCTTCAGGAATACATGCTTGCCAATTTCAAATTCCAAGTCTCTCATTCTGGTGTCCGCATAGCTTTCCTAACGGCTTTAATCAGTACACAAATGGTCTCGTATAATGCAATCTTTTTAGCGGCCTCTTCTACCATTTCAGAGCTCTCCCACTTCCAACCAACAATAAGGAGATTTACATGATCTTCCGTATAATGCTTCAAAAGGGTCATGCTGATACTCGACTGATAACTATTATTGCATGCAAAATCCACTAGATGCAAATGATTTTTCCAACTCCCTTGAAAATCCATGACACAGGCACGGAGCATATCTTCTAGAATTTTATTTATCCTTTCTGTCTATCCATCTGTCTAAGGATGGAACACAGTGCTATAATATAATGGGGTTCCAAAAGCTCTCTGAAAATTCTTCCAAAAATGAGAAGTGAATCTAGGATCACTATATGACACAATGGATACAGGGGTTCCCTGCAAACACATTGTCTTCTCAATATACAGCTAGCATAACTTATTCATCGGGTACATGGTGCCTATTAGAGTGAAATCAGAGGATTTAGTGAGTTTATCCATAATTACCCATATTACATCACAGCCATTCCTTGATCATGGCAATCCTATAACAAAATTCATGGTAATATGTTCACATTTTCATTTAGCTATTGGTGATGGCTGCAACTTACATGGTAGTCTCTTGTGCTCTGCCTTAACCAGCTACACGTAAGGCATTTAGGTACGTACACTGCTACATCCTTCTTCATGTTCTTCCACCAATATTGTCTATACAGATCAAGTTACATCTTCTTCTTTTTCTCCTATATCTATCATCATTAGAAATCTCTTGCTAGTATTTTATTTATGCTTCCTTGAGTACTAAAATGATGGTTGCCCAGGTACTAGAAATGTAATGATCTTCTTTGCACAATCAATTCGGGCATCGTTTGCTATTAGACAATCCATCCTTCGCAATCTTCCATTTCCAATACTATCAGATTTGTAGGTATGACGACATCCAAAATTCTAATGGAGCATGATTTGTACACTTGACTTATCACTGATCATCTACCTACTGGGGCATAAGTCATTAAAGTTTTGTCTAAATTCTCAGGAATTAAACCTATTGAATTGATGTAATGCTTGGATATGAGTGGGTGGCTTTAGTATCAAACAAAATTCTAATGGGTAGAGAAATAGTGATCAAGTTACCACCAACGACGTCTTTAGAAACTTCTTCAATCTTACGAGTCAGGGCATAGCCCTTCCTTGTGCTGGCAATTGTGAGTTCTGTCCTCAATTATTGTTATGTTGTCCCTGATGTTGTTCATGTGATGTATTAAGCTCTTAATTGTGCATATTCTAACCCCAATTCATCACTCATTATGCAAGGTTTTCATGATTTGTAGACTAATCTAATGCATGGATATGTGCTTGTAGGAATGAGAGAGAGGAATCATCAAAGAGAGACTTAAAGACACTATTTAGAAGCAGAGAAGATCAAAAGACCAAGTGTCGAAGGATGAAAGAAAGAAGTCAGAGAAAAGAAGAAAGAAAGCAGAAGAGCACACCCAAGATCGGTCGTCCGACCGGTCTGTACATTCAACATAAGTACCCCAGAGGCCACAGCTCTCTGGACCATCCAAGACCGATCATGCGACCGGTCCTTGAATTAAAATTGCAGAATGGAATTTTTACAAAACTCTCTGGACAGTTTTGGAGCTTTTGTGACCGGTTGTGCGACCGGCCGTCCAGTAGCTCAGACCGGTCGTGCGACCGGTCGTCTACGTAATGAAGCGTGTTCTACAAGTCCCGAAATTCTCTGCGCACTGCGTACTTTTAGGCAATTTCTAGAAGATTCTGATGCTGCGGAGCCTCCCCACCATAAAAGGACACCTAGGGATCGTTCATAGGGGATCTTAGAAGAGTTTGAGCAAGGTGGGAGGCGGTGGAAGTGGATTTCGGAGTTCCACAACTCCTCCTAGTTTGTTTACTGCTTTCATGTTTTTCTTAGTTGTTTCATGTTTCCTTGGATCATGAACGGCTAAACCTCTTAGCTAGGGCTAAGAGGTGAAGCTTGTAGTGAATCTAAGATGTTTCAATTCGTTTAAGTTGGTTTTCAAGTTGGATTTCATGTTTAAGAACACTGGTTTGAAGTTAATACAAGTTCTAAGTAGTTTTTCTTAGTCTTATGATGACTCATGGATGTTTGGAAGAATTACTTGAGTTCTTAATTGTTATGTGTTAGTTTAGACCTGTATGATTCGAGGAATTGGAGTACGCTCCAGTACTATGATCTTCATGTGGGAACTTCCTACCAAAGTTCTACTTTTCTGGATTTCTGTAGTATGTATGGGACTGTGTATATGATTTGGATCAAGTTCAAATCATAATCTAGCTTTGTCTTGTGACAGGACTTAAGAATGGTTATGATTGTGAACTTAGCTTATTTGAATTGGGACTGACCTATGCAATTGAGCATGCTCACCCTAGCTTGCATTGAGTGAATCATATACATTGTTCATACATATGGCAGGTTGTTTGGTTTAACTGCTCTATCATCCGACTAGATAGATCTTAATTTCGATTCTAGTTGAGAAAGTGAGAAACCACAACGAATTGAGCATCAAGGATTGCTACAAGTGGATCCTTGAACCCCCAGTGCTTTTTACAATTGTTTACTTCAGTTTAGTTCAACATTGCTACTTACATCAATCTACTACAAATCTAGTTGTTAGCTTCTCAATAGAAACTATTGGATGTGTTTGTGAATTCCTAAATAAGTCCCTGTGGATCGACCTCGGTCTTACCGAGTTTATTACTTCATCGCAACCCTACACTTGGGAAGCGAACAAGTTTTTGGTGCCGTTGCCGGGGATTTTGACGATTTTTTCACAAATTTCTGAAAATAGTATCTATTTAGGATTTTTAGGATTCTAGGACTAACTTAGTTTATTTTGTTTGATTTATTTTCTTTTTCAGAGATTTCTAAGAAGTTGAAGAAGACATAAGGATCTTAAGTGCCCGAATCAGGTTCTATCTTTCTAAACCTTACTCTTCTCCTTCTTCTATTCATTCCTATCATATTCATCTCTTATAGAGTGGGTGGAGACTCCTTTTGGATCTCTGAAAGGTTGGCCTTGTGCCACCTGGATTCCTATTGGTTGGCTCTGCCGTCTTGGATCACCTTGTGTTCAGAGATTTCTCTTCTCATCTCTACTCCTCTTTCTTCTTTTTCTACACTTTTCTCAAAAGATTCAAAGAGTGGGTGGGGAGTTCTCTGAACCCCTATTGACCAGGAGAAATCGGTCTCTATCCTTGCTTCTGGCCTAGCCATTGCAAGACACCTTGTGCTTCGGTCTTAGAGAAGAGTAAAGAAAGGAAGGAAGGATTCTTTTTCCTTTTTGTTTCAGTCTTTTAGGATTTTGCATGCCACATTGGGCTCGGGATTCCAATAATCGACTCATAAGTGAAGGGGGAATAGTAGAAGGAATAGACAGAGAACCACGTGTTAAGAGACATGTAACTTCTCCAATTTTGTCTGAAAATATGGCTGCAAATCAACCCAATCCAAACCTGGGCCAAAACCAAACCGAAACGGGAGAGAATGTGGTTGAGAATGTTCCCCGACCAAGAACATTACGTGATTACTTGCAACCAGCAAGAGCGAGCACTCCCTCATGCATAATCTTTCCACAAAATGTAGGGAATGTAGATTTGAAACTGAGAGTGATCCAACTCCTCCCAAAATTCCATAGATTAGACAGTGAAAGTGCCTATCAACACCTTAAGGAGTTTGATGAGGTAATAACCACCATGCACTTTGCGAATGTTACTGACAATGTGGTAAGACTTAAATTATTTCCTTTTACCCTTAAAGATAAAGCTAAAGGTTGGCTTTATGCATTAAGGCCAAGATCAATTGGTGCATGGACTGATATGTATAGGGAATTCATAAAAAAATTCTTCCCTACTCACAAAACGAACATGCTGAGGCGCCTTATCATGAACTTTGCTCAAAAGGAAGATGAGACCTTCTTCCAATGTTGGGAGAGGTTTAAGGACTTGTTAAATGCATGCCCACATCATGGCTATGAAATTTAGCGGGTTATAAGCTTTTTCTATGACGGACTGACTTCACCCATGCACCAATTTGTAGAGATGATGTGTAATGGGGAATTCATGAACAAGGAAGCCGATGAAGCATGGGACTATTTGGAGGAAGTGGCTGAGAATGCACAGTCTTGGGATACATCTAAACCATTAAATTCCAAGACTAGCCAACAAAGGGAAAAAGGAGGAATGTATGTCTTATAAGAAGAGGATAGCATAAGTGCACGGGTGGCTAGCCTCACAAGAAAAGTTGAGGCCATGGAATTAAGGAAAGGAGAGACGATCAACTCTAATGACGTTGAAACTGTTTGTGGAATTTGTGCCGGAAATCAACATGCAACACAAGATTATCCCACAATTTCAGCAGTCCAAGACATCTTACAAGAACAATTAAATGCCATAAACAGTTATCAACGGCAATTTGGTGCTCTAAACTCAAACACGTTTAATGCTAATTGGAAGAACCATCCCAACTTCAATTGGAGGAATGGACCCACTACGAATGCAACCAATATCCCTCAAGCTCAACCTATACTAGGTCCATCTCTAGTCATTACACCAAAAGTTATGCTAGAGGAGATGTTGGGTGCATTTGTATCGGTTCAAGCTAAGTATAACAAGACTAATTCTTTGAAAATAGATGGGTTCATGCAAGAGCAATTGAAATTCAATCAAAATTCGACTCAAGCCATCAATGAATTGAAAACCTCGATGGCTAGAGTTGAATTCTACCTCAGTGTTAGGGAAAAAGGCACACTTCCTGCCCAACCTCTTCCTAACTCAAGAACCCAATTTGAGATACAAGACTCAGGCTCATCCTCCCAACACACGAAGCATGTTCAAGCGATAACCACTTTGAGAAGTGGGAAAATAGTTGATAAATCTAATCCGGTGAAGGCCCCAAAGCCTAAGGATCCGAAAAATTTCAAAGGGGATGATAGCTTAAACAACACTCCACAAGAGAAAGAACAGGAAAGGCAATACAAGCCGGTTGCCCCGTTTCCCCAAAGGTTGATTTCACCCAAACCTTTAGACAAAAATCTGGAAATATTAGAGGTTTTCAAACAGGTGAAGATCAACATCCTGTTGTTGGATGTCATAAAACAAATACCATCTTATGCCAAATTTCTAAAGGAATTGTGTATAGTCAAAAGGAAACACAATATTCACAACAAAGTACTTTTGACTGAGAATTTGAGCACTATCATCAAACAAGAGGTACCCAAAAATACAAGGATCCGGGTAGTCCAACCATCTCATGCATTATAGGAGACTACCGGATTAAACAAGCCTTACTCGATTTGGGGGCAAGTGTGAACCTCATTCCATACTCTATTTACGAACAACTTGGGTTAGGTGAATTGAAACCCACCAAAACCACACTCTAACTTGCTGATAGATCCATTCGTATACCGAGAGGAATGATTGAGGATGTTCTAGTCCAAGTTGATAAATTCTACTACCCAGTAGACTTTATTGTCTTGGATACACATCCCGTGATAGGTACCGGTGCTCAAATTCCCGTCATACTTGGCCGACCGTTTCTAGCTACTTCAAATGCAATTATCAATTGTAGAAACAGGCTTGTACAAATGTCCTTTGGAAATATAACTCTTGAGCTTAATATATTTGATTTTTGCAAACAACCACGGGAGGTTGATGAGGAGATCCACGAGATAAACTTGATTGAATCATTCGTGGAGGAAACTTTCCCCTCAACGTTATATTCCGACCCTTTGGAGGCATGTGTGGCCCACTCTCATGAGATAAATGATGACATAATACGGGAGATGGATGCCATTTTAGATGCGATGCCAGTGCTTGATAAGAAAAGATGGAGGGCCCTATTTGAGCCTTTGCCCGTAAACGAGAACAAAGCTTTCCCATCCAATATCAAGGCACCAACACTCGACCTAAAACCATTACCAAGTGAGCTGAAATATGTCTATTTAGGTCGAGATGAGACATATTCGGTGGTGATTTCTTCCCACTTGGATGAGGAACAAGAGAGTAGGCTAATGGCCACTCTATTAGAGCACAAGAATGCCATTGGGTGGTCAATTGCGGATCTCAAAGGCATAGACCCACTGATTTGTACTCATCGCATATACCTTGAGGAGAATGCAAAGACATGTAGGCAACCAGAAAGATGACTCAATCCAAACATGAAGGATGTGGTTAAGGCCGAAGTGGTGAAACTATTGGATGTGGGTATTATTTACCCAATATTCGATAGTCAATGGATGAGCCCAACTCAAGTGGTGCCTAAGAAATCTGGAATAACCATCATAGCCAATGCTAATAATGAACTCGTGCCAACCAAAGTCACCACCGGTTGGAGAATGTGCATTGACTACAGGAAGCTAAACACTGTCACGAGGAAATACCACTTCCCCCTACCGTTTGTTGATCAAATTTTAGAAAGGTTGGCGGGTCATTCCCATTTTTGCTTCCTTGACAGCTTATTCAGGGTACAACCAAATAGAGATTGCCTGTGAAGACCAAGAAAACAATACATTCACATGTCCATTCGGCACTTTCGCCTATCGACGGATGCCGTTTGGACTATGTAATGCCCCTGCCACCTTTCAGCGTTGTATGATGAGTATCTTTTCTGATATGGTGGGGACAATTCTCGAAGTCTTCATGGATGACTTCTTAGTATTTGGTTGTAGCTTTGATAAGTGCGTTGAGCACTTGAAATCTGTGCTGAAAAGATGTGAAGAGAAGAACCTTGTGCTGAATTAGAAGAAGTGTCACTTTATGGTTCAAAAGGGAATTGTACTTGGTCACATCGTTTCACAAAATGGAATCGAGGTGGACAAAGCGAAAATCGATCTTATCTCTAACCTTCCACCACCTAAGAGCATACGAGATGTGCGGTCCTTTTTGGGGCACGGAAGATTTTATAGAAGGTTCATAAAGGACTTCAGTTCACTCTCTCGTCCTTTATGTAACCTACTTCAAAAGGAAAACTCATTCGAATAGAATGAAGAATGTCAAAAGGCCTTTACCACACTTAAAGGTATGTTGACATGTGCTCCCATAATGCAACCACCTGATTGGAGCCTTCCATTTGAAATTATGTGCGATGCAAGCGACTATGCTATTGGGGCCGTGCTAGGTCAAAGAAAAGAGAAGAAGCCATGTGTTATCTACTATGCAAGTAGAACCTTAAACTCAGCCCAAGCAAACTACACTACTACTAAAAAAGAACTTTTAGCCGTAGCTTTTGCCTTGGACAAGTTTAGGTCCTACTTGATTGGATCCAAGATCATCATATTCACTAACCATGCCGCGCTTAAGTACCTTCTCTCTAAGAAGGATGCTAAACCACGATTGTTAAGATGGATCCTTCTACTCTAGGAATTTGACATAGAGATACGTGATAAGAAAGGAGTAGAAAATGTAGTGGCTGACCATCTCTCTCGACTTGTTCTCACCAATTCCCCTAAAACGACTGCGATCAATGACATGTTCCCTGATGAACAAATTTTTGTTGTTTCCCAATTGCCATGGTATGCGGACATTGCTAACTATCTTGCTACAGGTATGTAGACACCCCACCTTCGGCTACACTGTTGGTAGAAATAGCTGGTTGAACGGAGGACCATACCCCCAAATCCCAAGTCCAAACTCAGCCAAACTCACCCTTGTAAGCCCCATTCCATAGCCCAGTTCAAGCCTGAACCCAGTCAACCCAGTCCTAAAAACCACCCTAAAAAACCCCCCATAAAAAAGGCCAGTCAAAAAATCCCAAAAAAAGTCAAACTCACTGAGTCAACTCGCTGAGTTAACCCGCTGAGTCAACCCGTCGAGTCAACCCGTCGAGTCAAAACACCGAGTCAACCCGTCGAGTCAACCCGTCGAGTCAAACCACCGAGTCGACCCGCTGAGTCAACTCACTGAGTCGACCAGCGAGTCCAACAGCAGCCCCGAGGGAACGGCCGTACTCGCTGGAAACCGAGGAGCGGCCGTACGGGCGGCCCATGGCGGGCCGCCTGGAAAAAATTACGAGAATGCCCTTGTCCGCTGCTATAAATACCCCCCTCCCCTTCTCATTTCAAGAAGCCATTCGAGTCCATTTCAGCCCGAGAGCTCTGAGTCCATCTCTCCACCCTTTAGTCCATCTTTCCACCAAGGAGAGCCCGAGTGAGGAGAGTCTAACCCTGGTCCAGCCCAGCCTGACCACTGGTCCAAGCCTCCCAAGCCATCTAAGTCTTGATCCAGCCACTCGAAGCCAACCCTTGCGACACCTCCGTCCACCCAGCTACTCATTTTCCAGCATCATCTCATTTGCATCTAGCATAAGTGCAACATTTACTTTCCTTCCAACCCCCCTGCTTCACTACAAGCACCTTGATCCGTCAAGTACACATGCATATGTCTTTATATTAAGCACCTGTCAGTTCGAGCGTATGCTCTGGGCTTGCCCGTTGTTGGAACCTGCCCATCAGAAACTCTTACTGTTCAGACCTGCATTCATGCTTCACTAAAAGCACCTTGATTACTCAAGCACACTGCATACGTCTTACATTAAGCACCTGTCAGTTCGAGCGTATGCTCTGGGCTTGCCCGTTGTTGGAACCTGCCCATCAGAAACTCTTACTGTTCAGACCCGCATTCATGCATCATGTCATCCATGAGAATATACGAGGATTAAACTAGACTTTCAAGTATTCGATCGATTCTGTGAAGTAGAGACCGTACTTCAGTACGGGCAGTGTGTGGGGTGCTTAACCTCTTCCCACCCTGTAACCGTGATCCCTTACCTTGAATCTCTGATCGCAGATCAACAGGAGTCATTTTAGAGGAAGGAATCTTCGGATTCCCTTCTCTAACGTTTCTACGGGGTCTAGCCGACTGTAGATTCGAAGTAACTGGCTAGTGGCGACTCTGGTCTTATATAAACTCACTTAAACATATTCAGCTCAACACGACAACCAAACAAAGCCCTCGAGAACGAGGCAAGCCAGTGGCACAAACGGCGATTTCGCACTCACGCACCTCTTCTTCTTCTTCTTCCGAAAGGAAAGGGAGAACGACGTCGTGTGGGAGCGCGGGAGAAATCGGCGAGGGTCCACAGAATGGCGACTCTGCTGGGGAAAAGACAGTCCCACTAGTTGTGATCCGACTTGAAAAACAGAATCCTTCCCGTACTTGAAAGTCATTAATCCTCATACAATCTCATCTGCATAGCATTCTGCCCAAACCCAAACACAAAAAAAATATAGAAAATTCCAAAAAAAAAAAAAAAATAGAAAATCCCAAAACCCAAAAAGAGTAGAGTACAGTCCTCACCATTGCGCCTCCTCGGGCTCAACGTACGCGGAGACAACCTCCCTTCCGCAGCATAATCCGCACTCGAGCTCAGCAAGCCATGTCCGACCACGAAGAAGAAACTCATCACTTCCCTGCTCTCGAAATAACCGAAGCGCAACCTCCAGCGCAACAGCCCGTTGACAATACGCCAATCATACAAGAATTGGCACAAGGAATGAGAGCAATGCAAGAAATGCTCTTACAATTCATGCAAGCACAAACCACCGCAGCAGCCAGCAATCAGGTTGGCCCAGTTCAGCAAGCTCAGCAGCCATGCCGGGTCCTCCCGGCCTCCAGTTCAAATCAAGCGCAACCATCGGAGTCTGCCCAAGACTACCGACAGCAGCCATCTCAGCCCTTCGCTGTGGGGCATCCTTCTCAATATCTTCCTGCAACGACAAGGCCATCTCAGAGCACCTCCGTTGCAGGAACATCCAGTCAGCTTCCAGTCAATCTTGCAAACAACAATCTCAGTAGATCTCAGCACGTCCCCGCCGATGGGACACCTTTTCAATTTCAGCACATCCCCGCCGATGGGATTTCAATTCAATTTCCAGCAACAGGGACAGCACTGGCGAATGCCCACAATGGGGGTCAGTGTCAAGCCCACATCAATCAGCGGACAGTGGCGAATACCCAACAAGGGGGTCACTTCCCAGCATCTCAGCCTCCTGCAAACAGGAGCACTTTTCAATTCCAGCACATCCCCGCCGATGGGATTCCAGTTAATTTCCAGCAATCTTCAATTCAGCAAAATCCAGTTAATTTCCAACAATCTTCAATTCAGCAAAATCCAGTTAATTTCCAGCAAGTTCCAGTTCAACCTTCAGTACAGTCTCAAGTTCAGTTACCATCAGTTCAAGCTCAAGTTCATCAGAATCCAGTTCAATCATCAAACCAATTTCAGCAACCCGCGGTTGCTTTTCAGCAAGCCCATAGGGTCGAAGACATCGACCACTATGCCGAAGAAGAACGTGCCTTATTCCAGGAGGCACCAGTCGCTCGAACAGATCACTCAGAACTGGACGAGTTGCGGGAGCAGTTCCAGATCTTGCAAAATCAGCTTCAGCGACAGCAAGGAATCGACTTACCTTCGACCAAGTTCAGAGACTTGTGTCCTTTCCCAGATGCTCGGGTACCTCAAAACTTTGAGGTTCCAAAGTTCAAAAGATACGACGGCAGCGGTTGTCCCACAGCACATCTCAAGGCCTTCTGTGGAGAGCTGAGTGCAATCTCAGGAAACGAAGGGGCCCTCATTCGATTGTTCCAAAAATCTCTGAAGGGCGATGCCCTAGATTGGTACACTTCATTGGATTGCCACCGCATCAGGACATGGGAACAGCTTTCCCAGGCTTTCGTCGACAGATTCGCATACAATCTCAACATGGCACCCAGAAGAGCCGACCTCGCAGCACTCAGGCAAAGGAGTGATGAAACACTATCAGCTTATGTGGGACGTTGGCGAGCTATGGCAGCCAGAATGCGGACACCCATCGACGATGAAGAACAAATCTCCATGATTGTTCATTCAACATACCCAGGCATATCCGGGTATCTCATCTCGCATCCGTACGCGAACTTCTCGCAGCTAATCCGTGCTGGAGAGCAAGTCGAAGCAGGAATCCGGGCCGGGACGATCTCCCCATGGCCTCATCAAGCCACTCCAGTCAAGAGGAACAGAGTGGAAGGAAGACCTATCGGGCACGGGAATGGAAACCGCAATGGTTCTCCTCCCCGCCCAACAGAGGTAAACAACATCAACACCGCTGCTCAAGGAAATCAACGTGCTCCCCCACAAGGACGTCAACAGTATCAGTAGAATCAAGTTCAGCATCAGCCTCAGCGATATCAGCCATAACCGAATCCTCAGCCACAGCCACCTCGACAACAGTAGCAGTTCAGGGGAAGCGGCCAATACTCATACCAGAACAGGCAGAATTACAGGGAGTTCAGGAAGTTCACTCCACTCAGTCAACCACTTAGTCAAATCATGACTACACTGGTACAAAAGCAGTTACTCACTCTGATGACACCTAGGCCTCCGCCTCATCCTCTGCCTCCAAATTACCGAGAAAATGAGTACTGCGCCTACCATCAAGGACGTGGCCACGCCACTGATCGATGCTATACTTTGAAAAATGCCATACAAGACCTGATTGATGACCGCAAGATCGTCATCTCGGTCCCTGGAACTTCTCCAGCAGCTTCCACCAACATCCTTCAGAATCCTCTGCCTCAGCATCCAACAGACCCCAGTTCGTCTCGTGGCCCTGCCGTCAATAGTATAGAAGAAGGGGACCATATCGATCGCTTCTTCTCCCCTATTCAGTCCATTTATACCTACACCTATGAGCCAACAAATCCTCCTCCAGTCTTGCAAGGGGCAAGTCCCTTTCTTCCTTCAGTCTCCGAGCCAGTAGTGCTTGAAGGAGCACCTCCATATGATATACCAGTTGTTCAAGGGGCACCTTACAACCATTCAAGTTGGGAACCAGTCGTCCTGGAAGGAGCACCATCATACATTGAGCCCACATACGAACCTGTCATCTTGCAAGGGGCAACTCCAGAACAATCCAATCCGCAATGGAAGGATTATACTCATCAGCAGCAAGAGCCCGTTGTCTTGGAAGGATCTCTTCCAGTCAAGCCTGTCATATTGCAAGGGGCAAGTCCCGGAGGCATATCAATCACGCTACGGCAGCTCGGACGAACAGAGAAACCTCCTGCCATATCAAGAGGACCAGTATTCATTCCATGGGAGCCTCCTGCCCCAGGAACAGTCAAGCCAGGACCACGACCTTATGTGGTCTATGAAGACAAGCCTCGATACTACCCCTTCAGCACAGGCAACAATGTAGTCCTCAAGGCAAAAGCTCCATACGAGGAAGATCTGGTACCCACACCAGCACCGTTGCAAGAACCAGTGGTCCTAGAAGGCAAAAGGGAGGAAAACTACAAAGAGGTTCCATGGCACTATCCAGAATGTGCGGAAGTGGGAAACATGAATCCCAACGGGCATTGCATCCGAAGAGATAATCAAAACAGAGGAGATCCCAAAGGCGTCCTCTCAGGCCTCGGCAGCAAAAATGAAGCCGCATACGATGTGGCAACTCAGCTCAAGTCAATCCCTGCACAAATCTCAGTATGGGAGCTACTTTGCACATCTCGCATACACCGAGAAATGTTTGCCAAGACCTTGAATGATGCTCATGTCTCCTCCGATACGGCACCAGAGATGATTGCATTGATGATTGGACAGCTACTGGCTCCACGTGCCATCACCTTCACCGATAATGAGTTGCCACCAGAGGGACGAGATCATGGGCGATCCCTCAACATAGCCTTACGATACAAAGACCTCTGTGTTCCGCTGGTCCTTATCGATAATGGCTCAAGCTTAAATGTCTGCCCACTCAAGACCGCGGAACGCCTGGGAATCAATCCTTCTTCATTCCGACCCAGCACCATATGCGTCAGAGCATTTGACAACACCCGCCGATCAGTGGAAGGGGAGGTCGACATAGAGGTACAGATAGGTCCAGAAGTTTCTACCATCACATTCCAAATCCTGGATATATCAGCCTCTTTCAACATGCTGCTCGGACGACCGTGGCTGCACAAGGTTGGAGCTGTGCCATCAACCCTGCATCAACGAGTGAAGTATATCTGTGGAAATCAAGTGATCTCTATCCATGCAGAGAAGGAGCTCATCATTCCTTCCAATGCTACTGCCACTGAACCAGACATCCCGGTCATCGATATCCAGCACTCGGAAGAAGACATCCCGTTTCACAGTTTCGAATTCGAGACTGTGAACTCTATCGCCAATCCAGAACCGATAAGGGTGGACCGTGTCTTTTCACCGGCAGAGCGTCTGAGCCTCAAATATCGAATGAAGAACCACTTCAAGTCCAGAAAGGTACCACTGGTATATAACCAACGCAAGTGGGGACTCGGATACAGGGCAACCTTCATAGACAAAAGAAGGAGGAAATTTCGGTGCTCACCCATCCAATTCGTCAAGCCAGGAGAACCTTGCAAAGATCCAGGAGGGAATCAATCGACTGCACTACACAAAGGCCTCCCGATGAGCCTAGTTTGGGCTACGTGGCCCCCCATTCGATGGGATCAGATTCTTGAACCCTCTAAGCCTCCAGAAGAAGGAGGAAATGATGAAGACGAAGAAGGAAGACAAATACAGCAGCTTCAGGACCAGGTTACTCTGACACCTGCTCCCAACCAGGGGCACAACTTGCCCACTTCTCTCAACCAGGGGCACAACCTGCCCACTTCAATCAACCAGGGGCACAACCTGCCCACTTCAAACAGCCAGGGGCACAACCTGCCCACTTCAATCAGCAAGGGGCACGACTCGCCCATCTCATCACCAATTAGCAAGGGGCACGACTTGCCCATCTCTGCAAGGTCAACATCATCAATCATCAGCCAGGGGCAGAAGCAGCCCATCCATTGGACCAAGAAAGGGAAGTGGCCAGCCCTAGATTGGTCTGATGTCCAGGTTTCAAACTTGTGTCTCACTGTGGAACCAGACGAACTGCAATGCGAAGTAAGTGATCCGGGAGGGACTGAGTACGACTCAGATCTCGAACCTGACCAGCAAGAAGTCATGGTCATTGGGCCAGACCATGATTCTTCGCCCAAAACATCAACCCCCACATCTCCAGGGGAGGAAGTGTGGGGTCCTGAATGGTCATCTGTTCCCCTCACTTTTGAATCAGCCAAAGAGCCATCTGAGGGCTCTCGCTTCCAAAAAAAAACGCCTGTTTAAGCAGCAACCGGGACTTTGGAACAAGTTGGGCTCAATCATGGTCTGCAATCCCCGCTTGTTCAAAGTCCCGTGAATTTCAAAAAACCAAAAAAATCAAAAACTTTCAAAAACCAAAAACATCTAGCATCTCAATTTCAGAAAAATCTCAAAAATCAAAAAATATTTCTTTCCCTGCATTCAATAGTGTGCCAAGTTCGTCTAAAGAGTCGCATGAGTTTGAAGTCGAATCATATGATTTCGACATCGAATTAGACTTCGAACTCATGGGTCTGGACGAAGCTCGGGACGAGGAAGATGATGATCCTGCTCCCGAACTTGAGGATCTCCTCAAAAAGTTCGAATCTAAAGCCAATGTTGTAGCCGATGATTTCGAGATAGTAAACTTGGGGACGCCTGAGATCCTTAGGGAAGTACGCATTGGAAAATCGTTGCCACCTGAGATGAAACAGAAAATGATAGAGTTCCTAGCTCCAAGATTGTCCAACTTCGCGTTCTCATATGAAGACATGCCGGGGCTCGATGAAGAGCTCGTTGTACACCATCTGCCAACCAAGGCAGATATGAAGCCAGTGAAGCAAAAACTCCGAAGAATGAAGCCAGAATGGGCTCTGAAAGTCCGAGATGAAGTCATCAAGCAATACAACGCGGGATTCTTGGTAGTCTCCAACTACCCTGAATGGCTCGCCAACATCGTACCAGTACCGAAGAAGGACGGCAAGGTTCGAATGTGCATCGACTTCCGAGATCTCAACAAGCCAGTCCAAAAGATGACTTCCCTTTGCCACATATCGACACTCTGGTCGACAACACCGCTGGATACAAGATCTTCTCATTCATGGACGGGTTCTCAGGTTACAATCAGATCAAGATGGCCGTCGAAGATCGTGAGAAGACAGCATTTATCACTCCCTGGGGAACCTTCTGTTACAGGGTAATGCCGTTCGGTCTGAAGAACGCAGGAGCAACATATCAGCGAGCAATGACAGCACTATTCCACGACATGATGAACAAGGAGCTCGAAGTATATGTGGACGACATGATCGTCAAATCTCGCACAATGGAAGGACACTTTGAAGATCTGAAGAAGTTATTCAACAGATTAGAAAAGTACAAGCTTCGCCTCAACCCTCAGAAATGTGTCTTCGGTGCAATGGGAGGTAAGCTCCTCGGCTTTATGGTGAGCGAAGATGGCATCAGGGTCGACGAGACCAAAACCAGAGCAATCATCGAGATGCCCCCTCCTAGAACAGAGAAAGAAATTCGTGGCTTCCTCGGCAGAATTCAATACATCAGTCGCTTCATCGCACAGCTCACACCTATCTGTGAGCCCATATTCAAGCTCCTTCGAAAGAACGTCCCAAAAGAATGGAATGACGATTGCCAAGTCGCCTTCAACCGCATCAAGAAATACCTCATGAATCCTCCAGTCCTAGTGCCTCCCACTCCTGGACGACCACTATTGTTATACATCTCGGTAGCAGCAGAAGCCATTGGCTGTGTCCTCGGCCAACACGATGAAACCGGGAAGAAAGAACAAGCAATATACTATTTGAGTCGAAAGTTCACCGACTACGAGACCAGGTATTCCCCGATCGAGAAGACTTGCCTCGCCCTAGTCTGGGCAACTCAGCGACTCCGTCAATACATGATTGCATTCCCTATTCTCCTTCTCGCTCACATGGATCCGCTCAAGTACCTGTTCGAGAAGCCGGCACTCACTGGAAGGATAGCTAAATGGCAGCTACTCTTGTCGGAGTTTGACATCACCTATGTCACTCAAAAGGCAATCAAGGGACAGGCCCTCGCCGATCATCTTGCGGCTCACTCTCTCCTAGATTATCAACCACTCAAGACATTCTTCCCTGATGAAGATCTCTTGCTCATTGAAGAGGAAGAAAAGAAGAAAAAAGATGAATGGACGTTATTCTTCGACGGTGCAGCAAATTCTAAAGGGAGTGGTATTGGAGCAATCCTCTACTCTCCAGATGATGTCCCTATTCCTATCTCGAGGCGCATCGCAGTTCGAGTGCACCAACAACATGGCAGAGTACGAAGCATGCATCGCTGGCTTAAGAGAAGCCATAATCTTGGGCGTCAAGAAGCTACGAGTGTTTGGAGACTCACAGCTTATCATCAATCAGACCAATGGCGAATGGAAGACCAAGGATGAGAAGTTGATACCATATCATGTGTATCTTGACAATCTGATCGAAGAATTCAAGGAAATCACCTTCTCATACATGCCCAGAGCCAAGAACCAGTTTGCAGATGCTCTCGCCACGCTCGCATCAATGCTCGAGATCCCAAAAGGAGCTTCAGAATGGGAGTTCACAGTCGAAATTCAAGAAGAACCTGCTTTTTGCCTGCAAATAGAAGAAGCCGAAGCTGTCCCTGACAAACCCTGGTATGCCGACATCAAGCAATATCTCGAAACCCAGGAGTATCCAGAGTCAGCAACAGCAACAGATCGCCGAACCATTCAAGCGTTTGGCCGGCCAAGTTCACCATCAGTGGCGAAGTTCTCTACAAGCGATCCTATAATCACATCCTCCTCCGATGCGTCGATGAAACAGAAGCTGCAAAGATCATGAAAGAAATACACGAAGGAATCTGTGGCCCACACATGAATGGGCACATGATGGCAAAGAAGATTCTACGACTCGGCTACTACTGGCTCACCATGGAGACAGACTGTTGCAAGCACGTCAGAAAATGCTTCAAGTGTCAAGAGCATGCGAATCAAATCCATGCCCCATCATCAGAGTTATACAACCTGACCACCCCCTGGCCCTTCTCCATGTGGGGACTCGACATCATCGGCAAGATCAGTCCCAAAGCATCAAATGGTCACGAGTACATACTTGTGGCAGTCGACTACTTCACCAAGTGGGTAGAGGCAGCCTCCTACACCACGATTGCAGCATCTCAAGTGATCAAATTCATGAAGAACAACATCATATGCCGATATGGAATCCCTAATGCCATCATCACAGATAATGGGACCCCGTTCGTCAACAAGAAGATGGATGACTTCCTCAGCAAGTTCAAGATCCAACGTCATCGATCAAGCCCCTACCGTCCTCAGATGAATGGTGGGGTAGAAGCCGCAAACAAGACAATCGTCAGGATACTCGAGAAGATGGTCGTGACCTATCGAGATTGGTCAGATATGCTCCCATATGCACTTTGGGCCTATCGAACGTCTGTACGGTCTGCTACGGGCGTTACTCCTTTCGAGCTTACTTATGGAATGGAAGCAGTCCTACCAGTCGAGGTGGAAATACCATCGTTACGGGTATTACTAGAAAGCGGAATTGAAGAAGGAGAATGGCAACGGGCCAGATTCGATCAGTTGCAGCTAGCAGATGAGAAAGCGCATGCGTGCACTAAGTCATTCACAATGTTATCAGAAAAGGATCGCTCGGGCTTACAACAAGAGAGTCCGAAAAAGAAGCTTCAAGGTAGGCGACATGGTCATGAAGAAAATTCTACCGTCGCACCTTCCAGATCCCAGAGGAAAGTTCAAACCCTTGTGGGACGGGCCGCTGATCGTCAGAGAAGTACTTCCCGGAGGCGCCCTCAGACTCACCAGCATGAGAGGGGTAGATCTTCCTGAGCCAACCAACGCCGACAACGTGAAAATCTTTCACGGGTAAGTCATTCTGACCTTATCAAGAGTTACTTTAATAGAGCTGAAGTCAAGAGGTCGAAGCTAAGACCTCTGAGAAATCATTCCCGTCCACCAACAAGTGTTTCAAATAAGGGGACCCCAAAAGAGAAAAATACAAAAAAAAAGGGGGGGGGATTCAAAAAGGGACAAAAAAAAAGAGAGAGAAAAAGAATACAGAAGAAAAAGAATACAAAAAAAAAGAAGAAAAAAAGAAAAGAGAAAGAAAAAGAGAAGCCAAAGCAAGGCACCCAAGGAAAAAATCAACCCAAGAAGAAACACAGTCATCCATCCATCCATCTCAGAGGGGATCTTTAGCAAAGACCGACAGCTCTATTATCAGTAACTCAGGATAAGGGCTGAAGGACTGCCATCGGCCGGCAACGACGGATTCCCGACCTCTAGCCGCCGCAGTTATCCAGAGATCCAGAAAAAAAAAAAAAGAAGAAAAAAGAAAATGTGTGCCTAAACAAAGAGGGCGGAGTGAAAACCCGAAAGGGCGCTCCGAGTAAAAACAGTGGGCATACAGCGGACTTGGTGAAAACCTGAAAGGGCGCCAAGGGTAAAAACAGCACAGCTGCCAAGGGGCAGGCAAGACCAAATACCCGGGACGTGGTGAAAACCCTGAAAGGGCGCCACGGGCAAAAATGACGGGAAAAAGCCGGCTGTGGTGAAAACTCGAAAGAGCACTGCAGGCAAAAATGGCTCAAAATGAAAAAAAAAGAAAAAAAAAGAGAAAAGAAAAAATAAAAGTGCAGGTACCAAGAAAGCAGACGGTCCAGATCAGTTCAAGCGGTTACAGTTCAAGAACAAGAAGAAGCGCAGTCAGGAGCGAAGAACTCTACAGACTCTGACAATCTCAGGAAACGAGAGTCCCGTTGCCTACATCTCTAGGGAACCAAAGGATCAAGCAAGTCAATCTCGAGACATTGGTCAAATCATTGACTGAGCCCCAGTTCTGATTCCTATATCCCGACACAAAATCCAGACACACTCACAAGACAACTCATGGCACAGTAGATTTTCAAACAGTTTTTTCTCTTTTCAATTAAATGCATTATATTTCTCTTACACATATCATCTTTTTCAAAAATACAAAAAATTTCATCATCATCAATCATATATGCAAAAAGAATGTGCAGGTGGCCAACACAATCAATCTCTACCCTCCTCCTCGGCACATCAGGTGAGTCCTCTGACTCATAAAAAGATAGTCTCGCTCTCAACCTGCTCACCTCCATACGCAGGTAATGAGCCTCATCGCGCTCAAGGGTACGGATCGCTGTCTCCTCATCAGACAATCTCTGATCGGCAGCCAATCTCCTCGACATCATCTCGCAATGATACCGAAGTGCAGAGATCTCAGACAGCAGATGACCATGAGTGGCCAAGAGGAAGCCAGGATCGATAAACGGGCGCTCCTCAAAAGGTTCATATGAACCAGATGAAGAGCCAGCATCTCCAAGAATATCCTGCTCATCCTCATCAGCAGTCTGGTGCCAACAAGGGATACGTCGATACAAAGACTGCTCAGCAGCCCAGTACTGATATGGGGCGGTCGCCATCGGAAAAGTCCGCAGTTCAAATCCCAACAAATCAGCTGTCAAATAACTCGCCCAGGAACAATCGATCCGGGTCCTGAAGTCAGAAGATCTAGAGGGGAGTACTCGACGCCCGATACCCGTGAAAGCAAAAGGAGGAACATCCTGCTCATACCCAAACTGCCGCAGGAACCGGATCAGATAGTAAGAAAAGTAGGATCGAAAGCCTACCAACATCAGAGGATGGCGGTGTGCATCGCAAAGCACTTGAGGAAGTGAAAGCCAAGATGACTCCCAACGAACGTTCCAGTCACGAAGTTCAGCGAACATCCTGCGATACAGGGGCTCGCTCATCCTGGCTGTATGAGGAAGGAACTCGATGATATAACGCATAATGTCAGAGCCCGGGATGCCAGGAAGAGGTACAGGAATGGTCAGAGAAAGACGCTCCCATAGCCATACCTGATCACAGAAAGCAAAAGAAGTTCAGCTAGAGCAAAATAATTCCTAGCAAAGCAAGAAGAAAAAAGGTGCAGAAAAGATACCTGAAGGAAAGCACAACAGCCGCGAAGGACACGAGTGCGGCCCAGGGCACAGTCGGTCAGCCCATCAAATAGCTCGGCCAAGATGAGAGAAATGATCCCCTGCCGACGGACAGCTCGGCTCATCACCTCAAAAAGCAAAGGAGTCTGGGACCTGCGCCATCCCGAGAACAGCACCTCAGCAATCAAGCAAAACATCAGTGCGTTCCGAGCAAAGGTAGAACCAGCCGTACTCTGGGGACCCGAAAAAAGATCATACAGCAGGTCCAAAGAGAACACTACAGCATCCTGGCCACTAGCTGCAGGCCGAACAAGATAGGGGATCCCAAACCAGTTCTGCGGTGTAGCAGTCTTCGGCGATGTCTTCGGCGAAAAATACTGAGTATAATCCAAGGGTAAGCCTGTCAAGCGTGCAAGCTCCTCCAAAGAAGGCCCCATCTCCATATCGTTGAACGCAAACAAGTTCAACGAAGGGACCCAGTCAATCAAGGCAGCTCCGAGCATCCTCCAGTCAATGTCAACTCTAGCCATATGAATCAGACTGCCAAAGCCATAAGACTCCAAATCTCGAATCTCATAAGCTGACAAGCTATCAAGCCAAGCCAGCAGTCGTGGCGAGCAAGAAGAACGAGGAAGCAGCTGACAAGTCCTCACCGGTATCCCCTCCAGCACAAAAGGCCCAGAAATCAGGGACAACTCATCAAGGATCGGAAGGTCAACGGGCGAAGGAGAAGGAAAAGCTGGAACCTCTGCAGACTCGACAGCCCCTGACCTGCCCTCAGTAACGGCTATGTCTGATATAGCCGCATCGCTGTCTGAAACTGTCATAATCTCAGCCGTATGAGAAGACTCGCCCACCTCATGAACAAAGTGCGCAAAGGGCCGATGACCAAAAGAAGGACAATGCTCCCAACCAAAAGAACCATCAATGAAGATCACACCGCACGTCGTGGCATCCTGACCAATCTGACCGTCAAAGAATACATCTGAACCATCCAAAGGGGTCCCGGCAACC
This sequence comes from Liriodendron chinense, assembly GCA_003013855.2. NCBI lineage: Eukaryota > Viridiplantae > Streptophyta > Magnoliopsida > Magnoliales > Magnoliaceae > Liriodendron > Liriodendron chinense. The sequence goes on from PVNU02001522.1 coordinate 1,306,182, forward strand.
CCGATCAAAGAATCAACGGCCAGATCCGGACCTGCGGCCCTCTCCAGTAGGAAATCATGAATCCAGTCATCATCCTGGCCGATCAAAGGGATCATCGAGGCATCCACACCGTCCATCATCAAGGGGACATCATCAATGATCACATCAAGTCCACCCAAGCAAGTATACCGCACATCTCGGCCCTCATCCAGAGCATCCAAACCGTCAAAGGTACCATCTGAGCCATCCATACCATCCAGACATGAGATCAGCCCATCTATGTCCCTCATAGTCCCATCATCACCATCCATCACATCATCCATGGGACCCACACTCAAGGGATGCATAGCCTCACCTATGTCCCACCTCATCATCCTATCCATACCATCCATTTCTCCCACAATCAAAGGCCCATTCAAATCTGAAAATCCAGCCATCCCACCATTAATGGAGCCTATTCAAAGCTCCACCAACCACCATCCCTAGCCCCTCATCAATGCTTCCATTCAATGCCCCATCTCCCCCATCCATTAAAGACATCTCCCATTATCAAAGCTCAAATGAAAATCTGAAGTGTGGGACCCACCTTGGACAGCCCCCACAGCCCCAAAATCTCCACCATCCATTGCCCAAGAAAGGACAAACCAAGAAAGAGACAAAAGGAGAAGGAAGATGAGACAAGAAGAAGATTCATGGCTGGAATCGAACGGTCCAGTACAGGGAATGTGGGGACAGCAGCAACAGACAGCAGAGGATGTCCGAACCAGAGCCAGCCCAGGCCGCTCAAGAGACGAGCTCTGGGCGGCCTGCCCTGGGCCGCCCGTACGGACGCAGTTCCCTCTCTCTCCGCGGGATTGGCTCCCCCCGAAAACCATCCACTCCGACTGTCAGGTGCAGTCGTCTACCGCGAGGCACCCGGCGGGTTCCGAGGCCAGGTGAGGTCTAAAGCTGACTTCTACTAGTTCTAGTATGTTTTCCACGGGGTGACCAGGTTAGTACTTCGTTACACTGGCCTTATCCCGACTAGTTCGGTTTCTCTTCCTTTCCACTAGTTCACCCCCGGTGTTCGTTAGGTTCGGTAAGTTTCTGATTTAGTAGTTCTAGGTTTCGTAACCTTTCGAATGTGTTCAGTACCTCGTCGTTCTAGTTTCCAAGCTAGTAGTTTTCTTCCCGGTTTTAAGTTCTAGATTTGTAGTTCACCCGGGTGTTCCGGATTAGTTCGTTAGACTTGGTAAGTTCAGTAGTGGGTACGTTGATTCGTCAGAGTTTAGTACTTCCTTACTCAGTTCTCAGTTTCGTAGGTCTGTAGTGGTTCCTTAAATCCTCTTTAGTTTCGGACATATAAGTAGGTTTTCCCGAACTAACAAAAGGGGACAAAAACAAAAGTACAAGGCCATATAAAGCAGAGCCAGCTACAAGTCACCAACATAATCATCATCGCCCCTCCTCGCGTCCCGCTCCCGAAGATAAAGATCCATCAAAGGAGCAGTCACTGAACCTCCAGCATACCTGCGACGGCCACCTGGAACGTAAAGCGAAGGAAGCAAAGGCCCCTGGCCAAATAGCAGATACCACTCGTCATAATCACGATTCGGGATCGTGAAACGGAAGCCAGGCTGGCCCACCAGAGCCTCAACTCTCTCATCAGCTGGCATCCGAGCAGCTGGAGGAGGTGCAGAACAAGGGACCCGAGCTACCCCAGTGACTTGCCGAAGCAATCTCTCCCCCAAGTACCATTGGAAGGACTCAGCGTCAGAAAGCATAATACGAAGACATGAAGCATCGTATGCCTCCACGCGCTGGGGTGTGTAGTAAAGAGGGAAACTAGCGTACGGCATCCGAGCGAGCTACAGCAGAAGAAGTTACCACGATCAGTTACAAGTACAGCACAAGGACAAAGACAAGCAAGATACTTACGTCCTCAACGGTCAGCCCGTCTATGTCAGCACGCCAATTGTCCCCGGGAACTCGAGAGTTCCGCTGACGGTTTTGTTGGTGCCAGTACATGTGGCGATACTGAGAAGGCTCAACATCATCCCGCATCCTTGGTGCAAGATGGGGGAAATGGTCATAAAAGCAGGTCTGGATGAAAGTACATTTAATGATCAGAGAGAGAAAGGAGGCAAACGGCTCCAAAGAGGATGAAAGAAGAGGTACCTCAACAACAGGCCAGAAGCCTGTGAAGGACCGGCTATGCCGACAGGTCTTGTCCAGACCTTGAAAGAGACGGGTCAGGATGGCCCCATTCCAGTTATAGGGGTGATGAAGATCCTCGACTAAACGAAGAAATTTAGGATCAACTCTCTCATTCGCATGGCAAAAAAGAAAGGATCCAAAAGCATAAGTGATCATGGCCCGCGCCTTGTGGAGGGCCTCTCGCTCGGTGGTAGGGACGACGGAAGCAAAATTGTTGTAAAACCATCGCATCTTCACTTGATGGCCTTGGAATTCACCCTCAGGAGGGACGTCACCGACAAGCCGCAGCCAATCAGTGGAAGAGAGAGGAGCTAAAGAGCTAACTTGAGGGACAATTGCCCCATGAAATGGGAAACCTATCTGCATGTAAATGTCCAAAGGGGTTATTCCCCATTCTCCACAAGGGAGCTGGAAGGTGTGGGTCTCATCCCGCCACCTCTCACAAAGAGCCGCAAGCATCATGCGGTTGGCGTCATTGTTATGGAAGCGTAGGGTGAGGAGGCCAGCAAAAGGAGTACCATCTAGTACTCGCTCAAGCAAGGGCTGTGGCTCCTTCATCCAATTGTCCCAGCGATCCCTGGTACCCTCGACCCTTGATAGCAGGAAGAGGTTGATGCTCCATAGCTAGGGAACACATGTGGTCCCCTCGACGGACAATGAAAGCAGGATCATCCTCGTCAACCACTTGGTGGCCCCTAGTACCATCCGCCATGGAATCCTACAAGCTTGGCAAGGTAAGTCCCTATCCTTTACCCATTAAAATCCAAATTCTCATCCAAGAAACCCATGGGATTGGACTCACATTCAAATGCAAAATCTAAAGTCCAACTTCATGTGTCACTTAGGATATGTGTTGGACCCATTGGAAAAAGTAAGGCCTGCCTTAAAGAAGGTGGCATGGCATGCCCCAGGTAAGAAAAGTCCATCATCCAAGGACACATTTTGGACAACAAATGCACTCAAGTGCCATGAAATCAACTAAGGATGAGAGTCCTACTGCACATGAGAAGTTCCTCTTCAAAGTCCACATGTGGCCAAGGATTGACTCACTTTTATGCCAAGGTCATGATTCTCACTTAGGATGTCTCCATCTTTTTACACATATGCATGGACAAGTGGGGAATAGAAAGGAAACGGGTCCCCAAGAGCAACCCAAATGCCTCATCTCAATGGATTGGAGAGAGCACATAGCCCACTTGAAGAACATGAGGACCCATTCATGGGTTAACCATGGGCAACCTTATGTGCCTCATCTTGATGAAAGTTTTGACCATGAAAATACAACAAGGAGGTCTACCCACAAACATATGAATCAAAGAAGCTAAGGGTAGAAAGTTGATGCACATAGCCCACATGAAGAATCAAAGTTGAAAATGCCCATGAAAAGGCAAGTTTGGGCAACTTATGTGCACCAACTTTTTCACCAAAGGGAAGACCATTTGAGCACAAAAGAGCATGGCTTGATGAGTCACCCAACCATCATGAAAATGGATAAGAATGGTACACATAGCCCACTTGAATATCAAAATCCAAAATGTCCCAAGGCATGGGACAAAAATGGGCAACCTATGGGTATCATTCTTTCCCACAAATGGAAAGAAAAACCACTCATACTTGAAAATGATAGTGGATGACCCACTAAGTCCCCAAAGAAAAGATCAAGGACCCATGGTTGTATGGGTAGCTCACTTGAGAATCATCCATTTGAGGTTGATAACATCTAAGGGAAACTCTTGAAAACCACATTCCTACCACAAAGGAAGCCATTTGAACTTAGTGAGATTGTGGGAACAACTCACTCATGGGACTTGTAGATGGTCAAGTAACTCAAGTCCTCCATCCATTAAAGAAAAGAGCATGAAAATAAAAAAATCCACATGGACAAAGTGTAGTGGGGCACACATGGTTCAAAGAAGTGCCCAAGTTTCAATGAAGGCCCAAAAGCCCATCCACATGAAAAACTTCAAGGAGCCCACCACACTTTGTGCAAAGAAATAGTGGAAGACTTGGGCTACTTGTCCATATAAGCCCACCTAGGAAAACTAGCCCACTTGAGATCCAAAATGAAGAATGGGCTAGCCACCTTGATCCATACACATGTAAAGAAAGATGGGGTCACCCAAAGTGAGCCCCATGAGCCTAAAACTTAAGATGGGCCCCACCATGCCCATGAGCCCAAATCTTGAAAAGAAGAGGGAAAAGAAAGAAGAATTCCAAGGGAAATGACGAAAGAAAGAAAGCAAGAGGGAGCCCAAAATGAAGCATTGGGCCCATCAAATGCACCAAGGGCCATGACTTCACTTTGAGTCCATTTGATACACATGAAAAGAGGCCCAACTCCCATGAAAAAGATAGAGTATTTTGCCATGCACACTTGATGACATGGCAAAATTACTCCTTACATGCACATGGAGGGAGTGTGAAAAAGGAAAAAATGATGAAGTGGAGAGCTTGCAATGTCCTTCTCCAAGCACCACCTTTGAAAGACTTGAGATCTAAGAAAAGATCAAGGATGCTTGGGCCCACCTTCACACCCCTTTGAATAGCTACATGAAAAAGAAAAAGGATCATGAGAAGAGACAATGAAGATGGAAAAGGACAAGAAAGAGAAAGGAAGTGGTCCATACCTTTACCACTCACCAAAGAAGGACCACCTTGCTGTCCCAAGATTTCTCTAAGGCCCACCACTTGAAAAGAGCAAAGGACCACCAAAGAAGAGAGAGGAAACTTGAAGAAAGAAAGAGTATGAGAGAGAGAAGAGAGAGATTGCACGTTTGAGGGGGGGAGGGTGTCCCATGTTATATAGAAAAGGGGAAGGCACCCTTTTACCCGGCCCCCTGAAGAGACCAGGAGGCAGAGACCGGGCGGGCGGCCCATGGGAGGCCGTCCTAGCCTCTACCTAGGTGAAACGACCTCCCTCTCCCTCTCCTTGGGAAGAACTCCTCCTTGGGAAGGGTGGTTGCAAGTGAATCTTGTACCTTCATGTAAGAATGAAGTGATGGAAGAGAATGGTGAGAAAAAAAGAGAAAATCTCACCAAAATCTCATCTCATGAGAAATGGGTGAGAAATTGGGTGGATGATGTGGAAAAGTTCCATGGAATTTCCAAGAAAAAGAAGGAAGAATTTGACTTGGTCAAACAATGATCTCAACCATCCAAAGGCATGACCAGATGATCCAAACCATTCCAAGAAGAATCCCAAGAATCTCCGCCCTTGATTACTGTTCACATGTATGAATTGTGGTCCGAAGACCTTAAACTACGTCGGGATCAAGATCCCGAGGGATTGTCAATAAAACCGGCATCAGTCTTCTTCAAGATCTGGTGGCTCCGAACATTTTCAGAAAACCAAAAAAATATATACATCACTTGTACAGTTTCATGGTCCGAAGACCTTAAACTACGTCGGGATCAAGATCCCGAGGGATTGTCAATAAGACCGGCATCAGTCTTCTTCAAGATCTGGTGGCTCCGGACATTTTCAGAAAACCAAAAAAATATATACATCACTTGTACAGTTTCTGGTCCGAAGACCTTAAACTACGTCGGGATCAAGATCCCGAGGGATTTTCAATAAAAATGGGTATCGATCTCGACCATCAAAATCAGAATCGATGACCCAGAATATTTAAAAAAAAAAAAAAAAAAAGAAAACAAAAAAAATATGTTTGCCCCCCCTTTTTACTAAGTCTGGGTCCGAAGACCTTAAACTACGTCGGGATCGACATCCCGAGAGATTTTCAATAAAAGCCGGCGTCGGTCTTGTTTGCTCAAGATCAATGACTCCGGACATTTTCAAAAATCATAAAAATATATTACCAGCCCCGCTTTTAAAGTTTTGGTCCGAAGACCTTAAACTACGTCGGGATCGACATCCCGAGAGATTTTCAATAAAAACCGGCATCAAGTCTGGATTGTCCATCCGCTGACACCGGACATTTTTCCAAAAAAAAAACATGTTTGCCCCTCTTTTGTACAGTTTCATGGTCCGAAGACCTTAAACTACACTGGGATTAATTTCTCGGGGGACCTTTCTCGCTTTCAACTAAAAACCGGCATCGGCCTCGACCGTTGGGATCATGGTTCGATAACCCGGATCATCTCAAAAATACCAAAAATATTTTAAAGCTTTCCATAAAAACCAGTGTCAATCTCGATTACTCGAGTTGAAGTCTGGAACTTTTTCAAAAAAAAAAAAATATATACAATATAAAACAAAAAAAGTTTTCATCACCAGTTTTGATCCATCAATTTATCCCCAGTGGTCCGAAGACCTAAAACTACACTGGGATTAACTTCTCGGGGGCTTTTCTTTCCTAACCTGTCCCAGACATGGCTGACACTTGATCGTACGGGTGTCTGGAATCTTTTAAACAGGTAAAGGCTGAGGCGGGTAGAACTCCGCAATCCTGTTCGTGTTGAACGCACCGTGATAGACAACCTTGAGTTGGAAGTCGCTGTTGAAGCTGACGGATGTTCCCTGTTCCTAGAACTCATGAAGGGGATTAAGGCTGTTGGGAGGTGAAGCTCACCCTCACGGAATTGTGAGCAACGTAAGACCCCAAACTGGATTGACTAAGGGAAATGTGAGGATGTGGCTCATCTTGTGGCCGAAGGAGTCCGTCGGACGATACGTGGTCTATGTGCATTGCACATAAGGAACAGACAACTTTGTGGGTGTGTTGACTGAAAACCCTCAAAATTCCCTCATCCGAAGATGTAAAACTATGGCACTTAACTGTGTGAAACTCGTCTTGCTCGCTGACGTAAAATGGATCGGGTGCCTTACCAGCAGTAGAAGCTGGAAGTGGATGAAAATTCCACACTTTTCCCTGCATTTCATAAAAATCACAAAAATACAAAAACATTGCAAAATCATATCTGCAAAAATCACAAAAATATTTCCCTTGCTTTCAATCAAAATATTCCAAAAATCACAAAAATATTTCCTGTGTTTTCAATAACCAATCTCTATCCTGATCGCTCAGGTAAAGATTCGGACCACATATCTACAAAAAAAAAAAAAAATCACAAAAATTAGCATCCCCAGCACTACAATTCAGGAGTCTTGAACTCCGCTCACTTCACAGTATGGGATGACGGATCCAATCGCCCGCAAATTGGAATCTTGACCAAAACGGGCAACCAAACACCATCTCAATCACATGTATGCCCAGAAGAACATCTTGAAGTTGAATGATATCCTCGTACATTCTCATTAGCAAAGAAACAGCATCTTGGGACGATGGACCTGATCGACCACGGGTCGGGATCTTGACCAACCCGCTGTCCAAACCTCCGTATCAAAAAGAAAAATCCCCAAGGGAGTACAACCCTGTAAGCAATAAGCTCAAAATTCTCTGCATCTCCAGCAAAAGCAAAATCATCAAACTGAAAGAGAATGAGCCAAAGCCATGCATTCATCATGCATCTCCATGCATCAGCATCCATCGCATCAATCATCATGTTTACCTGCTTTCAAAATAAAAGTCGGTTAGCTAAAGACCCCACAGGCATCCCTAGTGGAGGCACATGCGAACCAGATTTTCATTTCAAAAAGACAAAAAATATTTCTATTTGCAAATAAAAACCCCACGGAGTATCACTCCCCAGAGTGGGTATCTTTTCAAAATCCAAAAATATTTTCTCAGTAGAGCGTTCTGCCTCCAACACACCAGGAGATCTTCCATATCTCTGGGTAGGAGCCAACGCAAAAATCAAATAAGATCCAATGTCTCGCGGTTTCCCCGGAGATCATCGGATCCAATGCACTCAAAGTACGGTCGAACCGAACTCCAGTGTCAGTGCGGTCGTACCACATGCCAAGATACAAAAAAGATGAAAGCCAAAAGACTCGGTCACAGAAACCATTTGAACAGGTGGAAACGATGAATTGTAACCCAAGTATCCAAATCAGCAGATTGGGTGGAAAGAGTTCACCCGCACATACCTAGGCGTGGATGCCTGAAGTACCTTGACTGAGTCCAAGTCGGCGTAGTAGAATCCCGTAAGACTATCGGACGCAGGGCGTCTAACCACTTTGACAGTCAAGCGAAACAAGTACTCCTGGAGTGATCTGGGAAAACATCAAACATCACACAAACATCTCAGGGTCAGCATCCTCGTAAGACTAACGGACGCAGAGGCTCTGCTGTACCTTTCCGATGTTAGTACCGATCGGGAATGGAAGGGTTGCGATTGGGTACCCAGGTTGCAGCAAACTGCAGGGACAATCGCAACGTTTTCTCCAAACTCTCGCGGTATGTGCGAGTTATCAATTTCCAGACAATCAACTGACCCAGATACAAAGGACAACAAGGATTCCAGACCACAATCAAGGAAAGAATGAATTGCAAACCAAGCATCAAAACCAGCAGATCGGGTGGAAAAGCCCACCCGCACATACCTAGGCGTGGATGCCTGAAGTACCTTGACTGAGTCCAAGTCGGCGTAGTAGAATCCCGTAAGACTATCGGACGCAGGGCGTCTAACCACTTTGACAGTCAAGCGAAACAAGTACTCCTGGAGTGATCTGGGAAAACATCAAACATACAATCAATCACAGGGTCAGTAACCTCGTAAGACTGTCGACGCAGAGGCTCTGCTGTACCTTTCCGATGTTAGTACCGGTCGGGAATGGAAGGGTTGCGATTGGGTACCCAGGTTGCAGCAAACTGCAGGGACAATCGCAACGTTTTCTCCAAACTCTCGCGGTATGTGCAAGTGAGCGATCTCCAAACGATCAACTGGCACAGATGCAAAAGCAAGCAAAGATTTCAGAACATGATCTATGAATGACCGGGTCAGAAGTGGGGTGTCCACTCGCTTTGGCATTCGGTTGCACGCAACCTCTGCCAAAGAGGGGCATCTGTAGACACCCCACCTTCGGCTACACTGTTGGTAGAGATAGCTGGATGAATGGAGGACCATACCCCCAAATCCCAAGTCCAAACTCAGGTAAACTCACCCTTGTAAGCCCCATTCCATAGCCCAGATCAAGCCTGAACCGAGTCAACCCAGTCTTAAACAACAGCCTGAAAAACCCCCCAGAAAAAAAGGCCAGTCAAAAAATCCTAAAAAAGTCAAACTCACTGGGTCAACCCGCTGAGTTAACCCGCTGAGTCAACCCATCGAGTCAAAACACCGAGTCAAAACACCGAGTCAACCCGTCGAGTCAAACCACCGAGTCGACCCGCTGAGTCAACTCACTAAGTCGACCAGCGAGTCAAACAGCAGCCCCGAGGGAGCGACCGTACTCGCTGGAAACCGAGGAGCGGCCGTACGGGCGGCCCATGGCAGGCCGCCCGGACAAAATTACGACTTCTGCCATTGCTCGCTGCTATAAATACCCCCCTCCCCTTCTCATTTCAACAGACCACTCGGCCAGAGAGAGCCCGTCCGTCTGAGTCACCCTCCTTCATCCTTTAGCCCATTTTTTCCACCAAGGAGAGCCCGAGTGAGGAGAGTCTAACCCTGGTCCAGCCCAGCCTGACCACTGGTCCAAGCCTCCCAAGCCATCCAAGTCCTGATCCAGCCACTCGAAGCCAACCCCTTGCGACACCTCCGTCCACCCAGCTACTCATTTTCCAGCATCATCTCATTTGCATCTAGCATAAGTGCAACATTTACTTTTCTTCCAACCCCCCTGCTTCACTACAAGCACCTTGATTACTCAAACACACATGCATATGTCTTTATATTAAGCACCTGTCAGTTCGAGCGTATGCTCTGGGCTTGCCCGTTGTTGGAACCTGCCCATCAGAAACTCTTACTGTTCAGACCTGCATTCACGCTTCACCATAAAACACCTTGATCATTCAAGCACACTGCATACGTCTTATATTAAGCACCTGTCAGTTCGAGCGTACGCTCTGGGCTTGCCCGTTGTTGGAACCTGCCCATCAGAAACTCTTACTGTTCAGACCCGCATTCATGCATCATGTCATCCATGAGAATATACGAGGATTAAATTAGACTTTCAAGTATTCGATCGATTCTGTGAAGTAGAGACCGTACTTCGGTACGGGCAGTGTGTGGGGTGCTTAACCTCTTCCCACCCTGTAACCGTGATCCCTTACCTTGAATCTCTGACCGCAGATCAACAGGAGTCATTTTAGAGGAAGGAATCTTCGGATTCCCTTCTCTAACGTTTCTACGGGGTCTAGCCGACTGTAGATTCGAAGTAACTGGCTAGTGGCGACTCTGGTCTTATATAAATTCACTTAAACACATCCAGCTCAATACGACAACCAAACGAAGCCCTCAAGAACGAGGCAAGCCAGTGGCACAAACGGCGATTTTGCACTCACACACCTCTTCTTCTTCTTCTTCCGAAGGGAAAGGGAGAACGACGTCGTGTGGGAGCGCGGAGAAATCGGCGAGGGTCTTGGTTTGCAATTCATTCTTTCCTTGATTGTGGTCTGGAATCTTTGTTATCCTTTGTATCTGAGTCAGTTGATTGTCTGGAAATTGATAACTCGCACATACCGCGAGAGTTTGGAGAAAACGTTGCGATTGTCCCTGCAGTTTGCTGCAACCTGGGTACCCAATCGCAACCCTTCCATTCCCGATCGGTACTAACACCGGAAAGGTACAGCAGAGCCTCTGCGTCGACAGTCTTACGAGGATGCTGACCCTGAGACTGATTGTGTGATGTTTGATGTTTTCCCAGATCACTCCAGGAGTACTTGTTTCGCTTGACTGTCAAAGTGGTTAGACGCCCTGCGTCCGATAGTCTTACGGGATTCTACTACGCCGACTTGGACTCAGTCAAGGTACTTCAGGCATCCACGCCTAGGTATGTGCGGGTGAACTCTTTCCACCCAATCTGCTGATTTTGATACTTGGGTTACAATTCATCGTTTCCACCTGCTCAAATGGTTTCTTTGACCGAGACTTTTGGCTTTTCATCTTTTCGTATCTTGGTATGTGGTACGACCGCACTGACACTGGAGTTCAGTTCGACCGTACTTTGAGTGCATTGGATCCGATGATCTCCGGGGAAACCGCGAGACATTGGATCTTATTTGATTTTTGCGTTGGCTCCTACCCAGAGATATGGAAAATCTCCTGGTGTGTTGGAGGCAGAACGCTCTACTGAGAAAATATTTTTGGATTTTTGAAAAGATACCCACTCTGGGGAGTGATACTCCGTGGGGTTTTTATTTGCAAATAGAAATATTTTTTGTCTTTTTGAAATGAAAATCTGGTTCGCATGTGCCTCCACTAGGGATGCCTGTGGGGTCTTTGGCTAACCGGCTTTTATTTTGAAAGCAGGTAAACATGATGATTGATGCAATGGATGCTGATGCATGGAGATGCATGATGAATGCATGGCTTTGGCTCATTCTCTTTTCGTTTGACGATTTTGCTTTTGCTGTGGGTGCAGAGAATTTTGAGCTTATTGCTTGCAGGGTTATACTCCCTTGGGGATTTTTCTTTTTGATACGGAGGTTTGGACAGCGGGTTGGTCAAGATCCCGACCCGTGGTCGATCAGGTCCATCGTCCCAAGATGCTGTTTCTTTGCTAATGAGAATGTACGAGGATATCTTTCGACTTCAAGATGTTCTTCTGGGCATTCATGTGATTGAGATGGTGTTCGGTTGCCCGTTTTGGTCAAGATTCCAATTTGCGGGCGATTGGATCCGTCATCCCATACTGTGAAGTGAGCGGAGTTCAAGACTCCTGAATTGTAGTGCTGGGGATGCTAATTTTTGTGATTTTTTTATAAATATGTGGTCCGAATCTTTACCTGAGCGATCAGGATAGAGATTGATTATTGAAAACACAGGAAATATTTTTGTGATTTTTCGAAATATTTTTGATGAAAGCAAGAGAAGTATTTTTGTGATTTTTGCAGATATTTGATTTGAAAGCGATGGAAATATTTTTGTGATTTTTGCAGATATTTGATGGAAATATTTTTGTGATTTTTGAAGAGATGATTTTGCAATGTTTTTGTATTTTGTGATTTTTCTGAAATGCAGGGAAAAGATATGGAATTTCCATCCACTTCCAGCTTCTACTGCTGGTAAGGCACCCGATCCATTTTACGTCAGCGAGCAAGACGAGTCTCACACAGTTAAGTGCCGTAGTTTTACATCTTCGGATGAGGGGATTTTGAGGGTTTTCAGTCAACACACCCACAAAGTTGCCTGTTCCTCATGTGCAATGCACATAGACCACGTATCGTCCGACGGACTCCTTCGGCCACAAGATGAGCCACATCCTCACATTTCCCTTAGTCAATCCAGTTTGGGGTCTTACGTTGCTCACAATTCCGTGAGGGTGAGCTTCACCTCCCAACAGCCTTAATCCCCTTCATGAGTTCTAGGAACAGGGAACATCCGTCAGCTTCAACAGCGACTTCCAACTCAAGGTTGTCTATCACGGTGCGTTCAACACGAACAGGATTGCGGAGTTCTGCCCGCCTCAACCTTTACCTGTTTAAAAGATTCCAGACACCCGTACGATCAAGTGTCAGCCATGTCTGGGACAGGTTAGGAAAGAAAGCCCCCGAGAAGTTAATCCCAGTGTAGTTTTAGGTCTTCGGACCACTGGGGATAAATTGATGGATCGAAACTGGTGATGAAAACTTTTTTGTTTTATATTGTATATATTTTTTTGTTTTGAAAAAGTTCCAGACTTCAACTCGAGTAATCGAGATTGACACTGGTTTTTATGGAAAGCTTTAAAATATTTTTGGTATTTTTGAGATGATCCGGGTTATCGAACCATGATCCCAACGGTCGAGGCCGATGCCGGTTTTTAGTTGAAAGTGAGAAAGGTCCCCCGAGAAATTAATCCCAGTGTAGTTTAAGGTCTTCGGACCATGAAACTGTACAAAAGAGGGGCAAACATTATATATATATATATATATATATATTTTTTTTGGAAAAATGTCCGGTGTCAGCGGATGGACAATCCAGACTGATGCCGGTTTTTATTGAAAATCTCTCGGGATGTCGATCCCGACGTAGTTTAAGGTCTTCGGACCAAAACTTTAAAAGCGGGGCTGGTAATATATTTTTATGATTTTTGAAAATGTCCGGAGTCATTGATCTTGATGTGAGCAAACAAGACCGACGCCGGCTTTTATTGAAAATCTCCCGGGATGTTGATCCCGACGTAGTTTAAGGTCTTCGGACCCAGACTTAGTAAAAGGGGGGGGCAAACACATTTTTTGGTTTTTTTCGAAATGATCCAGATCATCAGATCTTGGCCTGAAAGGCTGGGATCGATGTTGGTTTTTATTAAAAATCTCTCGGGACGTTGATCCCGACGTAGTTTAAGGTCTTCGGACCCAAAACTTTAAAAGAGGAAAGACATTTTTTTGTTTTCTTTTTTTTGGAAAAAATTCTGGGTCATCGATTCTGATTTTGATGGTCGAGATCGATACCCATTTTTATTAAAAATCCCTCGGGATCTTGATCCCGACGTAGTTTAAGGTCTTCGGACCAAAACTCATACATGTGAACAGTAATCAAGGGCGGAGATTCTTGGGATTCTTCTTGGAATGGTTTGGATCATCTGGTCATGCCTTTGGATGGTTGAGATCATTGTTTGACCAAGTCAAATTCTTCTTTCTTTTTCTTGAAAATTCCATGGAACTTTTCCACATCATCCACCCAATTTCTCACCCATTTCTCATGAGATGAGATTTTGGTGAGATTTCCTCTTTTTCTCACCATTTTCTTCCATCATTTCATTCTTACATGAAGGTACAAGATTCACTTACAACCACCCTTCCCAAGGAGGAGTTCTTCCCAAGGAGAGGGAGAGGGAGGTCGTTTCACCTAGGTGGAGGCTAGGACGGCCTCCCATGGGCCGCCCGACCGGTCTGTGCCTCCTGGTCTCTTCAGGGGGCTGGGTAAAAGGGTGCCCTCCCCTTTTCTATATAACATGGGGCACCCTCCCCCCCTCAAACGTGCAATCTCTCTCTTCTCTCTCTCATACTCTTTCTTTCTTCAAGTTTCCTCTCTCTTCTTTGGTGGTCCTTTGCTCTTTTCAAGTGGTGGGCCTTAGAGAAATCTTGGGACAGCAAGGTGGTCCTTCTTTAGCGAGTGGTAAAGGTATGGACCACTTCCTTTCTCTTTCTTGTCCTTTTCCATCTTCATTGTCGCTTCTCATGATCCTTTTTCTTTTTCATGTAGCTATTCAAAGGGGTGTGAAGGTGGGCCCAAGCATTCTTGATCTTTTCTTAGATCTCAAGTCTTTCAAAGGTGGTGCATGGAGAAGGACATTGCAAGCTCTCCACTTCATCATTTTTTCCTTTTTCACACTCCCTCCATGTGCATGTAAGGAGTAATTTTGCCATGTCATCAAGTGTGCATGGCAAAATACTCTATCTTTTTCATGGGAGTTGGGCCTCTTTTCATGTGTATCAAATGGACTTAAAGTGAAGTCATGGCCCTTGGTGTCCACAAGTGGATTTCAAAATTCACCAAAAATCTCACATGAGACCAAATGCAATTCCATCCCACCTGGTCCCAACCCCGTATGGAATTTGCACAGCACCTAATGCAATTTCATCCCACCTAGTTCCACTTAATCCCACGTAGAAAACAGGCCCTAAGTCAACAATAAAAAAGGCAAATGCAAATAAAAAAGAAAAAGAAAAATATAGGTAGATATTAAAAACTTAAGGTAGAATATACCAATATTCAAAGAAAACCCACTACAGTGGGACAGGTGTTAAAAGAGACGGTTTGGCACCGAGTCGACTCGGCAATTCTGCCTTTTTGTTTCGGTTGTGAATCGGGTCAAACACGGGATGTCCACTTCCAGTCTCTGTCAACTTTTTTAAGACTCAAGAGACCGGAGACCGGAAGCTTTTCCCACGTAAGAAGGTATTCCGTGTTGGACACTCTATTTCCCATAGATACTCGGCACTCATTTTCAGTGGGCCCCACTCAAATGCTCGGCTGAGAATAATCGGCAGCCTGCATTCCATGGGCAAAAGTCCTTGACGGGTCAGGGTCGACCAGTGTAATTAAGAAAAATAAAAATCTTAAATACTCTAAAAGACTATGATGGTGGATACTCAGGCATCGAGTAGTTGCATACTGCCATGCAAATAACTCAAATTAAAACCGTTATAATGGTAAGCTCCACTTTAGATGAATCATAAACAAAAATTTATACCGACCAGGTTACTTAAACTAATCGACAGGTGAATACTCATTAAACGGCTGAGATGAAAAATAACCATTGATACAAGTTCTAGAAACAAGAGCTCACCAATCAGAGGTTGAGATTGTTCAACCAAACAGATCTTGTGGACCATGACCTACAACGGAGGGTCCCACAACATATGCCACGCACGCAATTTCTTAGCACCTGCGCAAAGACAGTCGTACCACTCTACCAAAGTATTAAATAACCTTCCTCCCTAAAAGAGTGTTTTCAAGTCTGCAGTTCACACGGGACATGGATTAGGGGGTCACGCCTGTGGTGTGGTGGAAACCGGATCCTCTGCCTAAATCGGGTTGAGAAATTCTGCTTTTTACCTCTTTAATTAGTCCAAACTCAACCTATAGTGCCGGCACTGCAGGCTGAGCTGGACCAATTAGAGAGGTAGCAACAGATATTCTTTGCTGGGTTTGAATAGAGGATTCAGATTCAGTGCCATGCTCGGTTTGAATAGAGGATTCAGATTCAGTGCTGTGATAAGGTGAGATGTGATTAGTGGGGTTGTATCCTATTCAAGATAGGCTAACACCAATTTCCAGCTAAAGGCTTACATAGGAAGTTTTATGGGCCCACCGTGGTATTTTCTTATCAATCCACCCTTCGGTCCATTTTTCCTGTTTATTTCAGGGTAGGGATAAAAAATGAGGTATATCTAAAACTCAAGGGGCGAGATGAGAGGAAAAGTGGGAATGAGTGACCACCATTGGAGATTTTTTATGGCCATAGAAATTTAGCAGCAGAGCTAAGTTTTTGTTTTTTCAGTTCATCCCAGTAGATATGACTTTATGAACAGTTTGGGTGGCATATAAACATCAAAATGGAACTCAGGAAGGTTTTAACGTTATACATTTCTTTTCCCACTTTTCCCTCTGCCTCCCTCTGCCTCATTTTTAGCATCCTGTTCTAAAATAAGCAACAAAAACCGATCAAGGAGTGGATTGATCACAAACATTATGGAGGTCCCCATGTAACTTTCCAGCGGAGGAACTTTCTGCGAAGGCATCAGCAGGAAATCTACATCCTTAAGTATACAGCCGAGGGACGCGGATTAGCTACTGACAGGTTGAGTAGCCATCTCCCTACTAAAGTGACGTCACCTACTCCTGTGGGCCCCAGTGTGATGTATGTATTGTATCCACACCGTCCATCCACTTGGAGAGATCATTTTAGGGTATGATCCAAAGAATGATGCAGATCCAAATCTCAAGTGGATCTCACCAAAGAAAACAGTGGCGATTGATCTCCTACCATTAAAAACTTATTGGGGCCACAGAAGTTTTTGATCAAGCTAATATTTATGTTTTCCCTTCTTCCTTATCTATGTGAACTTATGAACAGGTTGGATCTCAAATAAACATCGTGGTGGGCCCTAGGAAGGTTTCAACCTTCGTGTCACTGTCCCCACTGTTTTCTTGGCAGAGTCCACTTGAGCTTTGGATCTAGTATTTTTCTCGTGCCCTAAAATGATCTTTCCAAATGGATGGACGGTGTAGATACGGTGGGCCCACACACTGCTACATGGCAAGTTCTTCGGAGATCATAGTCGTTCATTAAGAGGGTCTCACCCACTGTTTTGGGACACACAGTTCTTGTTCTTGGCGAAGAAAGACTGACCAACGGTTCTTGTTCAACACACGAGTTTTGGTCACTTAATAAGAAGACCCACCTGTTTTTGGGACAGGACCAACGGTTCTTGTTCAACACACGAGTTTTGGTCACTTAATAAGAAGACCCACCTGTTTTTGGGACAGGATCAGAGCTTATGAATGGTCCGGATCTAGCACACAGTACAAAACTAGCACATGTAGGTCGAGTTAATATTCGGATCTAGCACACGGTACAAAACTAGCACACAGTACAAAGCTAGCACCTGTTTTTGGGAATACAACACCACGTAGTATCACAGGTTCTGGGCCATATTTCAATCATCCAAACCGTTAATATGATGGAAATAAATTAAATGTGAGATATTAAAAAATGAAAATACTTAGAATTTATTTAATTCTGTTGATATTTTGACTCTTTTCCTTTGAATGTGGTCAGTTTAGTTAACTTTCGGATATTTTAAAGATTAAATCGTATAAATCTAATTCTTTTGATATCCCCATTCTATAGTGATGACCATCGTATGAACGGTTTGGATCATTGGAAAATAAACCATGCACAACAAATGAAGTCCCAAGGTACCGTATAACAATGAGTGAGGATGTATACAGCAAACCTGAGGAAAGGAGCGGGCGGCTTGACTGAGAATACCGTGTTGACTTGACTTATATATCTAGTCAGAGTTGTCATTCATTGAGGAGCGTCCCGTGTCAACGGGAGAAAATTAATATTGGATATACCCTACCACAGAAAACGTGTTAGAAATCTGGTCCATGTAATTAAAATCCATGTACCAAAAATAAAAAATTATATTGGTCGTCTGAACATGCCGGGCAAAATTATATAAGAAAATTGGACAGTTAAAAAATATCCAACGTTCCAAATTCAACATACATGTGTGGCTCTCTTTATGATTTTTTTTGTGTAAGGGATGTTTCACAGCGGATGGCCCATATATCTGATACACGTGCCATCTGTTTTGGGAACAAGAACCCACATTGGAGCTGTCATGCCGGCCTGCATTCTCCTTAAGAAATTTGCTAGCATGCATTACCACCTATTGGTACAAGATATATTGGGACTTTCTAGTGTTGACCCGTGTTCATCAATCAATGATCCAAGCCGTTTTTATGATGGGCCTCACCTTGGAAGGAGATGGATGGCAATTAATTTTCAACCCTTCGATCATTTGAATATGAATAGTCTAGTTAACGTTTGATATCACAGTACGGTCATCATATTAACGGCTTAGGTCATTGAAAGGGACCACGATCCAACGGCTTTAAGTCCTCGAGACATCGATCGTATTGCAATACATCCTGATGTACTGTAGCAAACCTCTCATCAAGTCGCAAATGGAAGCGGGAACTGATTCGGCTGCAAAAAAAAGCTTACTCGGACGAGTGCAATCAGTGACTCGGGACCCAATGAACTCTTTCTCGTTCATCTAACAAACTTGGATAAGATCTGGACCGTTTATCAGGGACCGTTTAGGGTTGCAACAAGTAGGGTTCGGGGTCGCATGTAACGAACGGCCATATTCGATCAACTAGAATATGGGCCACATGTGTAACAAATACGTGTGCGATGAAGATTAGTGCTAGGCTTATCATGGTCTTACTCAACTAAAATTCGATTAAATGCTAGCGACGGCAAGTTTGTCTACTTGTTCAACCACAAATGTTGTAGAGATTAGGCGATCTTGAAGGGAAAGGCTTGTCGATCGTTAGGATCTCTTTGCCTTGCCTTCGAGATCTTACTTTCAATAGTGATTGCGGTTTTCATGTTACTTATAATGTAACAATGGCCCAATAAAATTAAAACTAAAAGTCACTCACCAATTTTATTAATTTATATATATTATGGGTAATTTCAAACATATCCTCGAATAATGACAGTTGAACATTTGTGATTGTTGATATGAGGCCCAATAAAGACAGTCCTCGATCATTTTTTATGGCAGAAAAGGTATGAGGCCTCCGGCTCAGCTTGGTGGTTTGCTTCCTAAAAAGTTGTTAGACACAAATTTTACCGAAGACATCTCCTCAGTATGTCGAAGACTTCACAGAGCCAATGCCACCTTTCGGAAGCCTTTGGCAATTTAGAATTTGGCAGACCATGCAGCCTTATCCTCAGTATATATATTTTTAGGTTTCAAGACCCATCGCTTCTTAGAGAATGTCATTCCCTTCCGAGCAGCTAAAACTACAGACCCCTAAGGCTTGGTATATTTGGAGCTCCGTGTGTGCCATGTGGAGATATATATGCTCATCGGGATTCATGGGATCTTAAGCGTGTTATCACAAACTCATCTTAATCAAGAGAGCTCATGTGGACAGGATACCGTCTAAAATATACGTATCCTAGTATGGAACCAACACGTATATCGACATATCCTAAACGACCTACTAACTCTCATTATCTATGAAAAGAACCCTACCTCACTCTCTCCAGGTAACAAAAAATATAATACATACTAATCCTCAAGTGATTATCTTTTCAGTTCCTAAACTGACTTAAGCATCGGAGGATCTTTAGCCGGTATGATCGGCAACCCCTTACTGTATCCTCGTGGTTGCAGGTCTCAGATCTATGCCATCCGTCAGGAGGCTAACTGTCCATCTAGTGTGATCTACGCAATCCATCAGGAGGTCTGTCGCTTAATAACTTTATTTCAATCCCCATTATCTGTTGACAGTTTTTAGCGTAAAAAATATATAAAAACAGTACAATCAGCGAGTAAAATACATTAAGTAGAGAAAAATAAAGAAAATTATCTATGACTCCTTATGTGGACAGAACAACCATGACATGGAGTCTGTAGGATGTAATTGGTATGATTTGCCAAGAATAGACTTGTTGATTAGTGGGATCCCATGATGAAGGTTATGGATATTTAATCTACTCTTAAGAAGTACTGGAGCAATGGTATTGGTCAATAGTGAATCTAAGCTAATATAAGGATTCCAAACTTGCTTTAGCGTGGTTGAACAGAAGTGGAATGTCTAAGCTAGAACTAAGATAAAAAGTATTGTGCTGTATAGGTTGATTAATTGTGTGTGGTGAGAGCCTAAAGCTCTTCATCGAATATTCACTTTCATAAGCTTCTGAGAGGCGGTGGCCGCATAAGAATTTGCATTTTGAGAGATTTAAATAATTGGCCATGTGAATATCCTTAATTTTTCGTATAAGCGTAGCAAATTCTATAATGACATGTGTACAAGAGGTCACGTAAGCTTCTTCCTATTCTGGTTGTACGTAGGAAGGTTTCCACGACACAAACTTTTGTGTAGAAAACTTTGCTAGAGTTCTTGTATCACTGGGTTCTTACATCTGCATAGAGTTGTGCTTTTGGTGGGATTCTAGTATTTAATGCTTGTAGAGAGACTTGATGGGACTCTTACTTTGTAGAAAATTACTTTTGATAAAACTCTAGCATTTAATGTTCCCACATGTTCACATCTCTAACTTCTCCTTTTGAGGCTTATCTATATCACATCTGGCATGGTTGTCACATGACACATTTTGAACCATTCAATGAGGTCTTTTTACATTCGCCAAAGACTTTTCTTTTAACGGTGATCACGGTTCTCAGATTTCTTAAGAATGCAATGATGGACGAATAAGATTAAAAATAAAGTTTAATCATTAATTTTACTAATTTGCATGTAAGAACAACACTATTAGTGAGTAAAATAATTAAATAAAAAAAATAAGTAAAGAAAATTACCTATGACTGCCTGTGGATGGAACAACCATGGCATGTAGTTTATAGGATGTGACTAATATGATTTACAAAATATGGACTTGGTGATGATAAAGGTCGTTGATATTTAATTTACTCCAAATGTGTACTGCAGCGATAACGCTGGATAGTAGCGGATCTAAACTAATATAAAGATTTCGAACTTGCTGTAATATAGTTGTATAGAAGTGGAATGTCTAAGCTAAAACTAAGATAGCTAGGCAGCATTGGATTGTGTAGGTTGATTGATTATGTGTGATGAGGACATAAAGCTTTTAGTCAAATGGTGCTTTGATAAGCTTTTGAGAGGTGGTGACTAGGCTTAGCAACGGGTCGTGTTGAACCTGTGTTCGTGTTGTGTCAAAAATTTGTTCACCCAAACTCGACCCGTTAACTAACGGGTCGAAATTTAAAAACCCAAACCCATTCACTAATTTAACGGGTTACCCGTAACCTGACCTATTTAAACCATTAGGCTAGTCTACTCATCAAATGGCCATACTGTTGACAAGGATAACTGATAATCTAACCCAACATACAGTTGTGGTCCACTAGTGGGCCTATTCTATCACCGGAAACAATTAGATTCACTAGTGAGACGAGGAGAAATCACCTATACATTGCAATATTGCATATTATGGAGTACCAAGGTTCATAGGTGGGCCATGGTTTGGTGATCTAGACCATTATGTTAATGTGTTAAACGGGTTTGCGGTTGAAACACTTGACTCGACCCGTTATGTTTTTGGGTCTTAACGGGTCAACCTGTTACTGACTTGACACGATAAGGCTGGACCTGAACACTGGTTTTTTCGTGCGGGTTTTGTGCGGGTTAACGGGTTGTGTGAAATTTTGCCAGGCTTAGTGGTGATTGCAAAAGATTCCGCATCGTGAGAGATTTGGGTAGTTGGCCATGCAAATTTCCTTGATTTTTCACATAAGCGTAGCAAATTTTAATGCCACATATACATGAAATCATGTTTACCTCTTGCGCGTGATTTCGGTTATGCGTAGGAAGGTCTTCACGTTATTGGAATATTGCGTAGGAAACTTTGCTGGAGTTTATATGTTATTGGGCTCTTGCATCCACATAGATTTTCTTTTAGTGGAAATTTATCATTTAACGCTCGTAGAGGTACTTTTTTTTTTTTTTTTTAAATTTTTAATGGGACTCTTGCTTTGCATTGAGTTACTTTTGATAAACCTCTAGCATTTAATGTTCTCATATTTTCATGTCTCTAACTCCTTTTGTAGCTCATCTACACCATATATAGCATACCTCCATGTGGCACCTTTTGAGTTGTTTGATAGGGCTGTGATCAGCTGGGTGTAAATGGTCTTAGCCTGATGGAGGTAAGATATATATGGCCTTATTATAAAGGCATGTGGTAGGATATAGACGTTAGTTTGAGGCCTTGAGTAATAAATGGGCCAGGCATGGGCCGTACTGTTGTGGAACATTCAATAGAAGTCGAACCCCAGCCCAAGAAGAGGTTTGTTTAAGTTGTCTAGTGCTAGGCTTCTGCTTCAAAACAAAGGCCCAATTACAAAGCAAGCTGGCCTTGCTCAGGACTCAACAGACCTAGTGCCAGCCCATTTCCCCACGCGGCGATTGTAAAAAGTGATCCCATGCACCCTTTTGTGTGCGTGTGGCCCATTGTCCACCAATTTTAGGACCGTTGATCTTATGAGAGCCACTGTAGAAGTGTGACGAATCAAAACTCTTCCGAATCTGGAGATCATAGCCATCAAACAGTTGATTGGTAGACCACTGATCAGGACCGTTTCTCTAGCGGGCCATCACGTGGTTCGTTGATTGGACAACTCTTACAGTCAGTGAGTTGTTGCCATATTTCTAACATAAAGTTCCTTTTGCAGCCCACTAATCAAACATATATATGGCTACCACAATCCAATCCGCTATCCTTTCGGTATATGGCCTAGTCATGTGGTGGCCCACCAGATTAAAATTCTTAATCACCACAGATGAGTGCCACGTGTACCGTGAGGAGGGACTTGCTGGAGATGATACAGTAGAGCGGGCAGAATCCGAATATAGTAGAGCTTTCTCTCCACAACATCCCTAGCAGGGTGACTTACCAATCGGGACCGTCCATCTAGTTTCTCCTACTGTGGATGACAAACCATTCAAACTAAACATAGACCCGATGACCCCAGCCATCTGATCAGCGGTCCTCAAAGCAAACAGTATAAAACAAAGATCGTTAAACATCAAATACTCATTACAAGAAAGTGAAAAGAAGTAATGAATAGAGTTCTCTAATGGATGTGATTCTTGAAACATAAGCCATCTATGATGGAGAAAAATAGATGGATGGTTACGATTGCTATATCAACCTGCAATCCATCTCCAGATCTGAAAATTAGCATTTGTCTATTTTTTTTTTCTTTTTCTTTTTTGCATGTATATGTTGTTTGTATTTTCGTTTCACGTTTATACTGGAATTTGATTCAAATCATAAATCAAAGTACACGAATTATGCTATTTGTATTCATCTCAAATACCATTCCTCTTCTATAACAGTCACTCACTAATGAACAGACAACAATGTAACATAGAATTCGAGACACACATAACAGATGGAATATACATTTACTCAAAAAGCTAATATCCCACTCTGAATGAGCAATACAACAATCCATACATTCCAAATACATTCCAAAATATGCAAAACATGGCTAATATGAAGAGGAAATGATTTCATGAAATTACTAGAAAGGAACTGTATGCTTGTTCTTTCCAGGCGAACACTACGTCTTCTTTCTTCTTCGTACCTTTGAATGAATTTCGAGTATTTGTTGTGGCATCATAATTAAATATGCATAATCAGTATCAATTGTATTGGGTGGTGTCTGTATCTCATCGTCATCAGTTAAACCATATCTCTTCCCAATAGCTTGTAGAAGCCGGTATACTTCGAACATAGTAGGCCTCTTGTCTGGATCAGACACAACACAAGAACAAGCAACTCTAATAAACTCGAAGATATCATCATCATGACCCATCCCAATCAGCAACTTGGCAATGGCATCTGAGAGACGAGAGTTATTTGAAAGATAAGCAGTCCACTCCACCAAATTCCCTTTGAAGTTTCGTGGGGCACTTGCTGCTCGAGTAGGTTCATTGCCGGTGGCCAGCTTGAGCAACACTACTCCCAAGCTGTATACATCGCCCTTTGGAATGGCCTCAAACATGCGTGTGTACTCGGGAGCAACATAACCCACATCACCAAATATGCTATTAACAGTACTACCCATAAGCCTTGCGGATTTGAAATCAGAGATTACAGTCTCATATTCTTCATCCAATAGTATATGTTTGGAGCTCATGTAGTGGTGAATTATACATGGATTGCAATTATGGTGAAGCCAAACAAGTCCTCTTGCCACTCCAATTGCGATTCTCAACCGCAAGGGCCATTCAATAACATTGGCTTTGCCGTTTGCCTTGTCTAGCTGCTGATACAGAGTTCCTCTGCTCATGTATTTGTATACCGAAAGCCTCTCCTTCCTTGCAATGCAAAAACCTAAGAGAGGAACCACATTGTGGTGTTGTATACTCCCCAATACCGTTGTCTCGGATATAAAACGTTTTATGGAGCAGTGAGAATCCTCCATTCTCTTATAACCGCAATGAAAGAACCATCCAGAAGCACCACCTTATACATTGTGCCTGCCTGATAATGTTATGTTTGTTGAAATTATCAGTGGCTTTCTTGAGATCGATCAACCTCGTCTTTGGAACCAACGTCTAGAACATGGAGACCTGGACCTTGCAAATCACATCATTAGTACTGGATTAATGAGGAAAATTCTTATTCACAAAATCACTTCAGTAGTATTGGATTAATGAGCAAAATTCTTATTCACAACCATAGGAAATTTCCCTATCTGATGTGGATTTGATATAAGTTGGGACCCTATGATGATCCAGACTGTTGATCTGATGGAACATGCCCCTTAAGATACCCCCAGATGAAGGATCAGGATCCTTCAATTATGGCCTGAAATTAGAAGACTAAGAAAAATTTATATCATGATCCATATTCAATGGAAAAAGGATCATAGATTGGACTGCTATGATCTTGCAACGTGGGGTGATTTTGGGATGCATTCCATTTCAGGTGCATCTCATCCGGTCAATTGTCTAGATCACACCATTAATCACAAGCAGAGAATCAAGAATCTGCACTAATGCAAATCCAAAGAAATGGAATTAAATGTCAATAAGTAAAACAGAAATGAAGTTAGCTTGCCTTGATGCCTTTGGATCCCCTTGTACTCTTTCGCCCATCTGTTTCTTCTAACGCCTTCCTCCATGTTAGACAGTTGTTCTATGTTTTCTCTAGCTGCTCTATAAATTTAAGTCTTCCCATAAGATGTAAGATTGACTGTATGTAGATCCTTGTGGTGTGTAATATATGAGTTTTTGATTGCGGTATTTGTTGTATTTTTAAGTGAATTTAAAAAATAAATTAGCGTTTCAAACTTTTCTGCCGAGCCGGGCCATATCTATGGCTACGGGTGCATGCAAGCACGCATGGGCGGATGTGTCTTTCCATGTAAGTCTGAAGGGTTGCATCCCTTCACCTTTTGTTTTGAAAGGTTAAAGGTTGCATTTTTTCAATCCTAAGGGACACACCAATTGGGTTTAAAACCAATTGTCACAACCCTTTATGAAAGGGTGTCTCTACACCCTTAAAGGTGTCCACTCGAAGTCTATAAATAGACTTTCTTTATCTACTTTTAACAAATGGTTCGAGCCTATGTACAGTGAGTGCACCACTGGGACCGGGTGATAGTCGTTGTATCCTGGAGGTCGATTACCCAGAAAATCCTGTTGCACTTGGGACGCAGTCCAAGGAGGGCAAATTCGATTTCAAGCCGAGTAATTTCAAATCACGCCTCGACTTCTTCAAATCGATAAGCTTTTTTTGTTTCTTATTTTAATTTTATTTTTCTAAATAGTTTTCTAAACACCATCTTCCAATAGTATTTTCTATGGAAATGAGGTGCATCACCTGATGAATAGTTTGTTTTTTTTACAAAGCTTCGTGATGGATCCTTTGCTCTATGAACATCGATCTGTTTTCATCTATCAAAGTGCACAGATGGTGATGCACAGTTTATTTTTTTTACAAAGCTTCATGAAGGATCCTTTGCTCTATAAACATTGATCTTGTATCCATCCATCAAAGTGCACAGATCTATTTATCTGTCTTCATCTCATAATATTTTTAGATCAATGGAGTATGCAAGAGGGGGGGAAAAGAAAAGGAAAGAAAGAAAAGCATTCATCAATAAAACAAACATTCTCAAATATACAGAAGAATATTTCTCTGATCTGCAGAGTTCAAGGACTAAAATGATGCCACTTTTCTCACTTTGGCGTCGACTAAAATTCTTCGCATGTTTGAACCGTTCTGCTCAATTTCCTGTATTTGTCGCCCCATATTATGTCCGTCTGGGTCATCCATGTTGATACTCACCTGTGGCCGTTGCATCTCATCTTCATCTAAGAAATTGTATCTCTTTCCAATAGATTGTAGAAGGCGGTATACTACGAGCATTGTAGGCCTCTCCTCAGGATCAAACGCGATGCAATCAACTGCAATTCTTAGAAACTGGAGGAGCTCATTATCACAGCCCTTTCCTATCAAAGACCCGTCGATGGCATCGCTGAGAAGAGAAATGTTTTTAAGGTAAGTAATCCACTCCACCAGATTCCCCTCAAAACCTTTTGTGGCATTCTCCACTTTAGTAGGTTTTTGCCCTGTAATCAGCTCGAGCAGCACGCCTCCAAAGCTGTATACATCCCCAACTCGACTGGCCACGACTCTGCTTGTGAGTTTAGGAGCAACAAAGCCTATATCATCATATTTGATGTTTACACGAACACTCAGATGGGTGTCGAGCGCATCCATAAGTGCGGCAGATCTGAATTTGGATATTTTTGGCTCGTAATCTTTGTCTAAGAGGATGTGTTTGGAGCATATCTTGAGGTGAATTATGCAAGGATTGCAGCTGTGGTGAAGCCACGCCACACCTCTTGCCATCCCAATTGCAATTTTCAACCTCAGAGGCCATTCCATATGTACCTCCTCATGTAGCTACTGATACAGAGTTCCTTTGGGCATGTATACTAAAAGCCTCTTGTTTCTGGCAATGTAAAAACCCAGAAGAGGAGCCACGTTACGGTGTTTTCGGCAGCCCAGCATCGTCATCTCGGACATGATTTCTTTGTCAGAATGTTGAGAATCATGAAGCCTCTTAATCGCGAGGGGAGAATCATCCAGAAGCACTGCCTTGTACATGGTGCCTGTTCTCCCGGTTCCGATAATGTTGTTTTTGCTGAAATTGTTAGTGGCTTTCAAGAGATTGTTCAACCTCATTTTTGGAACTGTATTCTCGAATGTGGAGATGTGGACATCGCAATACCTTCGAGTTGTGCGTTCTGACTGAAAAATAAAACAATGTTAATATTACGAATTAGGAGGAGATTTTTGCCTTTGGGGCATTAGATCAGGTAGGGATGTTTGTCAATCCCTACTTAAGATGTCAAAGGTAGGACAGTGGATCCTGCCATTAGATGGTCCATTATTCAAAATGATGCAAAATGAGCTATTGGGTGAAGTACAGCCACTTGGAGTAGGATCGCATTGGGCCAACGATTCTTATATGATGCACTGATTTCATGTACTCAAATGGGTCTGCACTCAAATCCTGACCATTCATCATGGGAATCTCAGATGGCCACAATCAACAACCACACGAATTAGATGCTCCCAACATCAAATTGGTGTAGTGTTGAGTCCTGTTGGTTGCCAACATTCTTTCCTAGTGTCCCATTGGTAGGTCATTAACTAGCTGGTTAAGATCTTCCAATCAGTGAGATTGCCGATCCAAAGCCAGAGTACATAAAAGATGGATGGTCCAATCTGAATAATAAGTGCACCAAATAAGGAATTTAGTGATTTGTGCACTAGTCATATTTCCCTGAGAAACAAAATGTACATACCATGGGAAATGGGAGAAAGGAAATTAGCTAACCTTGATGTCTTTGGTTCCTTCAATGCTCATCACCCACTTGTTTGCTTCGACGTCTTCTTCTTCCTCATTCTTCTTGGACACTCTACGGAAGCTGAATAAGAAAATACTACTGCTAACTATAACTGCAAGCACTATCCCACCAACGATCGCAACGATGATGACCTTGGTATGTGACATTTTCAAACGAGGTCCTCTGCAAACAACATCCAAAGGCTTCCCACAAAGTCCTGTATTATTTGCAAAGCTTGAGGCCTGTATAGTTTGCTGCTTAACAAAGGGAGGAATTGGCCCTGAAAAAAATGTCGGTGACACTGAACTGAGACAATCGATCAAGCCGGCCGAGTTGCCAGGGGATCTGACCTGTAAACCCATTGCCTTGGAGACTAAGTGTATTCAGGTAGGTACAATTCCCAAGGCTTGTTGAAAGATCACCCGTGAAATTGTTATAGGAGAGGTCAAGGCCTGTCACATATGGTATTATTGAACCGATGTTATCAGGAAGAGGCCCGAAGAGCTCATTTGTCGATAGATCCAATCCTGTCATGCTCGAGCAGTTCTTGAGAGCCAACGGGAACTGACCTTTTGAGGCCCATGTTCGAGAGGCGTATGTTTAGGACCTTGTTTTCATCAGGGTGCCAACATTCGATGCCATTGAATTTACAGATGAACCCTTCCGTCATGTTGTTGAAAACCCATGAAACTAGGTAACCATTCGTGTCGTTCAGCAATGCTTTTAGGTCTCTCAAGCATTGAATATCACTTGCGACACCGTTGCCAGTGTCACTACTCAGCCACAACCAGAGAAGGGTAGGAAGAAGAAAGACAGTAGCTCTGCTTCCCATGGCCATAGACATGAAATTTTCCATTTTACTTCTCTTTCCTTCCCCTAAAGCTAAACTGCCATGCAAGTCTCCTACTTTCCTAAAAACACAAAATCACTTAGTGGTTCTTAGCTATAATATTATGGGGTGACCGACCTGATTGTTGAATCAAAGTGATTTTTGAGATGGTAAGCTAAACAAGGGGATGCACCTGATGGACTGGTTGGATTTCACGCACATTAATCCTTCCCCTCAAGTTAGAGAAAGCGACCACAGCGTATTCTATGCTTTTCCAACACTTCTGCTTCTGTTGAACTTTATTTTTAATTTGTTTATAAATTTCATGTGGTTATGTGGTTACCTTGGCGCTTCATGGATTTGATGGACGGTAGAGGTAAAGTTGAATTGGGTCCTTCTCTTTTCCTCATTATTATTATTCGTGTGTGTGTTAATGGGTGATGGGATTTTGAATTCCTGGGTGGGTTTTGTGGGCTTTGCTTTTTTAATATATATGGTAAATGAATGAGGTTGCAGGAGAGTGGTTGAATTTCTTGTTGGTTCTGTTAATAACTTTTGATTGATTTGCTTTCATTTTATTATTTTAATTGAGTGATTTGAGCAAAGCTGAAATGGGTAGTTATATTCATGTGGTATGGCGCACCTGATTTGTGGGTAGTTATTTGCTCCTGGTGAGGCTACGAAACACATGTTCGAAACCGAAAGCACGGATTCTTGAAACTCTTGCAAGTCTACCACCGAGAATACCGTGTTGACTTGACCTAGATTTTTTGTCATTAAGGGGCCGTTTGGATTGTAAGTTACTTAAGATAAGCTACTTATCAGATAAGTAACTTATCTTAGTTTCTATTTAATTAGCAAATAAGTATGTTTTGTAAATAACATGCTTATCAACCTAAAAAGAAGAAAAGCATGTTTGTTTCCAACATCATTCCTCAAGGCTGTTTGGTCACTGCACATCCACCATCCATCACTTGGGGCCAACCTTTGGTGTGGATTGTTCATTGTGTGGGCCCCGCCTTTGATGTGGCAGCACATCATGTGGGGCCTGTTATGGGATAATTTCACATAGTCCGACCCGAGCTTATGAGACCTCGGAGCGATAGAGCAATTTGAACTTTGAGCTAATGACTTCGCCTGCCCTGAGGATAGATCGGATCAGACCCGAGCTGACGGTTAAGTGAAAGCCGACCTCATCTCCTTCGTAAGCGGCTTAAAACAAGGGAGCGTCCGAAAGATCGGAACCGTCCGAAAGATCCGAATGGCCCAAGATTTTCGCCCGGATTCCCAGGGACGATATCCACCGTGATCTCAGCCCATATCGATGCCTATAAGTAAGAGACGAAACACCAATGACAGGTACGGAAGAATCTCTACTCAAAGTACTCTCTCGATTCTAAAAGGCCATTACTGACTTAGGCATCGGAGGGTTCACGGCTGGATCCCGGCCACCCCCTTTACCATTATCTGTGGTGTTCTACAGGATCAAAGCGAAGCCACTGATCGGAACATCTCCTCTGATTCAACCGAAGGATATCTCTATCGGCGATCCGCTCCTACGCATACAAATACTATCACCTCGTCTGTTGACCAGAAATCGGCATCAACAGATTGGCGCCGTCTGTGGGAACTCGACAACAAAAGTAATTTCATACAGAATCCTTCGTTCAAAACTAAGAGCCAATGGCCAGTGGGAGAGGCAATAAGAAAGGGAAAGCCCCCGCGAATGATGAGCTTTCCTACGAGCGTCATTCCGAAGATGAAGCACCTGTTCGCAATACTCCAATGCTCCACCTCGGCAGCTCGTCACACCGCCTCAATCTTCTGAGTGGACGGCAGAGGTCCCGAAATCGCGGGACCAGACTGTCCACATTAGAAGAACAGGTGGGAGGCGTTGCAGAACAATTTGGTGGAGTAGATAGACGCTTCGAGCGCGTGGACGGGAAATTGGACGAAATTACAGCCTTGCTGAATAGTCTAGTCCGACCCGCACCTAACCTCGAAACCAATCCCGAACCTGAGCCACCTCAGCAAAGTTCTCATCCACCACGCTCACACTCAAGCCGTCTGCGACCCGACGAGGATGAAGTCGTGAGCCGAGCCTCCGCCTCGAGAGTTCGAGCGGCCACGGAACTTCCTTCTAACGATCTAAGGCACAGAATAGAAGAAAGACGATCCGCCCGAGCTAGTCAAGATCAAGGGCGGATGAACGATAATATTACTCCCCTCGAAGCTGAGATTAAAGAGCTTCGGGAAAGGATCGGTGATATCCACCGAGCACAACTTGCCCGAGCACCTACAGCAGCAGATGTTCTGGTAGACTCATCTGAGTCCCCGTTCACCGACGAAATCCGCAGCGAGCCTCTCCCGAAAAGCTTTAAAATACCTTAACTCAAGCAATATTCTGGGATAGGAGATCCGGCCGAGCATCTCGAGAACTTCAAGGTCCGAATGGAACTCCATGGGGTTAATGGCCACATTATGTGTAAAGCCTTCCCGTTGTCCTTAACTAGTTCGGCCTGGACGTGGTTCCGCAATTTAAAACCGAAATCCATCTCCTCTTTCGCCGAGCTGAGCAGGGCATTCGCAACTCAGTTCATCGGGAGCACTGACCCGAGGAAGCATTCGACGCACCTCGCTGCAGTCAAACAGAAAGACAACGAATCATTGAAAGATTACCTCTCATGATTCAACGCTGAAGCGGTTCAGGTGGAGAACCTATCCCAAGACGTACTGCTACATACGATGATAGGAGGATTGCGGGATGAGAAGTTCCTCTGGTCAGTAGGGGAACAGCCCCCTCAATCGGTTGCTGAATTCCTCGACCGAGCTGCGAAACACATAAACGCAGAAGAGCTGGTGAACGCCCAGGGGTCGTCTAATAAGACAAAAGAACGCAAAGAGGAAAGCGGCGCTAAAAGGCATCGTCCAGATCTTCGACCGCCGAACTCGAACACTAATCCACGCGGAGCCAAAACTTCGGCTCCAAAATTCGAGAAATATACTCCGCTTAAGACGACCATTGAGCAAATATTCTTAGCCGAGAAGAACAGACAGGCGTTCGGACGACCAGCGAAGATAAAAACCGACCCCGACAGAAGGTCAAAATCCAAATACTGTTTATACCATAAAGATCATGGTCATAACACGGTGGATTGTTTCGACCTGAAGCGACAAATAGAGACACTGATCCGGCAAGGATTCTTGAAAGAATACATCGCCCAACGTCCCGATGACGACAGAACTTCAGGTCGGGAAGAAAGAGGGGAGCCGGTCGACAACAATCCTATGGAAGAGATCCATGTGATCTTCGGCGGGCCTACCACTGGAGATTCTGACAACGCCCGCAAATCCTATGCTCGTCAGGCACGGACATCCGAGCCAGCTTTGCAGGTGAATCTAACCAGCAGACCCACAAAAATTCCTAAGGTCGCCCAGCGCATGATATCTTTCTCCGAGGAAGATGCCAGAGGAATAATACACCCGCACGATGACTCTCTGGTAGTATCAATGGTGGTCGCAAACAAGAAGCTCCACAGGATGATGGTGGATACAGGGAGCTCGGTCGACATAATATACGCTTCGGCATTTGACAGAATGAAGATTGATCGATCTAGATTAAGACCGGTCAAAACAGCCCTGACCGGATTCACAGGAGATTGTATCATGCCTGAAGGAGAAATAACTCTACCGGTCACTGCAGGGGATGAGCCGAACCAAAAAATGATCATGGTCGATTTTTTGGTCGTCAACACTCCCTCGGCATACAACGCGATCGTCGGCCGACCCATCTTACGAGCTCTAAAGGCCGGCATCTCCATCTATCATCTGGCCATGAAGTTCGAAACCGAAGATGGAATCGGTGTGGTCCGAGGAGACCAACAAGAAGCTCGTCGGTGTTATGAGCTGACCTTGCGCGGAAAAGGCAAAAACCTGATATCCGCCATCTCACATGCAGCCCCCCTGGATCCCAGGGAAGAAACGAAAGAACGTGGATTACCAGCTGAAGAGTTGATAGAGGTCCCTTTATCAGAAGAGGACCCGAGCTTGGTCGTCAAAATCGGGTCTCAACTGAATGACGACATCCAGACGAAGATGATCGCCTTTCTGAAAGAGAACGCCGACGCCTTTGCATGGTCTCATCAGGACATGCCCGGTATAAATCCCGAGATAATGGTCCACCGACTCAACGTGGACCCGTCCTTCAAGCCGGTTCGTCAAAAAAGACGAGCCTTCAACACGGAAAGATATGCCGCAATTGAAGAAGAGGTAAAGAAATTGCGTCAAGCAGGTTTCATTCAGGAAGTCCGCTATCCCGACTGGCTCGCCAATGTCGTCCTCGTCAAAAAAGCCAATTGGAAGTGGAGGGTTTGCATCGACTACACCGACCTCAACAAAGCCTGCCCGAAGGACAGCTTCCCGTTACCAAGAATAGATCAGCTCGTAGATTCGACCTCGGGCCACGAGCTTCTCAGCTTCACGGATGCTTACTCTGGGTACAATCAAATCCAGATGCATGCCCCCGATAGGCAAAAAACGGCGTTCGTCACTGACCGAGGGCTTTATTGCTACAAGGTGATGCCTTTCGGGCTGAAGAACGCCGGAGCAACGTACCAGCGTTTGGTCAACAAAATGTTCGCAGAGCACATCGGCAAAACCATGGAAGTCTACGTGGACGATATGCTCGTAAAAAGTCTGAAATCAGAAGACCATGTCGACAACCTCCGGGTTATGTTCGGAATCCTGAAGAAGTACGGGATGAAACTCAATCTCGGTAAATGCGCCTTCGGAGTAAGATCGGGAAAATTCCTCGGGTTCATTGTGAATCAAAGAGGAATTGAAACCAACCCTGAAAAGATCAGTGCGTTGGTTGAGATGAGTTCACCAACCACCGTGAAAGAAATACAAAGCCTCACGGGGCGAGTCGCCGCACTCAACAGGTTCGTATCCAGAGCTACCGACAGATGCCTCCCGTTCTTCAAGCAACTTCGCAAGTTGAACGAGGTGACCTGGACGCCAGAATGTGAACGAGCCTTCCAGGACCTAAAGGCATACCTCGGTTCACCTCCGCTGCTGTCCAAGCCCGCGCAAGGGGAAGAGCTACTACTATATCTAGCCGTGTCTTCCGCGGCAGTAAGCTCGGCCCTAATCCGCGATGACCGAGGTATATAAAGACCAATATACTACATCAGCAAAGCTCTCCTGGATGCAGAGACCTGTTATCCTAGCCTAGAAAAACTGGCTCTAGCTCTGATTACAACGGCGAGGAAATTACGCCCTTATTTCCAAGCACACCCGATAGTGGTATTGACGAACCAGCCGTTGAGACAGATACTTCAGAAGCCGGAAACTTCGGGTCGCCTTGCACAGGTGGGCCATCGAGCTCGGAGAATTCGACGTCCAGTACCGACCCCGCACGGCGATTAAGGGGCAGGCTTGTGGCTGATTTCATCGCCGAGCTTACCGACCACTCCGATCCCGAAACTGATGCTCCCTGTCAGGAAAACATGGCAGAACCGAACCCAGCAGAAGATTTGAACTGGTCGCTGCACGTCGATGGATCGTCGAACTCGCAAGGATGCGGAGCGGGAATAATCTTGACCTCCCGTGATGGCATAAAAGTCCAGTATGCCCTGAGGTTCGATTTCAAAGCTTCAAACAACGAAGCCGAATATGAAGCACTTCTCGCCGGATTACGGCTAGCCTCGGCAGTCGGAATCCGACGCATCACGGCGTACAGCGACTCACAATTGGTCGTGGGTCAAGCAACAACGGAATACCAAGCGAAGGGAAAAAAGATGTCCGCGTACCTGCAAAAATATCACGAGTTATCCGCTCGGTTCGATCATTGCAAAGTTGTCCGAGTACCGAGGAGTCACAACACCCATGCAGACTCCCTCGCTAAGCTAGCGTCGGCAGGAGATGACGAGCTGGAACGGGTCGTCCCCATTGAATTCCTCCCCCAAAGAAGTATCGCGGACGACGTTAAGAATGAGGTATGCGCTGTTTCAACTAAGCCTGATTGGAGAGACCCTATCGTCCGTTTCCTACGGGAGAACATATTGCCCGAAGAAAAAACAGAGGCAAGACGGATCCAGTATAGGTCAGCTCGGTACGTACTACTCGACGATATATTATACAAGAAGGGTCTCTCGTTGCCATATCTCCGCTGCCTCGGACCAAATGAAGCCGACTATGTCTTAAGGGAAATCCATTCCGGTATATGTGGAAATCATTCTGGGAGTAGGGCGTTAGCGCAGAAAGCAGTTCGCCAAGGTTATTACTGGCCGACGATCCAAAAGGACGCTCGTGAGATCGTCAAACGATGCGATAAATGTCAAAAGTTCGCACCGATACCTCACTCACCTCCCGAAGAGCTCACTCCTATGTCCGGACCGTGGCCCTTTGCGCAATGGGGGGTCGATATCATTGGTCCTCTCCCTACGGGCAAGGGACAGGTCAAGTATGCGATCGTGGCCGTCGATTATTTTACGAAATGGGTTGAGGCGGAACCGCTTGCGAAAATCACCGAGAAGAAAACAACAGACTTCATCTGGAAGTCGATCGTATGTCGGTTCGGTGTCCCAAACACCATCGTCATCGACAATGGGCCTCAGTTCGATAATGCGAAATACAGAGAATTTTGCCAGAACTTAGGTATAAAGAATGTGTATTCATCTCCTCATCATCCCCAAGCCAACGGGCAAGTCGAAGCTATCAACAAGATTATCAAGAATCATCTGAAAACTAAACTAGGCGAATTCAAAGGAGCTTGGGCTGAACAGCTTCCCGAGGTGTTGTGGGCATATCAGACCACAGCTCGGTCAACAACAGGAGAATCCCCATTCTTCCTGGCCTTCGGAGCGGAAGCCGTAGTCCCGGTCGAGATAGGGCTACCGAGTAACCGTATCAATAATTACCGACCCGATCAAAATCGAGACGAGCTTCACTCTAACCTCGATCTGCTCGACGAAGTCAGAGAAACTTCGCAGGTTCGGATCGCAGCCTATCAACAGCGCGTTGCTAGATTCTATAATTCCCGGGTAAAGGAAAGGCGGTTCAGAGTGGGAGATCTCGTCCTGCGGAGGAACGTAAGGGAGAAGAAGGATAAGATTGCGAGCACGCTCAATCCAAACTGGATTGGACCCTACAAAGTTATTAAAACAGTTCGGACCGGAACTTATTGGCTCAAAGATTTACAAGGTCGTGCTCTACCCCATCCGTGGAACGCGGAACATTTGAAAATCTACTATCAATAAAAGCACATTTTTGTTTCTCAAAAGTTGAGGTACGAACAGAGGCTAATTTTGACCGCAGTCGTATATGAGCTCCAAGCTTCCATTATTTTCACTAAGTCCTAAATACTTCAGCTACAATCTAATTTGCTCGGCCACGAAGTAAATGGATTCATTATTTTCGCTAAGTCCTAAATACTTCGGCTACGATCTACATGCTCGGCCACGAAGTAATTTTGGCGGCAATATATATAAAAAAAATCTGACAAAGTGCAAACACAGATCAGAAAAAGAAAAAGTAATTCATTTCATAAGACCATGAAAAGGTCATATTACAGAATGATTACATAAAAGCCCTAGAAACGGGCTACATAAAAAATCCTAAGGGGCAGGATCAGCGGTCGGCTCAGCAGGGGCTGCGGTGTCTTCGTCTTCCTCCACTTCGAAGTCCAGAAAGGAGAGGTCCAAGTCCGGATGATGTTCTTGGACGGCCATCCGACACTTCTCGTAGCCGAAGTCGAACGCTTCGTCGGCCTCGGCGACCTTTACCTCCAACTCCGCCTTGGTCGTTTCCGAACTCCGACCTCGCAGACCCCTCGGAGGCCTTCAGCTCCTCCACCCGGATGATAAGCTCGGCTTCAGCCCTCTCTTTATTAGACAGTTCGGCTTGGAGGGCGGCGATCTCCCTCTCCCGCGCATCCAAGGCCTTGGCAGCCTCCTCCCCGAACTTCCGGGCCTCGTCCAAGGAGTGCTTGGTGGCCGTCAGCGTGCCCTCGAGGCCGGAGATCGTACCCTTGTCCCGGGTGATCTCGTCCCGGAGCATCTGGCAGCCATAAGCCACCTACACAAACAATTAATAAGTAAGTGAACGAAATACCTAACTTAGCTATTTTTATAGCATGATGGTATTAAACTTCACCTTGGTGCTGAAGACCCCCATCGTGTTGAGTAAAGAAAGAGCCGGGGACTTTGCCATAATGTCCACTTCGGCCTCGGGGACTGCCTTATACGCCCACTTGCACAAATTGTACAAGTGTGGCGGCATCTCCGGACCTCGGCGAATGGCAGATGAACTCTGAGCCGAGGTGTCCTGGGCCGATGCCCCAGATGGGCCGGCCTCACCGCCCTCCACCAAGTCAATAACTTGGACAGGAGGAGGTGGAAGCTCAGCGGGAGGGTCGGGCCGCACAACCTCGACTGGAGGTGCTTCTGAGATCGCCTCAGCGGCTGGTTGAAGAGGAGCATCCTCCGCCGGGAGGGCAGAAGGGCGTACTCGGGGACGCCTCGTCACCACGTTCTGCCTCTTCTTCTCTCGAAGCTGCTCCTTCTCTTCGGCCGTCATGGTTGACATCTTCCTTCGGGAGGTAGGAGCAGACATACCTGAGGAAAACAAAGCATCACGTAAGTAAAGTATAAAGTACAGAGGTAAAACCGAACTGATCAGTACTCATGAATACCTACCTCGAGGGTTGATGCCCAAGTCGGACAAGGTTTCAAAGGACAGAAGAAGCTTTACGCTGCGGAAGCTCGGATCTAGCTCCCACACAGCAATCAGGCGCTCTTCCTCCTCCGAGCTGAGGGCTGGAGGATCACCACGAACTGACCAAAAAAAAAAGAGAGGTCAGTAAAAAAAAAAAAAAAGAGAGAGGCATCGGACCCGACCTGGAACTGAAAACCAGTTGTTGACTCTTCGGTCCGGGAAGTTAACTTCGGGTCGGGCCCCTTCCCAACCTTTGGATACGAAGAACCACTCCTCCTTCCACCCATGAATTGAGGAGGGTTGGTCTTCTATCAACCGATGTCCTTTCCTCCCCCGAGGTGACATATAGAACCACCCCTTTGAGTCAGGATGGCTCTTCAGTTGGTAGAGATGCCTCAGTTCGGAGGGTGTCGGGTCCGACGCGTGGACTTGGCACCATAGAGCGACGCAACTAATCAAAGTCCTCCAGGAGTTCTAGGCCAACTGGCCCGGAGCGAGGTTAACTGCGGACAGATACTCCCTCACAGCAGGGAGGAGAGGAAGGCGGAAACCGGCCTCAAAGAATTGGGCGTACACAGTGACCTGGTCTCCAGGTGGATGGGTCGGAAAATCATCAAGTCCAGGAAGCCTGAGGTCTAAGGCCCCAGGGATACAATATTCCGACCTGATCCTAATCAGGTCAGACGGTCTAAGGGTTGTCCAGATCAGGTCGGCCGGGTAATCAGAAACCCGGTCAGCAACCCGACCTGAAGTCCCAGCCACTGGAACTTCATCCGAAGCAAAGGACGAAGGAGTTTCAGCTAGCAAGACTTCTCCTGAAGGTTTTGCGGCAACAACTTGGGTTTCCATCATGCTGGATTCCCCAATGGGCAAAGACAGAGTTCGTGAAGAACTATCCTCCGAACCAGCCATTGAAAAAAGAAAAGAAGAAAAAGGGAGAGCGAAGAACTGGAAAAGAGGACGGAAGCAAAAATAAAAATCAACGTATCGGATTACTCTCCGGATAGATGATTGGCCAAGGAAAGACAAGAACAAAGAGAGATCTCAGCGGTCCAACGAGAGTTTCAGAAGATGGCCCAGAGGAAATCACAGGAAGGACTGTGGAACAGAGGAAGAAATCGCAAACGCAGAGAAATGAGAAGAATCCAAAAAATTTCTAAGTTACAGTATTTATACTGTAGCAGGAGACAGCACGCAGGACGTGCTGTGCCACGCGGCGATTATCTACGGTCTCAAAGCACGAACCGACGCGACTATCGACGAGGTTTGCCACATGTCAGCATCTCATTGGATAGCAATATTCGGCCCGTCCTTTCAAAGATACGAGGCCCCACGTGTCTTCACATCATTCGTCCGCCGAAAGCCGAAATAAAAGGCTGCCGGGCCGTACGATCATCATTGCGCCTTTTCGAAATTCGAAACGGCGCATTTAAGGCGCAGTTGCCGCCAAAACGAGGCCAGCTACATTTACTCCCGAGATGGAAATATCCACCTCGGGAGTGGGGGGACAGCTGTTATGGGATAATTTCACATAGTCCGACCCGAGCTTATGAGACCTCGGAGCGATAGAGCAAGTTGAACTTTGAGCTAATGACTTCGCCTGCCCTGAGGATAGATCGGATCAGACCCGAGCTGACGGGTAAGTGAAAGCCGACCTCATCTCCTTCGTAAGCGGCTTAAAACAAGGGAGCGTCCAAAAGATCGGAACCGTCCGAAAGATCCGAACGGCCCAAGATTTTCGCCCGGATTCCCAGGGACGATATCCACCGTGATCTCGGCCCATATCGATGCCTATAAGTAAGAGACGAAACACCAATGACAGGTACGGAAGAATCTCTACTCAAAGTACTCTCTCGATTCTAAAAGGCCATTACTGACTTAGGCATCGGAGGGTTCACGGCTGGATCCCGGCCACCCCCTTTACCATTATCTGTGGTGTTCTACAGGATCAAAGCGAAGCCACTGATCGGAACATCTCCTCTGATTCAACCGAAGGATATCTCTATCGGCGATCCGCTCCTACGCATACAAATACTATCACCTCGTCTGTTGACCAGAAATCGGCATCAACAGGGCCCACCATGGATGTGGGCCATTTGCACCGTTCTTTATGTAGGGCCCACCTTTGATGTTGGTCATCCATCAGGTGGGCCCACCATCAATATCCACTGCCCATCATGTGGAGCCACCTTTAATGTGGGCCGTCCCAAATGTGGGGCCCACCTCTAATGTGAGCCGTCCATCATGTGGGGCCCGCCTTGGATATGGGCCACTCATCATTAGGGCCAACCAATGGTGAGCATCAATGACCATTGTTTCCTGAGGTGCGGTCTCCTTGAGATTGGATTTTGTTTCATTTTTGGGCTGTACCAACAAGAGTGGACGGTGTGGATTTCATGTGTAGGGCATGTGGCCCCACTACCCACTGGGCCACCCAAAACTAGTTGAGCCTAATGTCGAGCCTAAGGAGGTTTCAATGGTGATAAATGGCATGAGTAAAACACATAATGTCGAGCCTAAGGAGGTTTCAATGGTGTGATCATTATCACTGTTGCTTGCTGATGTGGGGTCCACCTGAGGCTTAGATCTGCCTCACATACTAGCCCTACTCACATCCAGGCCAGATGGACGGCACAGATCAAATACATCACAGTGGGCCCCAACAAGCTGGATGGTCAACATGGGCCGGGCAGTTCCAACAAAAACCATCACCGTTTATAGATATGGACGAGCACCACCTCATGTTGCAATCGTGTGAAAAAGCAAAAAAATATACTGAAGTACTGAACTGATTTTCATAAAATGAGTAATTATAATTTTTCATTAACCAAACTAACTTATCTCAAATAAGTTACCGAACTGCTGCTGTCAGTGAGAAAAGCAACTTATTTGGTTGTATCCAAACGGGCCCTAAGGGAGGAGCATCCCGTGTGAAGGGGAGAAAATTAATATTGGATATATATACCTTACCCCAGAAAACGTGTTAGAAATCTGGCCCATTCGTACAGTAATAAAAATCCATGTACCAAAAATAAAAATTATATTAGTCGTCTGAACATGCCAGGCAAAATTATATAAGAAAATTGGACAGTTAAAAAATGACCAACGTTTCAAATTCAACACACATCTGTGGTTCGCTTTATGAGTTTACTGCCATTATTTTTTTGTACAAGGCATGTTTCACAGCGGATGGCCCAGATATCTGATACACGTGCCATCTGTTTTGGGAACAAGAACCCACATGGGGCTTTCAAGCCGGCCAGCATTCTACTGAAGAACTTTGCTTGAATGCATTCCCACCTGTGCACAAGATATATTGGGGCTTTCCAGTGTTGACCCGGGTTCATCAATCAATGATCCAAACCGTTTTTATGATGGGCCTCACCTTGGAAGGAGACGGATGGCAATTAATTTTCAACCCTGTGATCATTTTACTATTTTCATTTGAATATGAACAGTCTCATTAACATTTGATAATCAGATTATGATCTGTGTCTCGCCTGCTAGCCCAGCTGGAAGACGCCGAGGCGTTTCAATATATAGCAGGTCTCAGCAGGGCTCTCAATAGACGGATCTGATTCGCTCTCAGCCTAAACCTGTGTAATGTGGATTTGGATCTTAAAATAGGTCTGATTAATTAAATGGACCGGATTCGGATGTACATAAATAAATCTGAATCATATTCGGGTCGAATTCGGATCTAGTAGTGAGATCCCATCAGATTCTCACTATTGCA
The DNA here is from genome assembly GCA_003013855.2 of Liriodendron chinense. Classification (NCBI taxonomy): domain Eukaryota; kingdom Viridiplantae; phylum Streptophyta; class Magnoliopsida; order Magnoliales; family Magnoliaceae; genus Liriodendron; species Liriodendron chinense. Next base: position 1,347,260 of record PVNU02001522.1, read on the forward strand.
TGGTTCAAGCCTTCAACCAAACCATTTTGAGAAAAGTGGTCCTAGGGCCCACTCATGGAGCCCATTATGATGTATATGTTTCATTCATACCAACCATCCATCCATCCTAAAAGATCATTTAAGACTATGGGCCCGAATCTAGAGAAAATCCAGATCTTAGGTGGACCATACAGTAGGGAAGAGCACTAAAGTTGTGTGTCCACCATTAAAACCATTCTTGGCCCACTGTGATGTGTTTATGCCACAAAAAACTAGCCAATATAGGTTAGTTTGGGCCCTTCATGGGCTGATCGAGTTAATGAGACCATACTTGGCTAAAGCTTTAGAGAGAGAGAGAGAGAGAGAGAGAGAGAGGTGGAGATGCTAGAACAGTAAGCGTAAAGGACGTTACCGCCCAACTTCCGTGAGCAAGAGGCGTACTGCGTGTGCCCTTTTGGGGCATGAATGAGGGTCCCACTCATGGGACCCACCTTGATGTATATGTGACCCACCTTGATGTATATGTTATATCCATGCCAGCTATCTGATTTTTCATATTATTTATGGCTACGTCCCAAAATTGAAACAAATGTCAATCTTAGGTCGACCATATCACACTAAACAGTGGAATTTGCATTATTTTGCTGCTAAATTAAATATATTATGTTATAGTCAAAATAGCGATGATCGTATATTCTCGCGATGTCATGATTCTCTCAGTAGATTTATTCGACTCTCGAGCTCATCTGGTCACGTCTCGCATATTAGATAAATACGGCACACAGTTACCGAGTCTTCGAGCCCTTATGGTCAATAGTCGAATATTGGAAGGCGGGAAATATCCTTCTCGACCTGCGAGCAATCCTTCTCGTAGTCGTTAAAAGGCGTCACATCTTAATATGCGAGCAGCTTGTCTCGCGAGCAGCTCCTGACGTGTGAGCAGCTTTGACTACTGATGATTAGTGATGACATCCCTTAACCTATAGTACCAGCAGCCCGTATAGGCCGATTTTGGGCTTATCTTCGTTTACGGTTCTGTATCTCAAGGGATCGCTATCAAGGAACGTAGTTGACCAGATGACTAATTGGATTAGACTATTCCTTTATTTGAGGATAAGCAGGATAAACACCTTATCCCATGAAATCAGTAGATGATCTCGGTATCTTACGTAACAGAGTGGGACATTCGGATCTATATAAATAGATGGTTTCATCAATAAGAAGGTACACAATACTCAGTCTCTATCCCCCATCATCTATTTTTGCACCTCTTCCAGCCCTGCCTTATCTAACTTAAGCATCGGAGGGCCAACGGCTGGACGTTGGCCTCCCATAGTTTCTCTTTGTCTCTTTTCAGGTCCAAGAAGGGAATCTCTTGGAAGGAAGGTGAATATCTGAAGGATTCTGTTACAAAACGTGACGTAAACAGCTTGACGCCGTCTGTGGGAAACGATTTAATCATTAAAATCTGTCACTCTCACCACTGATCAAAATCCTTCCACTATGCCTCCTAAAAAGACAGTTTATCCTTCCACTTCAAGGCAGGCACCTCCTCCACCTGATGGCACAGGAACCAATGCTTATCCCTCCAACTACTTCGACAGGCATCCCTCAAGGAGATCCTAACGTGCCATAACAAAATCCATTGTTTGAGGTTTTCGGCAATCAAGAAGATGCCATGCGTTTCCTCGGAAACACACTCCTAACCCTTAACGCTGGATTTCAAGCCCTGTCGAATCGGCTTGATCAACATTTCCTAAGGCCTCAGAGACTACCTTCCGAAGGGTTACCGGCACAACCCATACCGGTGGTTTCCACACACTCAATGGACGAACCACAAGTCCAACCAAACCATCTTCCATCAAACCGAATGCCACTCGGCGACCAACCTCCCGTGTTGGCCCCACATTCCATTCATTCCGGCGCTTCTCACTAACAACAACCTCAGGGGTCCACCATCGAAACGTCAGCTTATACTTTACCATGGGAATGAGACCTCAAAAGAATCCATGATCGTTTTGATGATATGGAACAACGATATCAGGTAAATCAACCATCTGCCGTAATGGCGTCGATGCATCGATCCGAGTCTCCGTTCACCCGCGAGGTTATAGGAAGCACCTTTACCTAAAAAGTATCGTACGCCCGTCATTGCTCCATATACAGGTATCGGTGATCCTCTCGAACACCTGGAAACGTATAGATCTCTTATGGAGTTGGAAGGACATGGGTCGGAAATCATGTGTAGAGCTTTTTCCCTAACCTTAAAGGAGGCAGCTCGTACGTGGTTCTGGGGGCTAAAGCCTTGATCTATCAGTTCCTTTTCACAGCTATCGGAGCTATTCCTCTCTCAATTCATGGGAAGTATCCGCACCAAAAAGCCGGCGTCCCACTTAATGGATTTGAAACAACAACATGGGGAAACAATAAAAGAATTTACAGTACGATTCACTACCGAAGCCGTCCAAACTGAAGGTTATACCGAAGAAAAATGTCTCACCGCCCTCATAGCCAGAATTACAAGTGAAAAATTCAGATTCGCTTTGGACAAAAATCCTCCTAAAACCATGACAGAATTCTAAACTAAAGCTCAGAAGTACATTAATGCAGAAGAAGTTGCTCTAGCACGTCATGGTATACAGGGCAAGAAGCGCAAGCCGGAGGAAACATCTCCTTCGGATGAGAAATATCGGCGCGACCGGCGAGACCGCTCTCCCAAGAAAGTCTACTCCGGTAAGTACCATAATTACACTCCCCTCAACCGGCCTCCGGAAAAGGTGCTAATGGAGATTAAGAATAGGCCATATGTGAAATGGCCCGCAAAGATCAAATCTGATCCCGAAAAAAGAGATAAGAGCAAGTTTTGTTATTTCCATAAAGAACATGGGCACAACACTCAAGATTGTATATCTTTGCGTGACCACATCGAAGCTCTTATTCGAAAAGGTCATCTTCAAGATTATGTTATCTGACAAGGTCGCTCACCAAAAAGGGGGAAGCCCCGCCACATCAGAAGAAATCACCTCATCGACATACTTCACAAGAAGATGCTGAGCCTATCGGGGAGATACAGACCATCGCCGGAGGACTGGCTTGCGGGGGAGATTCTCGAGCTTCAAGAAAAGCGTATACCCGTAAGGCATCCAAGAAGCCCCAGCATATCTACTGGCTAGAACGAACTCCCGATACACCAAAGTCCAACCATCCTTCGATCTCCTTCTCCCTCGAAGATGCGGAGGGAATTCACTTCACTTACGAAGACTCCATCGTAGTTACGCTAAAGGTATCAAATTATCTAACTCATCGTATTATGGTGAATACAGGTAGCTCTGCTGATATTCCTCTACCTGGAGGTTTTTAATAAAATGGCACTCGCCAGAAGCCTGCTCAAGCCAGTCTCAACTCCTCTCGTCGGTTTCAGGGGCGAAGTGGTGACATCAGAAGGAAGCATCGACCTTCCAGTCACCTTTGGTGAGAATCTAGCAAAAACGACTATCTTTGTGAATTTCCTTGTGGTAGATCAAAGGTCAGCATACAACGCCATTTTAGGGCGGCCATCCCTTAATAAGGTTGGGGCAGCTTTACATCCTTTATATTTATGCATGAAATTTCCTACCCCGAATGGCGTTGGAGTTGCGCGAGGGAATAAAAAAGAAGCCCGATCATGTTATGAGATAGCTGTACAAGATCGAAAGAAAGCACAGGCGACTTCGGTTATGATGGTGGCATAAGATTCATCAAGTCTTCCAATGGCCGCATCGTTGGATTCGAGGGAGAATGCTCTCCAATCAGGAGCTCCCGGGGAAGAAACAGTGGCAATCCCCTTAATCGAAGGAGATTCGTTAAAAGTCGTATATATTGGATCTTCTTTAACCGACGTCTTTCGAAAAAATCTGATTAGTTTTCTCATCGAATATCAAGACGTGTTTGCTTGGTCTCATAGAGATATGCCTGGCATCGATCCCAGTATCATAGCACATCGTTTGAATGTTGACCCAAAGTATAAACTCGTTCATCAGCGTCGACGTGCCTTCACTGCAGAAAGGCAAATGGTAATCAAGGCCGAGGTTGAAAAGTTACTTACAGTCAATTTTATAAAGGAAGTCGAATACCCAGATTGGGTCGCGAATATGGTTCTCGTTCGAAAATCCAATGGCAAATGGAGGATGTGCGTTGACTATTCTGATTTAAACAAAGAGTGTCCAAAAGACAGCTTCCCGACACCACGAATCGATCAACTGGTTGATTCGACGGCAGGGCACGCCCTGCGAAGTTTCATGGACGCCTATTCTGGTTACAATCAGATTATGATGTACTCACCTGATCGCCAGCACACAGCCTTCATCACTGACCGAGGTCTGTATTGCTACCAAGTGATGCCTTTTGGTCTCAAAAATGCAGGGGCCACCTATCAGCGTCTCGTCAATAAAATATTCGAGGCACAAATCGGTAGGAATATGGAGGTTTATATCGACGATATGCTCGTGAAAAGCGTCATAGGAAAAGACCTACCTTGCTGATCTTCGAGAAGCCTTTGACTTAATGAGGAAGTATTATATGAAATTAAATCCAGAGAAATGCGCGTTCGGAGTGTCGGCCGGAAATTTTTTGGAGTTTATGGTCGGTCAGCGAGGAATCGAGGCGAATCCCGAAAAGATAAAAGCATTGATCGAAATGAACTCTCCGGTCACTCTCAAGGACGTCCAATGCCTGGCTGGTCGCATTGCATCGTTAAATAGGTTCATCTCGCGGGCCTCTGACAAGTGCTTACCCTTCTTCAAACTCCTCCGAACCACTGCCAAATCTGGTTGGGAGTGGACGACGCAACGCGAAGAAGCGTTCCAAAAACTGAAGCAATACATGAGCGTACCCCCCATATTATCAAAGCCTGTGGCGCACGAGCAACTTCTTCTTTATTTTTCTGTGTCTTCTACGGCCGTTAGTGCCTCTCTAATAAGAGAGGATTCTGGGGTACAAAGACCTGTTTATTATATTAGTCGAGCAATGGTGGATGCCGAAACTCGGTACTCTGATATAGAGAAGTTGGCCCTTACTTTAGTCACGGCAGCCCGAAAACTACGACCATACTTCCAAGCCCATGCTATATTAGTACCAACAAATCATCTATTACGGCAAGTCCTTCAAAAACCCAACGTTTCAGGGCGATTAACTAAATGGGCGATCGAAATCAGTGAGCACGATATTTCCTTCTGCCCTAGGACCGCCATCAAGGGACAAGCCGTGGCTGACTTCATCGCCGAATTCACATACTCCTCTCCCGATGATAATTCCGCAACCAACGACCAACCATCCTGGTCACTCTTTGTGGACGGGTCCTCTCGGGTCACTGGCAGCAGAGCGGGCCTAATTCTAGTTGCTCCAGACGGGTCGCATTTCCAGTACGCCTTACGGTTCGATTCTCGCATCTCAAATAATGAGGCAGAATATGAGGCTCAGATCGTCGGCCTCGAACTGGCCAACGTCCTCTCCATTCAGAATCTACTTATTCACAGTGACTCTCAGCTCATAATCAATCAGGTACTCGGCGAATTCGAAGCAAAAGAAGAAAGAATGGCATTATACAAATCTCGAGTACTCATCTTGCTCGCAAAACTGAAGAATTATGAAATAACTCACATCCCTCGTGAGAAGAATAAACTCGCAGATTCTTTAGCAAAGATGGCCTCCGCACCAGAATCTGAGTTATCCCGTTCAATTCCTATCGAGCACCTCCAGACATTGAGTATTAACCAAATAACTCCTGAGCAAGCAACCGAGGTCCATCCCTCTCCATGTTGGATGGATCCCATCACCCTCTATATCAGAGATGGAGCTCTTCCAAACGACAAGAAATCCGCACGACAAATCCAATATCGAGCTGCCAGGTACACTTTACAGAATGGGATCTTATTACGTAAGAGTTTTTCTTTGCCTTATTTAAGGTGTCTTCACCCAGAAGAAGCACATCGTGTTCTAGATGAAATACACCAGGGTGCATGTGGTAACCACCCAAGGGGACGATCCCTAACATACAAGGCGATTAGGCAAGGGTACTATTGGCCCACTATGAAGGCAGATGCAATTGAATTCTCTAAAAAATGTGATAAATGTCAGCGATATTCTCCTATACCTCATACACCGTCCGAGCAAATGACACCAATTGATAGCCCTTGGCCCTTCACCCAATGGGGGGTCGATATCATCGGGCCCTTGCCTACCGGGAAAGGACAAAATAGGTTCGCAATCGTGGCAGTCGATTATTTCACCAAATGGGCCGAGGCGGAGCCATTAGCCAGAATCACTGAAAAACAGACTACTAAGTTTGTCTGGAGAAATATTATATGCCGTTATGGACTCCCCCACACTATAATTACCGACAACGGAACGCAATTCGACAACGCCGCTTTCAATGAATTTTACGAAAAGTGGAAGATACGCAACATCCGCACCTCTCCATATCATCCTCAGGAAAATGGGCAAATTGAGGCAGTGAATAAAATCATTAAGCATCATTTAAAGACCAAGCTTGGTGAGTGTAAAGGTATATGGCCAGAACTCCTACCGGAAGTCTTATGGGCATATAGAACTACAACTCGTACATCAACAAGCGAAACTCCTTTCTCCCTAGCATTTGGTATCGACGCAGTAGTACCAGTTGAAATTCAAGTGCCCTCGTATCGAATCGAGCAGTATGACCCCACATGTAATCAGGAAAGTCTTCGACTTCATCTCGATATCTTGGAAGAACAAAGAAATGCCTCACAGATGCGAGCAGCCGCGTATCAACAGCGTATTGCTCGCTATCGAAATGCTAAAGTTCAGCCTAGAGCTTTCTAACTCGGCGATTTAGTCCTTAGATAGAACCTTGGAGTTCTTGCTCGATCGCTTGATCCAAATTGGGAAGGCCCGTATCGAGTAATCAAAATTGTGCGACTCGGCACTTATTATCTTGAAGATATGCAGGGAAGACTCGTACGTCGCCCTTGGCACGTGGAACACTTGCTACAATATTTTCCTTGATTCGATGTAACTCTTAACGACATTCGAATGAATAAGAACTGAAGAAGTCGTCTTTTGGTCGCTATTCCATTTACTTGGACCAGAATAGCCCTGAAGAGAATATACATTCTCTTGGCCAATCATCTACCCTTGGTAGAACTAAAGTCATCTTTTGGTCGCTACTCCATTTACTTGGACTAGAATAGCCCCGAAGAGAATATACATTCTCTTGGCCAAATTGTCTACCCTTGGTAGAATCAAAGTCTCAATCGATATATCAATCTATCTCCACGAGGCTATGGTCATCACGACCCCCCGGATTGAGCATAACTCATTATTACTGAGTTAAATATGAAGACATTTATTGCGCAATGAAGGAAAAGCGAGAAAAGGAAAGGAGAAGACCAACATCATCATCAAAAGGTGTTTCTTTTCATTAATAATCAATTGTTTACAAAGATTTGTCAAGTAAAATAAATACAGGAGAGAAAAAAGAAAAAGATAAATCAGTCTCGTGGAGGAGGAGCCATACTCTCGACTTCAGGGCCCACCTCGGGAACCCCTCTGGCTTGAGTGACTTTGGTCACCTCATTCTCGGCAGCTGCTCGTTCCTCCGCAGCTATGACAGCCGCGACCCGTTCGAATTCCCCCATATCAAAAGATGGGGACATCCGTTGCACTACTCGAAGTGCAAAGTCGCGACCAGCATTGTACGACTCGTATCTTTCTTCGCCATACAGCTATGAAGTTCAGGAACTCGGTGATAGCTCGAGTTCCTTCTTCAGAGAGCATTTTGACAAGGGCGACTCTCTCCTCGTCCCAATGGATCGAGTCATTCTTGAGCTGCGCGAGAATGGAACGCTCTTTCTCTAGATTTTCACTAGCTTCTTTGAGCTGCGCGAGAATGGAACGCTCTTTCTCTAGATTTTCGCTAGCTTCTTTGAGCTGCGACCTGGTCTCGGCGAGCCGCTCCTCCAATGAAATCTTGTCTTGGCGAAAGATCTCTCTCTCTCTCTCTCTCTGCCTTTTCCTTCAACTCCGCGAGCTTGGCGAAGTTGGAGTCCAGAGCCTGGTACCTATCGGTCAAGACTTGGACTTTCTCTATGAGGATCTTTTTCTCCTCATCTCTCTTCGAGATCAATGCCTCGCGGGACTTGAGGAGTTGATCCATTCCTTGGACCGCCTTCTCCAAAGTGATCCTCTTCCCGTTAGCCTCATCAATCACACGACGGGCGGCGAGGATATCACACCTCGTCCGTAAGATGAGGTCCAAGCCCTACGAAATAGAAGAAAGATTGTGAGATAAATACTCGGAAGCAGACAAAGATAGCAAGACAACAACATAAAAAAGCATGTTACCTGAACCATCCTCACTCCCGCCTCGAGGAAGAGGTTTTCAGGGCTTGGCTCGGGGAGGGTGCCGAAGGTTTGGGGGGAGATGTTGTTGAACAAAAACTTGCATATCGGGTGGAGATGACGAGGGATGGTAAATGACCCACTGCCAGAGGGCTTGGCAATGACCAGCCCAGCCGTGCTCGCGACGGGAGCAGCAACCGTCTCGTGAGCAGGAGCCATCTCGCCAGCAGGAGCCAACTCGCGAGCAGGAACCGACTCTCGAGGCCCTGTCGGCTCGCAAGATTCTTCGGCTGGGGGGCAACCGGACCCCGCTTCATCATCCCTCAGGGAGTTATCGGTAATATTAATTACTGGTGGTCCGGGTGGGACCACCAGTGAGGAAATGACGGGCGCAGGTGCTGCTGGCACCCCTACCGTGCTCGCGAGCTGGGGAGACTGGTCAGCACCCTTCTGGTTAGGTGGATGGGAAGGACCGGCAGACGACTTCTTCTGCCTTTTAGAGTTTGTGCCTTTAAGTCGAGGCAGCAAACCCCTCTTCTCTCCAGCCTTTGTCATAGCGATCTCTTCTCGGGATATTAATCCTATCGCTGCGAGTCGCGAGGCTGATAAACAGGCCTCGATATGCCTATCGCGAGTAGACAGTTTGTATACTTTCACGATTTTCTCGTGAATTCCTCCCTTCAAGTTTGGCTTCGTCAAAGCCGGGATACCTGCGAGTACGAACAGAAGTTAAAAACGCCAAAACCCTAACTGACTGAAGGAATTTGTACAATGTGGAACTGTGCCTACCTTCACAGAAAAATCGGTTCACCCCATGGCCCTTAGAGGAAGCGGATTCCCAGTTCCCGGAAGCGTAGAACCAGCGTTTCCTCCAGCCGGGATAATTTGAAGAGGGCTTCCCCAGCACGAAATTATCCCGGTGCCAGTAGCATAGTGTAGACACCCCACCTTCGGCTACACTGTTGGTAGAGATAGCTGGTTGAATGGAGGACCATACCCCCAAATCCCAAGTCCAAACTCAGCCAAACTCACCCTTGTAAGCCCCATTCCATAGCCCAGTTCAAGCCTGAACCCAGTCAACCCAGTCCTAAACATCACCCTGAAAAACTCCCCATAAAAAAAAGCCAGTCAAAAAATCCTAAAAAAGTCAAACTCACTGAGTCAACCCGCTGAGTCAACTCGCCGAGTCAAAACACCGAGTCAACCCGTCGAGTCAACCCGCTGAGTCAAATCACCGAGTTGACCCGCTGAGTCAACTTACTGAGTCGACCCAGCGAGTCAAACAGCAGCCCCGAGGGAGCGACCGTACCTCGCTGGAAATCGAGGAACGGCCGTACGGGTGGCCCATAACAGGCCGCCCAAAAATATTTACGCGAAATGCCACTGCCCACTGCTATAAATACCCCCCTCCCCTTCTCATTTCAGCACAACAACCGGCCAGAGAGAGTCCGTCCATTCGAGTTTCTTTCTCCACCCCTTAGCCCATTTTTCCACCAAGGAGAGCCCGAGTGAGGAGAGCCTAGCCCTGGTCCCCTGACCACTGGTCCAAGTCTCCCAAGCCATACAAGTCTTGATTCAGCCACTCGAAGCCAACCCTTGCGACACCTCCGTCCATCCAACTACTCTTTTTCCAGCATCATCTCATTTGCATCTAGCATAAGTGCAACATTTACTTTCTTCCAACCCCCCTACTTCACTGCAAGCACTTTGATTCTTCAAGCACACTGCATATGTCTTAAATTAAGCACCTGTCAGTTCGAGCGTATGCTCTGGGCTTGCCCGTTGTTGGAACCTGCCCATCAGAAACTCTTACTGTTCAGACCTGCATTCATGCTTCACTATAAAAGCACCTTGATTATTCAAACACATTGCATATGTCTTAAATTAAGCACCTGTCAGTTCGAGCGTATGCTCTGGGCTTGCCCGTTGTTGGAACCTGCCCATCAAAAACTCTTACTGTTCAGCCCCGCATTCATGCATCATGTCATCTATGAGAATGTATGAGGATTAAAACAGACTTTCAAGTATTAGTTCGATTCTGTGAAGTAGAGACCGTACTTCGGTACGGGCAGTGTGTGGGGTGCTTAACCTCGTCCCACCCTGTAACCGTGATCCCTTACCTTGAATCTCTGGCCGCAGATCAAAAGGAGTCATTTTAGAGGAAGGAATCTTCGGATCCCCTTCTCTAACGTTTCTACAGGATCTAGCCGACTGTAGATTCGAAATAACTGGCTAGTGGCGACTCTAGTCTTATATAAACTCATTTGACACATCCAGCTTAAACACGACTACCAAACAAAGCCCTCGAGAACGAGGCAAGCCAGTGGCACAAACGGCGATTTCGCACTCACGCATCATCCTCTCCTTCTTTTCCCGAAAGGGGAAGGGACGAGAACGTCGTGTGGGGAGCGCGGAAAACGGCGAGGGTCCACACATAGGTAATACCAGCCTTCGCTGGAGGGTGCCCTCTTAAGTCGGAACATTTGGAGGAACTCTTTAGCGGTGAGCTCCCCGTTACCAGCCTGAGCCCAGAGGGCAAACGAGCTCAGGACCACCCTCCATCCGTTCACGATGAGTTGCCCGGGGGCAATCTTATAACATCGGAGGACATTGAGAATGAAGGGATGGAGAGGAAGACGCACCCCAAGAATGAGGTGGTATTCATAGATGGCCACACATCCTGGGGGAGGGGAATCCGGAGTTTCTCCATCTCCGGGTAACCGGAGAACAAATGAGTCAGGGATTAAGTATCTTTCCCGTAACTCAACTAGCCATTCCTCCGACAAAATAGAGGGATACTCGGACGCTGAGTATCTGCCTGCCGGAACCCTCGCATTACTGGAGGCAGAGGATTCCGGGGTAGCATCTCCCAAGGGGATGGTGGTCTCATCGGAATCTCCAGCCATGGAAGTTTTTTAAAGAAGAAAAAAGAAGAAGAAGGAAAAGAAGCAGAATATACCAAGTGTGAGAAATGGAAGGAGAAGGACACTGAAGGAAGAACAGAGACAGACACCAGGTGAGGGAAGAAGATTTTTCGAAAGCTTCTGTGAAAATCCGGAGATATGGCGAACTCCGTATATTTATATGCAATCATTTCGCCGAATTTGGCGACACGTGGCTACCACCCGTTTGGCACAGCAGTCGAGCAGGCACGCCCATTAATTCCCCAGACACGTGGCGAGCGTCTCTTCATTTCCTATTTGCCGAAAAGCTGCGGAAGGCTAGCGCTCATTAATTCCAGCCCAATCATGTACGGTTTTATTTTCGATAAAGGTGGTAGGCGGTTATGCATGACAGTGAGTAAGTCATTCCCTTAGAATTCTTGGCGGTAAGGACTTGGGGGGCATCTGTTATAGTCAAAATAGCGATGATCGTATATTCTCGCGATGTCCTGATTCTGCGAGCAGATTTATTCGACTCTCGAGCTCATCTGGTCGCGTCTCTCATATTAGATAAATACGGCACACAGTTACCGAGTCTTCGAGCCCTTATGGTCAATAGTCGAATATTGGAAGGCCGGAAATATCCTTCTCGACCTGCGAGCAATCCTTCTCGTAGTCGTTAAAAGGCGTCACATCTTAATATGCGAGCAACTTGTCTCGCGAGCAGCTCCCGACGTGTGAGCAGCTCTGACTACTGATGATTAGCGATGACATCCCTTAGCCTATAGTACCAGCAGCTCGTATAGGCCGATTTTGGGCTTATCTTCGTTTACGGTTCCGTATCTCAAGGGATCACTATCAAGGAACGTAGTTGACCAGATGACTAATTGGATTAGACTATTCCTTTATCTGAGGATAAGTAGGATAAACACCTTATCCCATGAAATCAGTAGATGATCTCGGTATCTTACGTAACAGAGTGGGACATTCGGATCTATATAAATAGATGGTTTCATCAATAAGAAGGTACACAATACTCAGTCTCTATCCCCCATCATCTATTTTTGCACCTCTTCCAGCCCTGCCTTATCTAACTTAAGCATCAGAGGGCCAACGGCTGGACGCCGGCCACCCATAGTTTCTCTTTGTCTCTTTTCAGGTCCAAGAAGGGAATCTCTTGGAAGGAAGGCGAATACCTGAAGGATCCTGTTACAAAATGTGACGTAAACATATTATATTATATATTTTTTAGATTTGTGATGGGTTGGATTCAGACTTAGATCCAACCCGAATCTAATGGCTATATGAATTTTTAGATCGGAAATGAATCTGGTTATTTATAAGTAGATTGGATATGGCTATCACCTTTTGGATTCGAGTCAGATCCGAATCCGTTTACAAATTTTCAGACTTGGACCCAGATCCAAATGGATCCGACCCATTGAGAGCCCTAAGTCTCAGGTTCAAGTGCTAAGGAGACACTAACTCCATCGGTGGGTGGGTGCATTGTGTTCGCTCGCCTCAAGTGCAAGGCTGTGATGTAGTAATAATTCTCGGTAAGACCGAGGTCGATTCATAGGGAATTAGAAAACAAATTCTATACTATTTTAGCAACTTAAATTGCAATGATTAAGAGATTCAATTGAGAGAATTAACTTAAATAGTAATTTAGGAAAATCAGGAATTAAAGGAACTAAGGCTTTCAAGGATCCACTTGTAACAATCTCATGTCAATCCAATCAATTCAAGCATAAACACAACTAGATTTGAAGTTCTATCTCTTATCTAGTTGGAAGATAAAGCATTAAACACATTCGATCCCACTTAAGTTGAACTTCTAAGTTCTAGTCCCATTCAACACCATCACATAGCATTTGAAATCATAGCCTTCGGAGTAACAGCCATGCCTATGGATTATGGCATGCTCAAGGCTTACCATAATTCGAATCTAATCAAGTAAAACATGATAATCTCAGAGAATTGCAAGGAATCCATGTCCGAAGCACATGAACTCTCATAAAACTTATAAAAATATCAACTTTATATAAACTAGAACATTCAAAATTCAAACTTAAAGTGAAACTACTTGAATCAAACTGAATTAAACATGAAATTGGCTACAAGCTTCACCTCTCAGCCCTAGCTGAAAGATTCCAGCCGAGCATTGTCATACTATAACTAGAACTCAAAGAAAAACTAAAAAGTATAAAAACTCGGATGTGGGAGAGTTGCAAATGCTCCACGACGGCTTCCTTCACCTCCCACGAAGTTTCTTATCTTCTCTGATACTCTAGGAAGAGACCCTATGTGTCCTTTTATAGTAGGGAAGATCTATCGCGTCAGAATCTTCTAGAATTTGCGTAGCACTTACGCACTGCGCAGAAAATCTTGGAACTTGGAATAGAAACCACTATTTAGGCATGGTCAACCGGTCGTGACCGGTCAGACTGGTTGGAATGATGTCCAGCATGCATAGAGAGTGGCCGACCTGATGGCCGACCGGTCTTGACCGGTTGGACCAGGCTGGTCCTTTGTCCAGCGAGTTTCAGAGGGGGACAGCAGGGCGACCGGGTGGCCGACCGGTCAAGACCGGTCGGACCTTGCTTCTCTGGTTTTTCTTCTTCTCTTCTCTCTTTACTTCTTTCCTTGCTTTCTTCTTTGTTCTTTGGCCCTTCTTAGATCTTCATCCAAAGGCTCTAAATGGATCTTTTTGGTCACCAGTTGGGCGAAGTTGCTCTCATTCCTACAATCACAAAACAAGGATTAGATGGGCCTTTTAAACATGCAAGCCATGCATATAATGTGATGTAATGGGTTAGATCATGTATAAATTAGAGGTTCAACACACCCCCCAACTAGCTTTTTGCTAGTCCCGAGCAAAACGTGTGAAACAAGTTCAAAATTTCAAAACCAACTCTCTTTCAGAAACAACACTTCTATTCATTACAAGACATACCAGTATAAAAATTAAAGAAACTGGGTGATAGAGGTTGCAACCTTAAAACTCTCAAAACATAAAAGTGTTTATATAGGATTCCCGTTGATTAATTGATAGATAGAAGAACTTTGAACAAAATTCAACCTAATGTGCATAGTGATAGCTCATCTCATGAGTTTCTAGGATCATCTTCTTCCTAGATCAACTAAACTATAGATCTCAAGGTGTACAGATCAACAACAAGCTGATGACAGGAATTTGCCTTACCGTCCTTCCGACGGCTTTCACACTACGTCCCATTTCCAGCTTTGGTTACGGGTAGACCATCTCCCGGTTGGTAATAGGTAGCCCTTTTTGGAATTTTCCACCATTTTCACCATCATTCCTATATTTTCATCATTCCTTTTCTTTTTTCTTTTACATTAGATAGGATTTTTAGAAATCCATATCTTTCATTATTTTTCCATGGACAAGGATGGACAAAGTACCCCGGCTTGGTTCCTCAACACCTCAAATCTAAGTCTAGCAAATCCACAAATCACATAATCCTTTCAAACCATGAAAATCGTGTAATGTGAACTAGGTGTAAGAGTATTCAAATTTTCTATCATTCACATAAATAGGGGAATTCACATATAAAACCATTATATTAAGAGAAGTTCGAGAATTGCAACATCACTCACTTCGCATCTCCTTTTCTTATACTCGTATCATCTCGAATGTATAGAAATAAGGTTTTCTAAAAGAGTTTTGAATTTTTAGAAAATTTGAAAAAATTTACACATATGATGCTCGAAATGTTGCAAACTGCTAGATTAAACTGCTAAATGAGGAATCTCATCTCACCCCCCAACAAAATCTTGCATTGTCCTCAATGTAAAAAGATATGCAATGAGCATGAACATGAGAGCAATGGTAATATATAAGAGCGTGAGAACAATAATACCTGAGAGGGTCAATCATGGAAGTCTGCAACTCCGACAACTAAGTCCACTAAAATAGTAGAATTAAAATAAAAAACAAACTAGACCTAATACTACTTAAAGCAATAAACGAAACCTAAGTTATCCTTTTAGAAAGAGAAGCTCCATCAGACTAGTAGATTAATCAGAATTATATCATCCAAAAGGACAAAGTTGAGCAGGATCATCAACTGGTATAACAAATTTTTCAGTAAAACTATCCACTATCCTGCTTTGGAAAGTACATTGGTGACATTAATCATTCTAACCCATTGAAAGTCCTACTGAAAGGTTTCAGCGGATTCCTCAATAAAATTGCCACATGTATTAGGAAAGGAGAATTGCATTGATTGGAAATTATTAAAAATGGATCTCCTTTCCGTCTTGTCTGGGCAAAAATTCGTCAAATATGGGTCATCCCAGAAGTTGTGTTCTTTGGTTTGAGCAACCCAAAGAGATGTGGAGACTTGTATTTCTTCTTCACAAGTTGATATGATCTCCACAAAATTAGATTTCACCGGTGCTTCCACAATTGATCTTTTAGTTTGGCGTTCTGTGGAAGGAAGCTTTTTAGGCACCGGAGAGGTCTCCTTCAAGGCATGCACTATGTCCTTAATCATGGGATCATCCCAATCTTCAAAATACGCTAGACACTCCTTTAAAGTGTAGGAGACCTCATCGGAGGAAGTTTTCAGATTTGGACCCTTTTCATCTTCCTCCTTCTCAGATTCTTGTGTAGGTTGAAGTGGGTACTCAACCTCTACACTTTCAGAAATTGGCCTCTCTGTAGGCAAGACAAGCACCAATTCTTTCAATTCCTGTATAACAAATTTATGTAAATCAGAATTTGGTGACTTGTCAAGTAAATTTTCAGAAATTGACACTTCTAAGATCTCATTAATAATAGAGTTGAATTCATCCTTAGAGTGTGTCAAACATGTCCCCAAGCTTCCAGGTAGATCGTGTTGGAAGAACTCCCCATCTTCCATAAATTCTATCATGTTTACCTCATGGGGGCCATCATTGTCATCCCAATCCTCAAAAGGATCGAAGCTAACAACATCTAGATGATAATTCTGATTTAAAGTGAACTCCTCTTCCATGATTGATTCAATCATATCAACCTCATGGACATCATCATCATCCCTATGCCTTTTGCCCAAATGAAACATATTAACTTCCAACGTCATGTGTCCAAAGGACAATTGCATTACCCCATTCCGGCAATTTATAATTACGTTTGATGTAGCAAGGAAGGGGCGGCCTAAAATCACCGGTATTTGGGTGCTAGCATCCATAACCGATTGTGTGTCCAAGATGATGAAATCTACCGGGTGGTAGAATTTGTCAACTTGGACTAGCAAATCCTTAACTATCCCTCTCGGTACACGGATGGATCTATCAGCGAGTTGCAACGTGGTTTTGGTGGGTTTTAATTCATTAAGACTCAAATGTTCATATACCGAGTACGGGATCAAGTTTATGCTTGCCCCCAAGTCTAGCAATACACGCTCAATCCGATAGTCTCTAATGATACATGAGATTGTGGGACTACCGAGATCTTTGAATTTTTTTTTGGGTGGCTTTTGAGTCAGAATGACACTCACTTGCTCATTTAAGAAGGCCTTTTGTTGCACATTATATTTGTGTTTAGTTGTGCATAGGTCCTTTAGAAATTTGGCATAAGAGGGGATTTGTTTGATGGCATTAAGCAAGGGAATGTTTATCTTGACTTGTCTAAAAATCTCTAAAATATCATGAGAGTTTGGGAGAGATTTTGGAGCAACCAATCTCGAAGGGAATGGTGCTACGGGCTTATAAACTCATTCCGTTTCTTGTCGGGCTAAGTTGGATCCGTCCTCATCCTCAGAATTTACTAGATCATTAGGTTTGTCGGCCTTCACCGGAATAGATTTGTCAATTTGCTTACCACTTCGAAGAGTGGTGACTGATTTGGCTTGCTCCATATGTTGGTTGGAGAGATTAGCGATGCTTACTTCATGTACTTGCTTTGGATTGGGCTGAGGTTGGGCTGAAAAGGTCCCTTTCCTAGCATTCAAGCGTCTATTAATCTTATCAACCGAGACTTTAAGCTCTTGGAACATTTGCTGATTTGATTGATTGATTTGCGTTTGCTCTTGCATAAACGCTTTTAAGTTATCCTCCATTGAGAATTGAGGTGGGGCCATATTTTGCATGGGTGGCCCTCCTTGAGAGTTGGTAGGATTGCCCGTGGGAGCATTCTTTCAACTGAAATTTGGGTGGTTCTTTCAAGTAGAATTGTACGTGTTACCCACGGGTCAATTGAAAGGCCGTTAATAACCATATGTCGCATTTGCGTGTTCTTGTAATACCTCTTGAAACGCAGGAATTGTAGGAAAATCTTGCATAGTGTGTATATTAGTGAAATAAATCCCACACGTGTTCTCAATAACTTCATTAGACTTTGAAACTCCACTCTTACTAAGTTCCATGGCTTCGATCTTCCTTGTGATCAGGATGGCTAGCCTTGCATTCATGTCATCTTCCTCCTTAAGGATATAAACCCCTCCTTTCTCTTTTTCTTGAGTAGGCTTGGGGTTATTAGATTTATCCGAGGTATCCCATGATTGGGCATTCTCGGCCAACATATCCAAATAACTCCAAGCTTCATCTGGATTTTTGCTCATAAACTCACCGCTGCACATCATCTTTACAAATTGGCGCATATTGGAACTTAATCCATCATTGAAGAAGTTTATGATTCGTCAACTTTCGTAGCCGTGATGTGGTCAAGTAAGTAGGAGGTCCTTAAACCTTTCCCAACATATGATTCACTCTCTTTAGCTGAAAAATTCATTATGGCTCTTCGAAGGGTGATCGTTTTATGAGCTGGGAAGAACTTTTTTAAGAATTCCCGGGTCATCTCATTCCATAACCCTATGAGTGTGGTCTAAGAGAGTGAAGCCAAGTCTTGGCTCTTTTTTTTAATGAAAAGGGAAAAAGTTTAAGTTTAATGGTATCTTCTGAAACATTAATGTATTGCAAGGTAGCCACCACTTCTTCAAATTCCTTTAAGTGCAAGTATAGGCTTTCAGAGTCTAGCCCATGGAACTTTGGTATAAGTTGAATCACACCCGGCTTTATATCAATATTTCCCCCGGTTGGTGGTAAGACCACGCACGAGGGTGTAGTTGTACCGGCCGGTTGTAAGTAGTCCCGTAATGATCTCATTGGAGGAACGTTACGTACCTCATTCTCTCCTACTCCCTCTTGATTTGCGTTTGTGGTTAGAGTAGGGGGGAGGATTCCTTAAAGGTGTTTGATCCATGCTCCCCAAACTATCACAATGCTCTTGGTATTTTCGGACTCGTCTATGGACTGATAATAGTCTAACTAGACCACCTTTGGATTGGAGATAATTGGTGTGGTCACGTTCCTAACGGGACATAAACCACATAACTAAGAACTAAACTAATCCAAATTCCTAAAATATGAAATTAATAAAAAATCTAAAAAATGAAAATCTGTAAAAAGAACTAAGTTAGAAGGATATTACCCGATTCGCTTGAACTAGAGAAGAAGTCCTCCAAAGAAAAATAATTTGTTAGTCTTAGGAAATCAGAAAAACCTATCTACTTCTACTTCTAAAGCCACTAAAACAATCTAGAACCGTTATCTAAATTCCCCGGCAACGGTGCCAAAAACTTGTTTGCTCGCCTCAAGTGTCAGGCTGCGATGTGGTAATAATTCTCGGTAAGACTGAGGTCGATCCATAGGGAATTAGAAAATAAATTCTACACTATTTCAATAACTTAAATTGCAATGATTAAGAGATTCAATTGAGAGAATTAACTTTAACAGTAATTTAGGAAAATCAAGAATTAAAGGAACTAAGGCTTTCAAGGATCTACTTGTAACAATCACATGTCAATCCAATCAATCTAAGCATAAACACAACTAGATTTGAAGTTCTATTCTCATCTAGTTGGAAGATAAAACATTAAACACATTCGATCCCAATTAAGTTGAACTTTTAAGTTCTAGTCCCATTCAACCACATAGCATTTGAAATCATAGCTTTCGGAGTAACAGCCATGCCTATGGACTATGGCATGCTCAAGGGTTACTATAATTCAAATCTAATCAAGCAAAACATGATAATCTCAGAGAATTGCAAGGAATCCATGTCCGAAGCACATGAACTCTCATAAAACTTCTAAAAATATCAACTTTATATGAACTAGAACATTCAAAATTCAAGCTTAAAGTGAAACTACTTGAATCAAACTGAATTAAACATGAAATTGGCTACAGCTTCACCTCTCCGCCCTAGCTGAAAGATTCTATCCGAGCATTGTCATACTATAACTAGAACTCAAAGAAAAAGTAAAAAGCATAAAAACCCAGATATGGGAGAGTTACAAACGCTCCACGATGGCTTCCTTCACCTCCCACAAAGTTCCTCAGCTTCTCTGATACCCTAATAAGAGACCCTAGGTGTCCTTTTATAGTGGGGAAGCTCTATCGCGTCGGAATCTTTCAGAATTTGTGTAGCACTTAATGCACTGCGTAGAAAATCTCGGAACTTGAAATAGAAACCACTGTTTACGCATGGCCGACCGGTCCGACTGGTTGGAATGACGTCCAGCGTGCATAGAGAGTGGTCGACCTGATGGCCGACTGGTCTTGATCGGTTGGACCAGGCTAGTCCTTTGTCCAGCAAGTTTCAGAGGGGGATAGTAGGGTGGCCGATCGGTCAAGACCGGTTGGACCTTATTTCTCTGGTTTTTCTTCTTCTCTCCTCTCTTTACTTCTTTCCTTGCTTTCTTCTTTGTTCTTTGGCCCTTCTTAGATCTTCATCCAAAGGTTCTAAATGGATCTTTTTGGTCACCAATTAGGTGAAGTCACTCTCATTCCTATAATCACAAAATAAGCATTAGATGGGCCTTTTAAACATGCAAACCATGCATATAATGTGATGTAATGAGCTAGATTATGTATAAATTGGAGGTTTAACACATTGTGTGACTAATTGTGTCGGTGCGTTGCACAGCTAATAGGGTGGGTGCATTGCATGACTAACAAAAATAAAATAAAAAAATAATCACAGTATGGTCCATCATATAGACGACTTAGGTTATTGTAAACAATATGATCATTTTGCCTTGTGTTAAAGATTTTTCTTTCAATGGTGATTGTGGTTCTTAAGTTTCTTAATAATGTAACGATGGACGAATAAAATTAAAAATAAAGGCTACCCACCAATTTTATTGATTTGTATATAAAAACAGTACAATCAGCGAGTAAAATACATTAAATAGAGAAAAATAAAAAAAAATTACCTATGACTGCTTATGTGGATAGAAGAACCATGGCATGAAGTCTGAGGATGTAATTGGTATGATTTGCCAAGTACAGACTTGTTGATTGGTGGGATCTGATGATGAAGGTTATGGATATTTAATTTACTCCTAAAGCATACTGGAGCAATGGTGTTGGACAGTAGTGAATTTAAGCTAATTGAAGGATTTCGGGCTTGCTTCAACGTGGTTGGACAGAAGTGGAATGTCTAAGCTAGAACTAAGATAGAAAGTGTTGTGATGTGTAAGTTGATTAATTATGTGTGGTGAGAGCCGAAAGCTCTTTGTCAAATATTCACTTTCATAAGCTTTTGAGAGGCGGTGGCCACATAAGATTTCGCATTTTGAGATATTTAGATAGTTGGCCATTTGAATATCCTTAATTTTCCATATAAGCATAGAAAATTCTATAATGACACGTGTACAAGAGATTACGTAAGCCTCTTGCTATTTTGGTTGTACGTAGAAAAGGTCTCCACGTCACTAGACTTTTGTGTAGAAAACTTTACCGGAGTTCTAACATCATTGGGTTTTTACATTTGCATGAAGTTACTTTTGGTGGGACTCTAGTATTTAATGTTTGTAGAGAGACTTGCTTTGATGAGACTCTTGCTTCGTAGAAAATTACTTTTGATAAAACTCTAGCATTTAATGTTTCCACATGTTCACATATCTAACTTCTCATTTTGAAGCTTATCTATATCACATCTGGCATGGTTGTCACATGGCACCTTTTGAACCATTTGATCTGTCCATGATTGGCCAGGTGTAAACAACACTCCCCATATCTCTTTGTATTCAGAGAATGTACTAAGAGAATGTGAAAACATGTTGAATGAGTATTCACAATTCTTTGTCTAAATGGTTGGTTAATGATCAAATGTGAAATTGGACATTCCAGTAATTAATTTGGCCATTTTAGTCAAGTTTGGCTATTAGGTCGGTCATTTCAGCTGCGAAATCATTGGTTATTAAATCCTTTTGTCAGTTGTTATGGCCGTGATATTTCTATACGTAATGCCCCGAGATTTCTGCTCGCGTATAACATAACGGTCAAATTCCCAAGGGTTTCTTAGAATGTGTGAGGATATTTCGGCTACATATTTACTCACAATTACACACAATACACCACATTTGACAATCATGAGCAGAATGACGGAACACGCACATATTATTTCGTTATATCTAAATTAATTTATTAAATAATATCACTATATTTAAAGAAGTCAAATATCATATGGTTCTCAACCTTGTCCACCTAATGAGACTTATTACAAATTCATATCTTATAACTACTGAAATTTTAAATCAACATTAGGCCACATTGGCCTCGTCTTTCACCATCTGCTCTCACGAGCCCTCGTGGTCATCCCCTTGAGGCTCGGGTTCTTGTGAATTGTTACCTGAATGTTCTAAATTATATTTCAATAAAAACTATCAAAAGTGGTATAATGAAGAACTCCTTTAAGAATAACAAAATATTTACATGTAAACATATCAAAACAACCATAGTCTTAATTAATGCAATGAATGCCCCGACGTAGGATTTCTTGACTAGTCATTCCTAGCGACATGCCGCCGGGGTTTCTAGGACATGCAAGCCCATAAAGTTTACCCGACCAAGCGAGAAGTGGGACGCTCATAGCCCAAAACTCAGGAGACAGTGTACAGGAGAAGTAGGTCGCTCTAGCCTATTTTCAATTCTGTACACCCACACGGAGCCAAGTGTTTGCATGAGTTTAGCCAATCCTTTATTATTACTAGTATGCATATAACCAATTAACGTGCGACCAACCCTAGGTACTACCATATCCATCCCTATGGTTCATCATCCACAAAGTAGCCGCACCCAACGCATCTCCATCAAGGATGACATGCTGTGCCACCAAGGTTCATGACAACACATGTTCACCCATAGCCTCATGAAGATCCATAAACAAATTAAAGAATAAAAGAAAATGGATTTATCAACCACTTAATTGGGCAGTTTGATATCACCACCACAGGTCAGGGCAACCACTTAACCAGACAGTCTAATAGTGCCGTTTCAGATCAAGGTAACCTTTTAACCGGAAAGTCCTGATATACACCACCACAAATCAGGGTTCATCCACATCATATTCAATACTAAAATAAATAAATTATAAAATCTTCATTATGTCTTTAACAAATAATTTTCTTTTCAACATGGTGGGAATAGTGGTTCCTATGAAGGCGATTGCACTTCTTCATGTCTGTAACAATACCACATCATCATATGAAGAAGTGCAATTCTTCATGTCTGGACATAAATTCTCTAGGACACCTTATTCTCATCACTTGCTCATAGGCTTGAGGACTTATGTAACAACCTACTCGAGGTGGGTTTCTCAAATCTCTATTTCAAGTGATATTTGATCAATTCCAACCCATTCACCTTATTAAGCTTAAAGAGTAGAGTTAGAATATGTAAATTTCTTGGTGATCCATATTCTAGATTGTTCGATCTTGAAAAATGGTCTGATGAATGCCAAAACGAACTTAATCTCAATTAACAGTCCATGCTTAATGATCAGGGTCTGAAATTAAGAAAAATGCATAGTCATGATAGGAAAACAATTGGATAAAATTTGGTGCTTAATCGATGATAGGAAATGTCTAGATTTGAAATTCCACCTTTTGGGGGATAAATGAAGGGACTGACTTTAGAGTTCGATGGTGTAGGATTATAGATCAGGATCCAATTTTTTTACATTGTCATAGTCATATGAGGCCCAATGTATGGTTTAAATTTGAGTTATGATT
This sequence comes from Liriodendron chinense, assembly GCA_003013855.2. Lineage (NCBI taxonomy): Eukaryota > Viridiplantae > Streptophyta > Magnoliopsida > Magnoliales > Magnoliaceae > Liriodendron > Liriodendron chinense. The sequence goes on from PVNU02001522.1 coordinate 1,370,502, forward strand.
GACGATGAAAATTGGGTTAATTGAAAGGTCCAGATTTGGGAAGAGTTGATAACTCGCTTATTTCCTAAAATGAGATAACTTGGCGAATAAGAAACGAGCTTATCAAGGTGGGGCACTCAAATCATGCTGTTGATTTATGATATGAATAATCAAAGTCACTCAAATGAAAGAAAATATTCGGCTACGACTACCCATCTAATTTCCTCACTCGATGGACACAAAAATCAAGGGTTAAAGAGCCGATTTGACAATTGGGCCACTTCTACTATGATCTAAGGGCTATAATCCGATGCGTATTGTTCATTTATGATGGATAGGGATGAGATAAAATTTCAGGTCAAACGAATTATGGTAACTATGTAATCTAGAAATCAAGGGTTTAGGTTAATGTGAGCCATTCATATTTATGGGCACTCAACATTTTCTATTTATACACCTCAAATAATCACTCAAATTTTAGGTTAAGAATTTACCATTAAGGCGATCAATTTGATATGGTTACTTTCCCGACTACCTTCCTCAATCAACGACCACGGATGCTCCTAGGTTAAGATCTCAATGATTGTGGGGCTTACTTGAAAATCTATCTACATGAAGTTGTTACACACCTAAAATTACGCTTACCTTAAGGATAGATTTGAAAACTACCTATCCGATTGATAAAAAAAATGCAAATTAGGGGGTCCAAGGGCATTATTATAATTATCAGAAAAGACGAATTTTGTGAAATCCAACCATTCTACGTCGTTCATGGCATCATTTTAAGTAGTTTTTGTAAAGGGTCGTCTATCAGATCTCTCACAGATGATCCATTATTCTCAAATTAAAGTAAATGCTCGATATATTTAACTCGAATAAAATCAATATAAAATCTTAAAAAGTCTAATTAAATTATGAAAAATCTAATTAAATTCTGAAAAATTCGGGGCGTTACACTGTATGACCATTGTGGTTTGCTTGGAGTGATGCATTGGTATACTACATAAATCTTGTGACAACATTGTTCATATAGCACGTGCTTAGTCATCACTTCTTTTGGCTGGTTATCTTTGTGAGGAATTCACCTTTGATGCAGACGACGCATTTGTGGCAGTTCATTGCTTGGCTTGTTTGGAAAACTACGTCAGTCAGGCGCATAGACTTTTTAATAGCATTGTTCACATGATAATACATACCTTGGTGGCATATCATAAGGGATTGGTTTTCGTCCTTGCCTTCCCCAAATGTCTCTAGCTTGACTTATTCATATTATTTGACCATTTTTTCTAGAAGCTATTTTTTTTAATGTCGATTTATTATTTATTATCTTTGACCATTTTGATTATATTGGATTGGCCATGAGAACATTTGTGTTCGTTGAATGTTTAGTAACCTTCCGATCATGAGACCGACGAATTACCTTTTCTTCGAATTTATTAGATCTTTCCGACCTAATTGCGATGGTTGTGTTGCAAGTGGTGGACTTCGAGTCACTATATTCATAACTAGTGAGGCTCGAAGCATCATAGGCTTCCATCGGGTGGATCAATTATTGTATATTTTTGTGGGATCAGTGTTTGTGGGCGATGGCTACGCTCGTAAGGTAGTGCGTATTGGTTCGGTGTGCATCAGGATATTCGATGAGATCGAACGAGTCCAAGAAGATGTGAAGCATGTCCCAAGATGAAAAAGAATGTGATATCTCTTGGTGCACTCGAGGCAAAATGGTGCATATTCATCGACCGAGATTGGTATTAGAAAGTGATGAAGGGGGCACTCGTGTGAATGAAGGTACGAAGGTATGGTCATCTTTACAATTTGATCGGGAGCATGTTTCACGGTGGAGCTGTGGGATCGACGGTTGCTCGTATGTGGCAAGTGCCCAAGGGCCACATGAGAAGAGAGACAATGAGTGTGAAAGTGCGATGATAGATTTGATGGAGGCATGAGAAGCGGTGGAGTTATGTTGAAGTTGAGATGATGAAGAAATAAATGAAGGTTGGATTTTTCGTTTGAAGCCTTAGTGGAGATTTTTGGAGGAGCCTTCAAACTATGCTAAAATAGGGTCCTTCGACCGGTCGCTGGTAGTGGCCGACCGGTCGGACAATGGACATCATTTGTAAAAGTGGGCCTCTAGACAATTTTCGGGCATTCTAGAATAGTCGTCAACTGGTCAGCAGGGTGCTTCGACCAGCTACCGATTGGTCGACAGTTGTGGCTGAATGGGACAAATTTAGAAGTTTCCTCTCTGAACAGTTTTTTGCTATTTCCAACCGGTCGACGGTAGGCTCCGACTGGTCAGCAGTACGGTGGTGTTTTGCATGGTTATGTAAATCTCCATAAGTTATTTTTAATTTCGGGTTTTCTTCTATATAAGGGGATTGCAACTGGGATTAGGAGGTATCCTAAGGTGTTCATCGTTTCCTAATTGTATTAGGGTGTGGGGAGAGGGTTTTGAGGTAGAGAACTTGAGTTTTCTCTTTATTTTTTCCTTGCTTGTGGGTGTTTCATATCTGTAATCTTCTAATTCATAGAAGATTCGCTTTGTGTCGTGGTTTTTTTTTATCCGTAAGGGGTTTTTCCATGTAAAATTGGATTGTCTCTATGTGGTTGATTGCGTGTGGGTGTGATTGTCATTGTGTTGCTCATGTGATTCCATACTTTGTGTGTTTGCTTTGCTTCTGCTGTGTGTTGATTTTCCCAACATCATATACACTAATAAACACCTATAAACATTAAGGGCCCTTTTGGCCAGTGGGATGAGATAATATTAAGTGGTATTGTAGTTCAAATACCACATTTTAAAACCAAGCATGTATTTACTTTCTCCACCACCTGTGTTAATTTTTATCATTGAAATATGTGCCTGTACTAAGATGGATTTGAGCAGCTGCTTTTCATATCAGCTTAAATCCAATGTTGGATGCACACCACTGATCTTACTTACGTTACTTGGTTTCATGGGCTCCACCATGATGTAGGTATTATATCCACACCATCCATCCATTTTTTGAGACTATATTAGGGCATGGGTACAAAAATGAGGCAGATACAGAACTCAGGTAGACCACCACCACAGAAAGAAGCGGGGACAATAATGCCCATCATTGAAACCTTCCTAAGGCCCACCATGATGTTTATTTACCATCCAACCTGAATAAGGTGACACAAGACCTGGATGAAGGGAAAATCAAAATATCAGCTGGATCCAAAACTTAAGTGGCCCCCAAGAAGTTTTCAATGTTATGCATTCAATCTCCATTGCTTTATGTGGTGTGGTCCACCTGAGCGTTGGATTTGCCTCATTTTTTGCTGACAACCCTAAAATGCTCTCGCAAAGTGGATGGATGGTTTTGATCGATATAACACATACATCATAGTGAGGCCCACAACTTGTTGGTAGTCCTGGATAGAAAGATAATTTCCCGTTATTGTTAAAATCCTTCCAAACGCTGTACATTTATTGTATCGTTGAGCATCCATAACTTTCTTATAATTCAAACATGGGATGGAATTTTGAAAAATCAATGGTGTTAGCAGATAATCCACAGACACGAATAATGATGGTTTGTTTGTTTTTTGTTTTTTTTTTTGTTTTTTGTTCTTTTTTTTAATTTACCCAATCTAATACTATCTAATACACTCTAAATATTCCCCATTGGCCAAATAGGCTCTAAGAAACACCGAGAAATAGAAAGAACACACCAAAAAAGTATTTGAAATACCAATAAACACTTACAAACACTAAAAAGTATCCAAAAATACCAAGAAAAACCTTAAACACTCCAAAAATCAAGAAACACTAAAGAAAACCTCACTAACAACAATAAACACATAAATACTAAGAAACACTTAAAATCATTTAAAAACACCAATAAACATCAGGATAAATCATAAAAACACAAAGGGATAACTAGAAACACAATAAAACACTTAAAAACAACCAAAAAAAAAAAAAAAACCCCTAAATATCAAGAAACAACCCCAAACACCATTAAACACCAAGAAACATTAAAGATTACCTGAAAATACCAAGAAACACCTAGAAATACTAAGAGACCAATAATAATAATAATAATAATAAAATAGAAAAATAAAACACCTACAAACCCTTAGAAACAATGAGAAGCACCTAAAAACACTAAAAAAAACACTAAAAAGAACAAGAAATGCCAAGAAACCTTGAGATATCAAGAAACCTCAGTAAATACTAAGAAACAACCATAAGCACTAACAAATGTCCAAAATCACTAAGCAACACACACACACACACACACACACACACAGAAATAAATAATAATAATAATAAAAAACACAACACAAACACCAATAAACTTCCAAAAAAATCAACAACCATCCATAACACCAGGGTCTGTTTGAATCGAGCTTGAAGTTAATCATCTGAGCGAATGGATTTCGATGGTCAAGAGTATGTTTGGATCGATCTCGAAGGTCAACGGTATATTTTGTTGTTGAAGGGTCTATTTGAACGCATCTTGAACATTAATGGTTGGATTGGACAGATCTTGAAGAAGAATCATCTAATTGGACCAATTTGAAGATCCAATGGCTAGATTGGATAGATTGCAAAGAGAAACAATCTGATTAGACAGATCTTGGAGGTGAACGGTACCGATATCTTGAAGATCAAAGGTATGATTGGATAGATTGCAAAGATGAATGGTTTGATTGGGTCAATCTTTGAAAATCAACGGATCGATTAAGTGAAGAAACACCCAAAATAGAGAGAAGCACCAAAAAGCAATGAAAAAAACCAAGAAACACCAAGAACTACTCACTAGTATCAACAAACACTAACGAACACCAAGAAGCACTAAAAAACACCCACAAACACCCATAATCACCGAAGTGCATAAATTAGAAGGGAAAGCTCACCATACAAACTTTCATTTGAAATGTTCAGTCCACCATGTTGTTTATTTGTCATTGAACCCAATCAGCAGGCGAAGCCCACTAAGGTGAATGGATATTAAAATCTAAAACGTCACAAAGCTTTTCATTGCGATGATTTTGGTATTTACTATGAGCATAAGGTGCCTCACCTGATGAACGGTTTATTTTTTACAAAGCTTTGTAAAGGATCCTTTACTCTTGAATCCATCTATCAAAGTGCATAGACCTATTTAACTGTTTTCATCTCAAATTATTTTAGATCAAAGGAGTATGCGAGAGGTAAAACAAGAAAGAAAAAAAAGAGAAAAAAAGCATTCACCAACCAAACAAACATTTTCAATTTGAATATACTGTAGAAGATTTATCAGATCTGCAGAATTCAAGGACTAAAAAGAAGCCAGTTTTCTCATTTTGGTGTCGATTGCAATTCTTCACATGTTCAAACGGTTCTGCCAAATTTCCTGTAAATGTTGCCCTACATTAAGTTGATTTGGGCCATCCATCTCGATACATACTTGTGGCCGTTGCATATGATCTTCGTCTATGAAATGGTATCTCTTCCCAAAAGATTTTAGATGCCCGTATACTGCAAGCATTGTAGGCCTCTCCTCAGGATCAAAGGCAGTGCAAGCAACCGCAATTCTTAGAAACCGGAGGAGCTCGTCATCACAGCCCTTTCCTATCAACGACCGGTCGATGGCATGCCTAAGATGAGAATTTTTCTCAAGATAAGCAATCCACTCCACCAGAATCCCTTTGAAGCCTTTTGGGGCATTCACCACTTTAGTAGGTTTTTGGCCGGTAATCAGCTCGAGCAGCACTACACCAAAGCTGTATACATCCCCAGCTCGACTGGCCACAACCTTGCTTCTGAATTCAGGAGCAACAAAACCAATATCATCAGATTTGATGTTTACACGAACACTCAGATTGGTGTCAAGTGGATTCATAAGCCCGACGGATCTGAATTTGGATATTTTTGGCTCGTAATCTTCATCCAAGAGGATGCGTTTGGAGCTTATCTTGCGGTGAATTATGCAAGGATCGCAGCTATGGTGAAGCCATGCCAGGCCTCTCGACACCCCAATAGCGATTCTCAGCCGCAGTGGCCATTCCATGTGTCTTTCATGTAGCTGCTGATATAGAGTTCCTTTGGGCATGTATTTGTAAACTAAAAGCCTCTCGTTTCTGGCAATGCAAAATCCCACAAGAGGAACCACGTTATGGTGTTGTAGGCGGCCCAGCATTATCATCTCGGACATGAATTCTATGTCAGAATGTTGAGAATCATGAAGCCTCTTAATCGCAAGGGAAGAACCATCAAGAAGCATCGCCTTGTAGACAGTGCCTGCTCTCCCTGATCCGATAATGTTGTTTTTGCTGAAATTATTAGTAGCTTTCAGTAGATTGTTCAATCTCATTCTCGGAACCGTCTTCTCGAATGTGGAGACATGGACATTGCCATACCTTCGAGAGGTATGTTCTGACTGAAAAATAAAACAACGTTAGTATCAGAGGAGGAGATTTTGTGAACCACTGCATAAAGATGTGAAAGGTGGGACGACCGATCCAGATCACCCATCTTGTAGATTTTATCATTGGATGGTCCATTATTTCGAAGACATCAGTATAAAAGTGATTGATCTACAACAGTCGTATTACTCAGAAGAAGAAATGCATATCTCCCAACAAAGGAAAGACAAGAAATGAGCGTACCTTCGTGTCTTTAGTTTCTTTAACAGTCTTGGCCCAATTGTTTCCTTCAAGGTCTTCTTCCTTATTCTTCTGCTTAGGTACTCCACCAAAACCGAATACGAAAATGACACCGACGACTATAACTGCAAGCGCTGTCCCAACAATGGCTGCACCTATGATGATTCTGGTATGTGACATTTTTGGACGTCCTTTGCAAGCATCCCAAGGCTCCTCACATAGTCCTGAATTATTCGCAAAGCTTGAGGGTTTCATGGCTTTCACAAAGTGAGGAATTGGCCCCGACAAAGAATTATTGGCGACACTGAATGTTTTCAGCCGACTAAGCTGGCCGAGTCGCCAAGGGATCTGACCCGTCAACCGGTTGTTTTGGAGATTAAGGGCATTCAGATAGGTCAAATTCACAATGCCTGCTGGAATTTCACCCATGAAATTGTTCGAGGAGAGGTCAAGGACTGTCACGTATGGTATTACTGTGTCAATGTCATGAGGGATGGTCCCAGAAAGCTCATTTCCCGACAGATCCAATCCTGTCATGCTCGTGCAGTTCTTGAGAGCTAACGGGAACGAGCCTTTGAGGCCCATGTCCAAGAGGTATATGTTGAGGACCTTGTTTTCATCAGGGTGCCAGCAGTCGATGCCGTTGAATTTACAGATGAACCCTTCGGTATTGTTGTTGAAATCCCACGAAGCTAGGTAACCATACGTGTCTTTCATCGATGCTTTTAGGTCTCTCAAGCATTGAATATCACTTTCGACACCGTTGCAAGTGTCACTACTCAGCCACAACCAGAAAAGGGTAGGAAGAAGAAAGACAGTAGCTCTGCTTCCCATCGCCATAGACATGAAATTTACCATTTTACTTCTCTTTCCCTCCTCTGTGCCTGCATTTCATCCATCACACTCTGCCGGAGTCAGTTTTTATCCTAAAATGACAATACCGCCATTTGGCGGACCCACTGCGAAGATTCATAGTTTTACCCAATGAATGTAATTCTAGTTAGAAATTAGAATGCAGTAGGATAAAGGAGCAATTAGTCAAGTGATAATCAGCTGCAAAGATAGATCTATTAAATCTCTAGTTGCATTTGGAATCGGTCCCATCCACATGACCTATCTGGACCACCCACTAAGTATAGTCCACTCTCCCTATATAGGCCGCCATGAAAAAACTAATACTGATCAAATAATCCATATGATTCACAAATACAGTCAAGTGGTCAGAAAAAAGGATGGACAAGATTGTTCATGGTAGATGGTAGATTAGTCCGGTGTTAGATGTTTAGGACCATCCCGGTGCTGTCGTTTTGCTTATGGACCTAGTACGGTTATCGATGATGCAGGTGCCCAAGAACCCAAGTGCAACTAGAAAGTTGGGCGGGTTCAACCTAACCGACCCATGACCAACCCGACATTGGATTGGGTTTGTGTAGGAAGTATCGGATCCGATTTCGAGCTTAGGTTATGCAAACACCAACCCGATAAAGCTTGGGTCGGACTAGGGTTGAGGTCTCAGGTTATCTGATCCAACCCGAACTAGATCTATATACAAGTTACTTATAATTTTATTATACTTTAGTCAAGTAAACTTATTAGTTTATATATTTTAGTAAGTTAACTTATAATGTTTGAAATTTGACATGCCTGGGTGTTAAAGGAGTAGATAACTTATATTTTAGCTTGTTTTAACTTGTTAATTTGTTTAGAAAAAGTGAAGTTCTTTACCATAAATAGCTACATATATAATTAATAAAGCCATAAGTACAAAACTAAGACGTGTATTGTAACATAATAGACTAATTTAATAATAAAAATATTAGCATGTATTAACCTGACCAACCTGACCGAACTTGCTTGGGTTGGGCTTGGGTTGAGAATTCCCAACCTGAGGTTGGGTTGAGTTAGGGTTTAGGTTTAGGAAGCCTTAGGTTGGATTAGAGTAAAGCACCAACCTGACCTAAACCCGCCTAACTTTCAGCCCCAAGTGCAATGTAGGTGCATGGAAAAGTTTCCATACCGACCATTACCCCATCAAAATCCTAATTGCACTGGTCGCCCAATGGCCAGAATCTGAATTTAAAAAGAGAAAAGAGAAAAAGCAATGGACGATTGCTGCTCGTTGTGCCATTAAACATGATAGCAGCGATCAATCAATCAGTTGAACTTGTTATAAAAATCCAAAGCAAACACCATGATTAGACCCACAACGATGCTCTAATATCAAGATACCTGCATCATTAGGATTTATGATTTTTCAGGATTACCATACATCATAATTATGCAATCCTTACACCATGGCATGCTCCTAGTTGGATGATTAATGGACAGTTTAGATATTTGATAGGGCCATCCCGTGTGTACTGTAGAGTAAGCAAAAAGGGTTTTTACCCAAGTACAACCACTGTTTGGTGAGAGCACTGCAATAGCATCATCATCATCATTATTATTATTATTTTCTTTTTACATCATAAAACAATACTGCTTTCTTTTTTTCTCGAAACAAAAATGTCTATAATCACCTTTTCAATTTTCTATGTACTTGTATCTCATTTTATTATTATTCTCTAGTAGAAAACCTCATATAAAAAAATGGGTTCTTTTATTTTCTTTTTACCTATTATACTGAATAAAACTTGTTTGGAAAGAAAATAAAAAAAAATTAGGTGAAAATTACAAATATTTCATTTCTAAGAGAATTTTTTTTTAATTTTTTTGTCAAGAAATAAATAAAAGAAAAGATATTAGATTAAAAAAAAATCCACTTTTATAAGGTAGATCATTTTTCTATAAAGAATATGGTTAGATGCATAAAATTTACTAGGAAAGTAACTGATATAAGGAGATGAGAGATATTCAAATTTTCACTTTTAGAAGATAAGTTCTTCTTTCTTCAAAACATTAGGCTTAGATTAGTTCTTTTGCGAATAGTTGGAGTTTAGGCCTACTTTTGAAAGGTCAAATGGTGTCTAAATAAGATAATTTCAAAATTATTTGAAAGTTTGTCGAATTATCTTTACAAAGTGTCCAAGATCACCCTGATCAGACCTATAACAAGAGTTTTATCAGTGTTTTAATGGGCTTATGTGATGCATTATTAAAACTACCATTGCTATTTTGAACCTACTTTTGAAAGGTCAAACAATATTCAAATGAGGTGATTCTTATTCATTTAAAGCTTTGTTGAATTATCTTTCTAACATGCACAAGATCACCCTAATCTAACATGTAACAAATAGTTATGACAATTTTCATGGGACTGCGTGATGCATTTTTCTAAATTATGATCATTGAATTGTCAAAACTGTAATGCAAAGTTTGGGTTTACTTTTGAAAGATCAAATGGTCTACAAATAAACTGTTGAAAGTCATTTAAAATTTCATCAAATTATCTTTCCAATGAATTTATTCGACCAATAACAAGTGAGTTATGTCAGTTTTTTCGCAAGCTAACTTTGGAGAATGAGCACGCTCCTTGCACAATCACGAATAGAAATCCTACTCTTGGCCACACACTGCTACCATGGCAAGTTCTTCGGATATCATAGTCGTTGATTAAGAGGGTCCCGCCCTCTCTTTATGTATTCCAAGCCAAACTTTCATGGCAGTCCGCTTATCAGATGGGTCACGCATGTGTGTAAGCAAAAAACTTGCCGAAGAAAGACAGACCAACGGTTCTTGTTCAACACAAGAGTTTTGGTCACTTAATGAGAAGACCGGCCTGTTTTTGGGACAGGGATCAAAGCTTATGAATGGCCCGGATCTTGCACATGTAGGTTGAGTTAGTATTCTGATCTACTCTCGCGTATAGCTTAATCATTTCTTTCTCTCTGCAGAAAGGATTACGTTTTCTGGAATACATTGTAGTAGCACAGGATCTTGGCCATGTTTTAATCATCCAAGCCGTTCATATGATGGAAATAAATTAGATGTGGGATACTTATAAATGAAAATTCTTAGAATAGATTTAATTCTGATTTTTTGACTCTTTTCCTTTGAATGTGGATGGTTTCGTTTACCTTCGGTTATTTGAACTATTAAACTATGTCAATCTAATTCTTTTGATATCCCCCATCTATTGTGAGGCCCACCATATGAACGGTTTGGATCATTGGAAAAAAACCATGCCCAACAGCTAAAGTCCCTACGTACCCTATAACAATGAATGAAGATGCATCCATCAAACCTCTAGAAAGGAACAGGCCGGCTTGACTCAGGATACCGGGTCGACTTGACCTAGATTTTTTAACGAGTCGTCCGTCCGAGGAAATTAATACTGAATATACCTTACCACAGAAAAAAGTATTAGATATCTGTTCCATTCAACAGGTAGGGTACAGTAATTAAGAAAAATCCATGTACCAAAAACAAAAATTATATTAGTCGTCTGAGCATGCCGGTCAAAATTATATAAGAAAATTGGACAGTTAAAAAATGTCCAACGTTCCAAATTCAACATGCATCTGTGGCTCACTTTATGAGTGTGCTGCCATGATTTTTCTTTTTTTCTTTTCGTACAAGGTATGTTTCACAGCGGATGGCCCAGATATCTGATGCACGTGCCATCTGTTTTGGGGACAAGGACCCGCATGGGGCTGTCATGCTGGCCTGCATTCTACTGAAGAAATTTTCTACACTGCATTCCCACGTGTTGGTACAAGATGTATGGAGACTTTTTAAGCAGAGACAATGCCGTACAAATGTATGCTTACATTTGGGTGAAATTCTAAAATAAAGCTTCCTTTTAAATTATTGATTCCTAAAAGTCACCTTAGTTTTTGAAATATGTCCAAAAAAACTATTTTGACTAATTGTAGTTTTAAATTTCAGTTTACCATATTTGAAAATGACAATAATGCCCTCGCCCTTTCTTACTTGTGCAGGCTTTCGAAATCCATTGCAAAGGTGACTGTGCTGTGGGCTCCATGATAATGGGTTTGTTTGATCTACAGCGCCTATATTTCATTAATCATGATTTTTTGTCATGAGCCCAAAAATGAAAAATATCCATATCTCATGTATACCTCACAAGAATTAGCGGTGCTAATTAAATCCTATAACTAAAAAAATGCTAGGGCTCATTGTAATTGTTTGTTTACCATCCAACCTGTTGATTAAGTAAATGGTCCTAAATTAAGGGCCATTATAATTTATTATTATTATTTTTTTTTTATCTATCTAATACGTTTTGGCCCCGAGCAATTATCAAGGGCAGGCATTTAATCCTTTTCCCTTTCCTAGGTCCACTTGAGATTTAGATCTATCTCATATTTGGGGCCCATGCCCTAAAATAACCATGCAAAATTAATGGATGGTGTGGATGTACAACATGTATCATAATAGGGCCTAAGCTGGATGTAAATTTGGAGTAAGCATTGCAATCCACAAGGACACAGATTAGCTACTAATCACACGACTAGTGAGATTCACTACTAAATTGACGTCACCAAGTTTTGTGCGCCCACCATGATGTATGCGTTGTATTCACACCGTTCATCCATTTTTAAATATCAATTTAGGGCATGAGCCAAAGAATGAGGCATATCCAAAGCTCAAGTGGGCCATACCACAAAAATAATGGGGACAATGAAGCTCGCTATTGAAACCTTTTGAGGGCTACCATGACGTTTCTTGAGATCCAACCTATTTGTAAGTTAATAGAAACATGGAAGAAGAGAAAGCACAAATATTAGCTTGATAAGTTTTTTATGTGGCCCTAAGAAGTTTTCAACTATAAGCATTCAATCCCCACTGTTTTCTGTGGTGGGCCTACTTGAGCTTTGGATTTACCTCATTCTTTAGCTATGCCCTAAAATGATCTCTCTAAATGGATGGACAGTGTGGATACAATACATTATGGTGGATAGGCCCGGTAAAATTCCACACGACCCATTAACCCGCACGAAAAAATCAGTATTCGAGTCCAGCCTTATCGTGTCGGGTCACTAACGAGTTGACCTGTTAACATAATGGGTTGGGTTAGTGTTTCACTTGCGAACCTGTTTAACCGGTTAACATAATGGTCTAGATCACCAAACCATGGCCCACCTATGAACCTTGGTACTCCATAATATGCAATATTGCAATGTACAGGTGATTCCTCCTTGTCTCACTAGTGAATCCTATTGTTTCTGGTGATAGAATAGGCCCACTAGGTGGACCACAACTGTATGTTGGGTTAGACTGCCAGTTGTCCTCATCAACGGTGTGGCCATCTGATGAGTAGACTGGCCTAACGGGTTAAACGGGTTGGGTTACGGGTAACTCGTAAAATTAATGAATGGGTTTGAGTTTTTAAATTTTGACCCATTTAGTTAACGGGCTGAGTTTGGGTGAGCAAATTTTTGACACGACACGAACATGGTTCAACACGACCCGTTGCCAGGCCTAATGGTAGAGCCCATAGAACTTGGGGACGTAACTTCAGTAGCGAATCTCGCTACTCATGTCCAACCTAGAATGATCCTGATGCAGATTTCTTGCAAAAGGAAGTTCCTGCACAGTTCTAGCTTTAGGATGCTAGGTGGGGCCCATCATGATGTTTGTGAGAAATCTAGTCCGTCCATCTATTTTTCCAGATGATTTTAGGACAAGAGACAAAAAATTAGGTGGATCCAAAACTCAAGGTGACCATACGAGAGGAAACCGTGGGGATTCAGTGACCACCATTGAAACCATAGTGATTGTCCATTAATAGACCATAAAAGTTTTGGATGAAGCTGATATTTGTTTTTACACTTTATCCAAGCTAATATGAACTTATCAATAGTTTGGATGGCAAACAAACACTATGGAATCATTAAGGTGTGCCCTACAAAGTTTTTAATGGTAGAATGTTCAATAACCACTATTTCTTAGGGCATGGCCCACTTGATTATTGCATCTGCTTCATTTTTTTGGTTAATGCCCTAAAATAATCTGTAAAAACGGATGGACAATATGGATATAGAATGCATGTATCATGGTGGGCCCACTTTATCCTTGGATCAACTTATTTTTTAGTTTGCGAGGGGAGCGGGTTGTGAGGTTTGGCCGTTCAAGAGAGAGAGAGAGAGAGAGAGAGAGAGAGAGAGAGATGTTTTATTGGAAGAGTGGTTCCATGGTTTTCTTTGAGTGTAGCAATGTCTTTTTAAAACTATCGTAGTGAAAATGTAACAGTGTCAGATGACGAGCATTTTTTTGGCTACTGCTCAAAATTTTAGGTGCGTTTTAGGAAACAGTTTAAAAGTAACCTTGTTTTTGGAATTCAACCAAAATGTAAGCATCTGGACGACATTGTCTCTTTTAAGTATCGATCTGGGGCCACCAGTCAATAATCCAAACCGTTTTTATGATGATACTCACCTCGGAAGGAGTCAATGATCCAATCCATTTCCATGATGGGCCTCACTTTGGAAGGAGACAGATGGCAAATAATGGAATTAAAATTTTTCAGCCCTATGATCATTTGAATATAAACACTCTCATGGACGTTTGATAATCACATTACGGTCCATCGTATAGATGGGCTTAAGCTACTAAAAAGGATGCCACTTAGGCTATTGAAAAGGAAGTTGATCCCACGCTTAAGTCCTTGAGACAATTAGTCCTTAATTACTCATGCTTCCATGGTAGACTCACAAGAGTTTCAATATGAGGTAATGGGTTCAAGTACCTGTTGCGGTAAAAAACCACTATGGTGTGAGTGCGTGTGTATGTGATGTGTTAAAAAAATTCCTGAAACAATGTATTGTAATACATCTTAAGGTATTCTGTAAAGATCCCATCAAGTTAGGTCTCCACTCATGGCTCAGTGGTAGACTCACAAGAGCTTCAATAGAGAGGGCATGGGTTCAAGTAACTATCCTAGAGAGTGCGCGCGCGCGCGTGCATGTGTATGTTAAAAAAAACCTCTCGTCAAGTTGCAAACAAAAGAAGAATTTATTTGGCTGCTACGATTCCTTATCGAGAAATATTTGGATAGTTGGTTATGCGTATCTCCTTAATTCTCCACATAAACATATCAAATTGTATCAGACCACGTATATAAGAAATCACGTAAGTCTCTTACGATTCTGGTTGTGCGTAGGAAGGTCCATGTCACTAGACTTTTGCATAGAAAACTTTGCTAGAGTTCTCATGTCATTAGACTTTTTCATCTATAAAAACTTTATTTTGGTGAGACTCTAACATTTAATGCTTGTAACCGTAGTGGCTTTGATGAGACTCTTTCTTTGCATAGAAGTATTTTTTTTATAAAACTCTAATATTTAATGTTCTAACATGTTCACATTTCTAACTCCTCCTTTTGAAGCTCATCTACATTACATGTGGCATGCCTGTTACATTACACCTTTTGAACCATTTGATTCAGCCATGATCCGCCAAGTGTAAATAATGCTCTTCGTGTCTCTTTACATTCAAACAATGTAATTAGAGAATGTAAAGATATGTTGAATGGGTATTGACAATTCTTCATCTAATCAGTTGTTGGGTGACTGTTTCGGTCATTAAATCAGACATTTCAGCCATTAATTGACCATTTTGGTTGAATCAGTTGTGAAATCAGACATTTCGACTGTTAATTTGGCAATTTTTGTTAAGTTTGTTATTAGGTCCATCATTTCAACCATAGAATTTTCTCGGCCGTGATGTTTTTGCATTTGGTTGTTAGGGCCTTTATGGTTCTCCGTACGACCATTATGGGTTGCTTTGAGCAATCTATTGGTCTGCTAAATAAATCTTGTGATAACATCGTTCCTATAACATATTCTTATGAGTCATGTCTTTTGGTGGGTTAGCTTTATGAGGAATTGACTTTTGATGTAGATGATGGAACCATGGTGATTCATCTCTTGGCTAGTCTAGAGCACTCCTCGGTCAATCATATAGACTTTTTGGCAACATCGTTTGCATAATACATGTCTTGGGAGCATATCTTTTAGCCGATCTTCTTCACAAGGGATTAGTTTTTATCTTTGCCACTAGATGTCTTTGACTTGACTTATTCATTTTATTTGATCATTTTTAAGTCGTTTTTAAATGTCGATCTAATATTTATTGTTTTAGACTATTGTGATTTTTCTAGATTGGCCATGACAACATTCACGTTTGTTGAATATTCAGTAGTACTCCGAGCATGATTAGATTGACAAGTTACCTTTTATGTCAAATTGATTAGATCTTTACAACTTTATTTCCATGGTTGTGCTACAAGTGGTGGACTTTGAGTAGCTATATTCACAACTGGTGGGCCCAAAGCATTAGAGGTTTCCTTGGGTGGATCGACCCTTGTATATTTTTTTCGGTATTGTCAGCATCATAGAAGGTTTCTCCCAAGGGTGCATGACTCAATTATAATAATTTTGTGGTACTAATGACATAGGAGGTTGTCCCTCAAGATGATCAATGCCTGCATGGAGTTGTGTAACATCCTTAATTTTCACTAATTTTGATTTAAAAAATCTTCAAAATTTTTTCAATTGAATTAGCTTACTTTGTCACTTTCTGATATTTAATACATGTCTTAGCCTATATGCAGGTGTTACCAGTAAAAAACCACACAAATTCGATTACTTAACCATAAGAAACTAACGAATGTGCCCGATCATCGAAATCTTGGGCCTATCCTTATGACCTATTCATCTAGGCTGAGATCTAGGCAACCCACCATTCATCAATCAAGATGATCATAACCTAATGAAGATTTACCTAAAGCTAAGATAACTGATGGATTAGATCTTAATCATCCCATGCACATAAATCGAATTGACCTAATTACATTATCACCTTGAAATGAATGATTTAGGGTGATTATGACCGAATCACCATTCACGCTAATTATGAATAATTCATACTATGAACTTAGGTAATCCAAACCTTGCTACAGTATACGAGAAATCTCACTACCTAATTTATTAAAAAAATACATTGATTAATTAAACAAGCTCTAGACCGCTTGTTAGTGAGCCACTAAACGCGAAACTATGAAAAGACGTTCGTCTTAGTAGTGCTTGACATCCATTACGGGACATTGATCCAAGATCGCATCTTGAATCGTTCAACTTGGGCTCACAAGTGAGTGCATGAGTTGTGAGAATGCCCTTAGAAAATATTAGGAACTTAAGTTAATTGTCCACATTCGAATTTTGCTAAAGTTATGGCTTTCAGACTATTAGATCACTATTAAATATGCAATATTAACCTAAGTTAATATCCTACACACATCCGTATAGCGGCGACTCCGATCGATGATCATTAACCATTGAATTGACTTTTGATCATACTAGTTGGTCATCGCGCCTGAATTGCGGGACAATCATATTCAAATGTAGATCATCACTAGGGACAACTATCTTATGGCATAGATCAACCTGTACATCTCCTAGTGGACCCTAAACACAAGAATTAACCTTCCATAGGGTTATAACAATAGATACCTAGCCGTTAGGGCTAATTGGGCCACTTCTAGCACTATAAAAACTCAATTTGGATAGCCCCTTCAACTCATATGAATTTTTTCCCTATGATTTGGGGGAAAGAAGAGAGAAAGAGAAAGAGAAAGAGAAAGAGAGGAAGAGAGTGGGGGGTCATTAGTGTTTGTTTACGTTGGAATTCTTTCGACAAAACCCAAGCTATTACCATTTTCCTCCATTGAATCCATCTATACGTGCAATCGGAGGTAAGAAATACTTCTTACCTTCCGATTAAGGTACCTTGTATTAGATTCTATGAATCTTATATATGTTTCATTTGATTTGATTAGAAATCAGTGATTTCCCCCAAAAACCTTAACCCTAAGAGATCGAAGATTGAGAAATCTCTTCTAAGGTCCGGATCATTTATCTAGGTTTCCTTTTTATCTACCCTTGATAGTGTTAGCTAGATAATGATTTTTTGTTAATTATAAGATTTCATGTGTTATTTTTGCTTGAATTGATTTATTATTGTAATTCTAATGTTACTTGTAGTTGGTAGCCAATATGTTTGATGAAATTCATAATAAATATGAAATTCATACTGTTCAAACCCTAATATGCCATTGTTGATGCACATTGGTTTATATTAATACACATTGGATTAAAATAGTTTATACATGTGTTTTATTGATATACCCTCGTGGGATATTAATATGAGATATTGATATTAGATTCTGTTGATATACCCTGGTGGGGTATTAATATGTGATTATTGATATATATGGAATTGTGCCAATATACATTGGATTTTATTGATTCATATAAGTATTAAATTGATGTACTTTGTTATAATATTAAATTATTCTGTGATTATTATTGTGTATTTGACAAGCTAAATTGTCATTGTGGTGGGTCGAGTCCTACAAATTGGGTAAGTAAGTGGATAGACCGCTTGGGTTATCTATCCCAAACATATACGATCAATTAAAGTCGAGTGTGGACGATCGATAGTAGTTGGAACTACATAGGATGCTTTGCACCCAATACAGGTTTTGCTTGGGATTCTTTGTAGTTGATCGGATCAGTCCAATGTAGGACCCAATTATTCTTATACTTGGTTATTGTATAACATTCAAAGGAATCCGGGATACCACTATGAGCAGTAGTGAAATTAGTCCATTCATAACCGTTAGTGTGTTACGATCCTACAAAAAGTCATGAATCGGGCATGGTGGTATGGGATATCGTGTTCAAGTTGTCGGCCTATGTTGCGATGACGAGCCTCCCCGTAGTATTCTTTGAGCACAATGGATGTGATATGCCATATTACATTAGGATATTTAGTTGTTGGCGATATCGATGATGGCCTACCATGATATTATAAGAATTGGGTGACGGACCCTTTTCGCCTTGATTTGTGTTAGTCGATAAGCCCTTACCCTAATATGGTTGTCTTTAGGTGATGAGCCCTTACCGTTGTTTGATTGTGTAATCTTGGACTATTGGTTGATGAATCCTAAATTAGATTAAGGGATACTGGTGAGGAGCCGCTATGTGTTGTAACGAGCCAAGTGATTCAGATTAGGAACTCGTGATATAATGACAGTATCCTGACTTCACCAAATTCTTGTTCGAACCGGATTAATAAATACTCGGTTAATCATGCATATCATGGCATTTATGGGTTATGATAGTAGCGAACTATTGCATTTATGGGTCACACTACTGGTGGCAGACCATTGTTTAATTAATTGATTATTGTGCTGATGATAAAGTGCTAATATTGTTAGGGCGTAATTGGGTGCTTGCCTAATTGTTAAGGGTCAGTGTATCGTGTCTGACTGATTATTAAAGGTTAGTGCACTGTTCGAACCCCTTTGTTGTATAGGTGCAATCGGGTGCCTGACTAACTATTAAAGGCTAGGGCATCGTGCCTAACTAAGTATTGTTAAAGGCCAGGGCACTGTTCGAACGCCCTTTTGGTTGTTGTCAGGACATGCTTTTGCATATCATCATATACATGCATCGAATCAACTAGTTTAGGAAATGCGACGTGTAATGAACAACCTATATTCGATTACGTGTAACGAACAACTCATATTCGGTCAGACATGTGCGATTAAGATTAATGTCGGGCATGCCAAAGTTATACTCGACTTGAATTTGATTGAATGCTTGCGACCCTAGGCACCAAACTAACTGGATTTGGATTAGACCTGAGAAGGTTGATCTGGCTATTTAGCCACCAATATTGCAGTAATAAGGTGATTTAGAAAGAGAGGGTTAGTCCTTTAATATGATCTTTTTATCTTATGCCAAGAACTTTTCTTTCAACAGTGATCGCAGTTCTCAGCTTTCTTAATATTGTAATGATGGATGAATAAGATTAAAAGTTAAGGCTAATAACTGATTTTATTAATTTACATGTAAGAATAATGCAATTACGAAGTAAAATAAATTAAACAGAGAAAAATAAAGAAAATTACCTACAACTACCTGCAGAAGGAATAATCATGTATGTTGTCTATTGGACATGACTGGTATGATCTACGAAGTATGGACTTGGTGATCGGTAGGATCTGATGACGAAGGTCGTGGATATTTAATATACTCTTAAGGCGTATTTCATCGATGATACTGGATAATAGAAGATTTAATCTAATCTAAGGATTTCGAACTTACTACAGCATAGGTGGATAGAAGTGGAATGTCTAAGCTAAAACTAAGATAGGAAGCATTGAGCTATGTAAGGTTGATTGATTATGGAGAAGGCCTAAAGCTGTTCGTCAAATGTTGATTTGATAAGTTTCTGAGAGGCGGTGGCCACGTAAGATTTAACATCATGAGAGATTTAGGTAGTTAACCATGCAAAACTCTTTGATTTTCCACAAAAGTGTATCAAGTTGTATAATGCCATGTGTACAAGAGATCACATATGCCTCTTGTTATTTCGGTCATGCGTAAGGTCTCTACGTCACTAGACTCTTACATAGAAAACTTTGTTGAAGTCCTCACATCACTGAGCTTTTGCATTCGTAGAGAGATACTTTTAGTGGGATTTCGGCAGTTAATACTTATAGAGAAACTTGCTTTAATGAAACAGTTGCTTGCATAGAGTTACTTTTGATAGAACTATAACATTTATTGTTCGCACATGTTCACAATTCTAACTCCTCCTTTTATAGCTCATCTATATTGTATGTGGCGTGGTTGTCACATGGCACCTTATGAGCTGTTTGATCGGGCGTGATCAGCCAAGTTTAAGCCGTTTCAGCTTGATTGGAGTAAGCTATGTGGGTCGGTTATGGGCCTTTAAAGTCTTGGACCTTGGTTTTGCAAAACATTCTGAGGCCCAACCCCAGCCCAAGAAGAGGCCTGTTTAAGTTGTCAAGTGGAAGGCTTGTGCTTGAAATCAAAGGCCCAATTACAAAGCGAGCTGGGCTTGGTCTGAGCTCAACAGGCCCAGATCCAGCCCATTTCCTTACGCAGCAATTGTAAAATAAAATAAAAAAGAAGTTCTGATACGCCCATTTTGTATGCGTGTGGCCCATTGTCCACCAATTGAGACCGTTGATCTTATGAGCCACACTGTAGATGTGTGAGCAATTAAAACTCTTTCGAATTTAGAGATCATATAGCCATCAGACAATTGGTATCCTGGATCATTGCTGTATTTTTCTATTAACCGTCTATTTGTAGACCAATGATCACGACCGTTTGTCTAGTGGGCCACCACGTGGTTCGGTGATTGGGCAACTCTTACAGTCTTACCATCCAATTGTAGTGAGCTGTTGTCGTATTTCTTTATTCCTTTTGCAGCCCACTAATCAAACATATGGCTACCACAATCCAATACACTATCCTTTCGGTATATGGCCTAGTCATGTGGCGGCCCACCAGGTTAACATTCTTAATCACCACAGATGAGTGCCACGTGTACCGTGAGGAGGGACTTGCTGGAGATGATGCAGTAGAGCTGGCAGAATCCGAATGTAGTAGAGCTATCTCTCCCCAACATACCTAGTAGGGTGACTTACCAATCTGGACCGTCCATCTAGTTTCTCCTACTGTGGATGACAAACCATTAAAACTGAACATAGACTCGATAACCCCAGCCATCTGATCAATGGTCCTCAAAGAAAACAGTCTAAAACAAAAACCGTTAACCGCCAATTATTCAATACAAGAAAGTGAAGAAAGTGAAGAGAAGTGATGGATAGAATGGGTGAGATTCTTGAAACATAAGCCATCCATGATGGAGAAAAATAGATAGACGGATAAGATTACTATATCAACTTGCAATATGAGATGGCTCTAACGTTTATTCGAGCTACATGGCATGATCTCCCATTGTCTGAAAATTAGCATTTGTGTATACTTCTTTTTTTTTTTTTTTTTTTGCATGTATATGTCATTCGTATTTTTGTTTCATGTTTATACTGGAATTTGATTCAAATCATAAATCAAAGTACACAAATTATGATATTTGTATTATCTCAAATACCATTCCTCTTCTATAACAGTCACCCAAAATGCCTTCTATCCCACCTCTCTAATGGACAGACAGTAATGTAACATGGAATTCGATACACACATAACAGATGCAAAACATGGCTACATACAAGCTTATATCCAACTCTGAATGTGCAATACAACAATGCATACATTCCAAAAGATGCAAAACATGGCTAATACGCTCTAGAAAGGAACTGTATTCATTTTCTTTCCTGGTGATTACTACGTCTTCTTTCTTCTTTGTACCTGTCAATGAATTTCAAGTATTTGTTGTGGCATTGTAATTAAATACGCGTAATCAGTATCAATTGTATTGGGTGGTGTCTGTATCTCATCGTCATCTGTAAAACCATATCTCTTTCCAATAGCTTGTAGAAGCAGGTATGCTTCGAACATAGTAGGCCTCTTGTCTGGATCAGACACAACACAAGAACAAGCAACTCTGATAAACTCGAAGATATCATCATCAAGACCCATCCCAATTAGCGACTTATCAATGGCATTTGAGAGACGAGAGTGATTTGAAAGATGAGCAATCCACTCCACCAAATTCCCTTTGAAGTTTCGCGGGGCACTTGCTGCTCGAGTAGGTTCATTGCCGGTGACCAGCTCGAGCAACACTACTCCAAAGCTGTATACATCGCCCTTTGGAATGGCTTCAAACTTGCGCATATACTCAGGAGCAACATAACCGACATCACCAAATATGCTATTAATGGTAGTACCCATAAGCCTCACAGATTTGAAATCAGAGATTACAGGCTCATATTCTTCATCCAATAGTATATGTTTAGAGCTTATGTCGTGGTGAATTATACATGGATTGCAATTATGGTGAAGCCAAACAAGGCCTCTTGCCACTCCAATTGCGATTCTCACCCGCGAGGGCCATTCAATAACATTGGCTTTGCCGTTTGCCTTGTGTAGCTGCTGATACAGAGTTCCTCTGCTCATGTATTTGTATACCAAAAGCCTTTCCTTCCTTGCAATGCAAAAACCTAAGAGAGGAACCACATTGCGGTGTCGTATGTTCCCTAATACTGTCGTCTCAGGATATAAAACGTTTTCTAGAGCGGTGAGAATCCTCCATTCTCTTAACTGCAATGAAAGAACCATCTGGAAGCACCGCCTTATACATTGTGCCCGCCCGTCCAGAACTGATAACATTATCTTTGCTGAAATTATCAGTGGCTTTCATGAGATCAATCAGCCTCATCTTCGGAACCAACTTCTCGAACATGGAGACCTGGACCTTGGCAAATCACTTCATTAGTACTGGATTAATGAGCAAAATTCTTATTCACAACCATGGGAAAGTTCCCCTGTCTGAAGCAGATTTGATATAAGTTGGGAACCTATGATGATCCAGACCGTTGATCTGATGAAACAAGCCCCTTAAGATACCCCCAGATGAAGGATCATGATCCTTCAATTACTGGCCTGCAATGAGAAGACTAAGAAAAATTTATATCACGATCCACATTCAATGGAAAAAGGAACATTGATTGGACTGCTGCGATCTTGAACGTGGGGGGCTTTCAAGGGCGCATTCCATCTCGGGTGCATCTCATCAGGTCAATGGTCTAGATCACACCATTAATCAGAAGCAGAGAATCAAGAACCTGCACTAATACAAATTCAAAGAAATGAAATTTAAATGTCAAGAAGTAAAACAGAAATGAAATCAGCTTGCCTTGATGCCTTTGGATCCCCTTGTACTCTTCGCCCATCTGTTTCTTCTGATGCCTACCTCCATATTTGACACTTGTTCTATGTTTTCTCTAACCGCTCTATGGAAACACAAGCCAAATCCGAATAGCTTGCGCAAGGCGATGATGATGGTGACTCTATGATAAAACAAGAATGAAACTACAATGACTGCTACAAATGCACATGCCAATGATCCGATGACGATGATCCTAGTACGAGACCTTTTCGGAGGATCTTTGCAAGCTCCCAAAGGTTTCCCACAGAGTTGCAAATTATTCGCAAAGCTTGAAAATGGCATTTCTCTTACTAAGGAAGGGATTTTTCCTGAAAGAAGATTGTCAGCGATGCTAAACGTCGTTAACCGACTGAGGTTTCCCAGTTGTTCTGGGATCTGACCTGTGAACTCATTGTGTTGGAGATGAAGGACATTCAAATATGTACAATTGCCGAGGCTTGGTGGAATATCGCCAGAAATTTTGTTGTAGGAAAGATTAAGGGACGTCACAAAGGGTACTGTTACAGAGATGTCATGAGGTAGGGGCCCAGAAAGGCTATTGTTCGAGAGATCCAATCCCGTCAAGTTCGTGCAGTTCTTCAAAGCCAATGGGAACTGGCCTTGAAGGCTCATGCTGGCGAGATTCACGTTGATGACCTTGTTTTCTGTGCCAGGGTGCCAACATTCTATGCCGTTGAAGTCACAGATGAACCCTCTGGTTTTATTGTTGAAATTCCATGAAGAAAGGTAGTTGTACGGGTCTTTAAGAGATTGTTTTATGCCTTTCAAACATTGAATATCAATTTCAATACTGTCACAGATATTAGTGGTGAGCAACAACCAGACAAGGGTATGAAGAAGAAAGAAAATAGCTCTTCTTTCCATGGCCGTGGACATAAAGAATACAATTCAAGTCTCCTCCTTCATTGAAACCAAAAACGATACTCACTTCATCTCTACACCTGTCAGCCATTAAAACCAACGAATATCAAGACATACCCAACTGAAAAGATGAAAGACTGTAAACAACAAGGAATTCAATCACTTTATGGCATTTTCATGCTTAAATACTATTACCCAATCAGCTCATTAAAAATTCATCAAGATCCAAACATACCCAGATGAGCGAACTCTGTACGTTTGCAACCACCTGAAAGTCCCAAGGCAAGCAGTTGCAAGATTAAAAGGCAACAATTCAATCTCTCAGAGAGTGTGAGAGAGGGAGAGCGCTGATAAATAGCTAATGCTACTATAATTTTACGTCGGAATATAACGATTTTGCCTAATTACCACGATGTCAAAATGACTCTGATCGTTCAACTAGTGGGCTCCACTGTGGACTGGTGACCGTCCATAGAGCAAGACTGCTTTGTTGGGGCAATCATATCCATACGATTATATGACTTTTTGCTTGTTGAATACGGCAAATTGATTTGTTATACTGTTTAAATGTCCATTTGCAGGACCATGACCAGAATTGTAGGATTCAGACATGAGAAAATCCTTGACGTAGCCTTCCGGATGGATGGTCCATAATAAAAATCAAGGGTCCTTATCTAAGGTCCCATGAGGGCTCTCAGCTGACTCGGTCTTATATTCTTTATTTATTTATTTATTTTTATTTTTCTCTTGGGATGATGTTTAGGTCAAGCACGGTGTGTGATTTTCCAGTCTATGTGAAGTTCTATGTATTTTAGGTAGTATCGTGTGTTCCTAATCATTTCATTGAGCTTTGTTCAAAGTTCAAACTGCTTCCATATAAGAGGATCTCCTAGTGGTTTTTTCAACATTTCTGGCTGCATATTGACTGTCGAAATAAGGGACCACGAAAAGCGTGGAGGCAGTAATCACTATTCAGGTGGGTTCCACATTCTAAAAATCACATGGTGAGGATCAAAGTTCTCTTGGACTATCAATCTTGTTCTGACTATTTTGGTTACTCTTTTATGGTTGCAGCCCATAATTTATACACATACAGATGTGCATGAACTGTAAGGGATGAATGAAGATGAAGCATTAGTCACTCAATGCCTTGCAAATGGCAGGTCTGGCCATGGATCCAAACTGTCCATCTAGTGGGTTATGTACATAATGGCACAGACTTGAAAAGGCACACCTAACCAGTTGTCAGTATTTCCTGTCCATATATAAGGAATATTATTTTCATTTTCATCATCTATTTGACGGCCACAGTTCCCTAGGACTACAAGTGTGTTCACTCTGTTTTTCAACCATGGGTGATTCATGGATGGTCTGGATCCAACTTGCTACTTGTCGCGTGTCAGCTTCAGGATTACAGATGCCCCTTCCAAGTGCAGAGCTGAAGGCAAAAATCCTCTCCAGTACATTTGCCAACATTGATCAGAATCATTAATCTAATGGGCCACCAAGCGGATGGGTCATAGCTGAAAATCATCACAATTCAACTGCCTTAGCCATTGCATCAGTAGTTGGAAATAGACAATTAAAACAATATTAAGAAAAAGAAAAAGAAAAAGAGCAGTGGCCAGTCATCCAATTTCAGTAGGTGAAAATTGCTAAGAAACTAGACAGTCAGGATAAGGCCAATCATTGTGATTTTTGTGGGGGGCAGAGGCCACGCGGATAGGCCAATCATTGTGATTCTTATGGTCCATAAATCGAACATAAGAATTTAATATAGACTAGTTCATAGGGTTCATACTGGTG
This sequence comes from Liriodendron chinense, assembly GCA_003013855.2. Classification (NCBI taxonomy): domain Eukaryota; kingdom Viridiplantae; phylum Streptophyta; class Magnoliopsida; order Magnoliales; family Magnoliaceae; genus Liriodendron; species Liriodendron chinense. The sequence goes on from PVNU02001522.1 coordinate 1,396,410, forward strand.
TGATCTAGTTGAACCTTAGATTGCCTCCTGTTTTTAGCTCAAGCACTACAATGATCCGTCAAGATAGATGGACAGGCTTGGTTAAAACATATAGCTCACCATGGCCCTACAAATCCCTAACAATATTGTCCATCTCAAGCTAGGTCGGTCGTAGGAAATCTTGGGATGCGGATTAGCTCTTATAGGTGCAGATTTCATTTGACAGGAAATTACTGTGCCTGAGAACCTTAGGTGGGGCTCACCGTAATGTTTGTAAGAAATTCAACCCATTCATCCATATTTTTAGCATAATTTAGGAGATGAAACTAAAAATAAACCAGATCAAAGACTCAAGTGGCCACACTAAAGGAAAAGGTCAGTAGGGAGATTCATACCATTGAAACCTCACTGGGTCCACAGTGATGTTTATGCCATCTATACTGTTCACAACGTCATTCCTACTGGGATGAACTGAAAATATAAATATTAGCCTGATTCAAAACTTCTGCTGGCCCCATGAATATTTCAATTGTGGTCATTCAATTCTCTTGTTTTCGGCCTGCTTTTGTCTTGGATCTGGCTCATTTTTGGTCACATGTACCGAAATGATCTCAAAAAATGAATTGACGGGGTGGATTTATCACAAACATCATGATGGGCCACACCTAACTTCCCAGCATAGGAACTTTCCGCGGAAGAGAACTGTATCCAGATCTGATGGGTTCAGTAGCTATCACGCCGCTGAAGTAAAGTCACCGAGTTCTATGGGCCCCACCATGATGCGTGTGATGTATCCACACCATCCAACTATTTGGAGAGATCATTTTAAAACTTGGAAAAAAGAATGGGGCATATTCAAGGCTCAAATAGACGCCCACCATAGAAACAGTGAGGACAGTGACGCCCACCGTGAAACCTTCCTAGGGCCCACCATTGCTTCATGCTTGCGCCTCGCCCCCTGAAAGAAAATCCTGGCTTAGCCCCTGATTTTTGTGCTGTAGCACATTGACAGGGTCACGGCACTGATCAACCGTTTCGATGGCCCTAGAAACGTCCCAACTGTATATAAAAAAAAAAAATGGAAAAAGGGGAACAGAAGCAAATGCTAGCTTAAACTAGAATGGACTGTCGATTCTTTCCGGCATGTAATATGAAGATGGGTTGGATTCAGAACAAAGCTTTGTATTGCGGCCAATTTTTACAATGAGGGCATTTTCGTTCCCTTTCATGGTTTCAGGCATATATTTCCACAGTGCACTCTCACTTTGTGGGCGCCACCTATCATGTTTACATGCATACGATCAGTCACTTCATCCTCACAATACATCCCAAAAACCATCCTCACATGTGGAAGTTCGGTGGTAAGCGTTATTCTTTTTAATGTTTTCATTGTTTTCTTATCGTGTGGCTCACATGAGCTAGAGATGAGGTTGTATTTTCGATTGTGTGGCTACAATATGGTACGAAAAACCTCGATGCGCGGTCTGGATTCCATTTCCAGAAAACGGTGAGTGGCAGTGTTGAGTTTGAGTGATATTCGTGTTCCATTTGTTTTTTCGTGCTTGTTTTTGGTTTATTATATATTTTATGCGTGCGCCTACCGCATGCTGGTGACCAGCCTGGAAATTCGCAGGCTGGTTTAGACAAACCCCCCGGTGGGACCACATAGGCAAATAGTCGTGGCAGGTAGGTAAAAGTTTCTAGTAAAATTTCATACTGGTACTTTTATTCCTTCTAGGTTGCGAGTTCATGCCTACCAGACCAACCTGGTTGAACTTATAGGTTGTCGAACTAATCTATCTAGCGTTTCTCCTTGTTGGACTAACCTGGCTAGAACCTCTGCTTACCAGACCAACTGGTATGAACTTCTAGTTTCCAGGTTAGCTATCTAATGTTTCTACTTGTCAGATTAACCCGGTTAGAAACTTCTAGTTGGTAAGTTAATCCACTTCTTTGTTTTTTTTTTTTTTTTTTTGTGGTATTCCGTTTTTCTTTCGTGTTCCTTTTTTTTTATGAGATAAATATTAAGAAATATAAACAAAAACCAAGAAACACTACAAAACACCCATAAACACTATTGTGGGGGATTCCGAACGGGTCCCACAAGAGAACCCGCATGCCCATAGGCCCAAGTATAAGTCATTAGCTCTTCTTTCATGCTGAAGAGCGATGGGGCTGAGCAGATAGGTTGACACGCCCTCTAAGCTAAGGGGCACTGACTACTAAGCTTCCTGCAACAGTCCTATCAACATCTACAAATGCTAAAGCTAGAGCAAAGTCCATTGTTGATGAGCTCTTGAATTATACATATTCTAATATCGTTTCATCACATTTTATGCATTGTTGTGGGAAGAATACGAGCTGACCTCTACACCACCGGGGTGAGAATACGAGCTGACCTGAAGATCGGATCCAGTTCAGCTCGTATATTTCATAACCGATCTGATTACAGACGGAATAGCTCTTATGGGCCGCCGGGTCTGACCAACCCGACCCAAGGAAGAGAAGCAGCCTTCGGAAACGACATCACCAGGTCGACCGCCTTGCGACCTGATTTGGTTTCCGCAAACCTCTAAGTTTGTGCGTGATAAGGGGAAGAAAATCCGGAAGATCTTTAACCAACTCGCCGAAAGATCCTCGAAGATCGCGGGACAGCTCCTAAAATTCCAAAGATCCGGGGATCCCTCCCCTAAGATCATGGCTTCAAAAGGGAATACGACTCTGCAACCTAGGTCTATAAATAGACACGTCTTCTTCTTTATTGAGGTACGAAAAAACCAAGACTGAGAAAAAGTAGAATTTCAATCTCTTGAGAGATCGCTAACTTGAGCGTCGGAGGGCTAACGGCTGGATCCCAGCCACCCCCTTTAGTTTCTCTTTTGTTCTACAGGATCCAACACTTTGTGAAGAAGGAGATCAGCGGCATCTATCCATCAGTATCAAAGAAGTCTTCACCATCATCTGTTGACGAATTTACGGCATCAACAGATTGGCGCCGTCTGTGGGAATCTTTTTCTTCGCAGAGTCCTTTAAGTAAGAAAGCCGTGTTCTCACCCGATCACTGAAGACGATTTCAACTTCATCCTTCCTTTTTCACTATGGTTGGAAAAAGAAAGTACAAAGGAAAAGCGCCCGCAATCGATGGACCTTCAGACGACCAGGTATCGGAAAATGAAGGATCGTTTCCCGAAATTCCGGCTATCCAGCTCGGTGGGAACTCTCCTCTTTCTGCCCAACAGGGGAGACAACAGAGACCCCGTAACCGAGGGGTCAGATTGTCTCTTCTTGAAGAACAGGTAGGGGGAGTAAACCAAAAACTGGGGGGAGTCGACGAACGATTGGGCTATGTAGACCAGCGACTGGACGAAATTAAAGCTCTGCTAACTGACCTAGCTCGCCCAACCGCGTTGAAAGATAAAGACCGTGAGGGATCTCGGCATACCCATTCTCGGCCGCAACAAACCTTGCACTCCCACCAGGTTCGACCATCGCAGCGTTCACAACATCCCACTCCGATGGAAGAAGATGAGGTCGCCAGTCGAGCAACCGAGGCTAGACCTCGACCAACGACAAGCTTGCCCGCCACCGACCTGCGACACAGGCTCGAAGAACGGAGAACAGCCCGTCTCGCACACGAACGAGCTGATCATGAAGCCAGCAACAGGATCGACGACAACTTAGGCCCACTGGAGGCCGAGTTGAAGGAACTGCGAGAACAAATGGGCGATCTCCAAAAAGCACAACGGGCCCGAGCTCCAATCGCCGTAGATGCACTGGTCGATTCATCTGAATCACCATTCACCGACGAGATTCGTGAGGAACCCCTTCCCAAAGGGTTTAAAGTTCCCCACTTGAAGCAATACTCTGGAATTGGAGATCCGGCGGAGCACTTAGAGAACTTCAAAGTCCGCATGGATCTCCTCGGGGCCAATGGGCATATCATGTGCAAGGCCTTTCCGTTGTCCTTAACAAGCTCGGCATGGACTTGGTTTCGCAACCTAAAACCCCGCACGATCAGTTCATTCTCTCAACTAAGCCGAGCCTTCGCTACTCAGTTCATTGGGAGCACTGACCCCAGGAAGCATTCAACTCATCTCGCTGCGATCAAGCAAAAAGAAGATGAGTCCCTGAAAGATTACTTCGCACGCTTCAATTCCGAAGCTGTACAAATTGAAAACCTCTCGTAAGATGTACTGTTGCACACCATGATCGGAGGATTACGAGACCGAAGGTTCCTTTGGTCTGTCGGGGAAGAACCGCCTCAGTCCGTGGCAGAACTTTTAGATCGGGCAGCAAAACACATCAACGCCGAAGAACTGGTCAATGCTCATCGACCAGCGACCAAAAATAAGGATCGGCCGGATAGCAATAACTCGAAAAGGCACAGGTCGGAACGAAAGTCCGAGCAAAGATCGCCGACCCGGAACAGGCCCGCTCGCCGAACGAAATCACCTGCGCCACGGTTCGATAAGTACACTCCGCTCAACAAAACCATCGAGCAAGTGTATTTAGCAGAGAAAGGAAAATACAATTTCGAACGACCCGCAAAGATAAAGACCGACCCCAATAGGAGGTCGAAATCGAGGTACTGTTTGTACCACAAAGACCACGGTCACAACACCGTGGACTGCTTTGATTTGAAGCGACAGATAGAAACCCTGATCCAGCAAGGCTTTTTGAAGGATTACATCGCTCAGCGTGCAGAGGGCCGAAGAGATGAAGGTCGAGTCGCCGACTTGACAGAGGAACAAAGCAACAACCCTGTGGAAGAAATCCACATGATTTTCGGAGGACCGACCACTGGAGACACCGGAAATTCTCGCAAAAGCTACGTGCGGCAAGGAAGGACGTCCTTACCGAAGTCTTCTGTCAATATCACCAGCCGACCTACGAAGGTCGCGAAGGTAACCTCACAAACAATATCCTTCACCGAAGAAGACGCCCGAGGGGTCATACATCCACATGACGACTCCCTTGTCGTTGCGTTGGTGGTCGCCAATAAAAAACTCCACAGGATGATGGTCGACACAGGCAGTTCGGCCGATATCCTATACGCATCGGCATTCGAAAAAATGAAGATCGACCGATCTCGACTGAGACCAGTCAAGACAGCATTAACTGGGTTCACGGGGGATAGCATTATGCCCGAAGGAGAGATAAGTCTACCAGTCACCGCAGGAGAAGAACCAAACCAAAAAATAATAATGGTCGACTTCCTTGTCGTAAATACCCCCTCTGCTTATAACGCCATTATTGGCCGTCCTATCCTGCGAGCTCTCAAAGCCGCCGTTTCCATCTATCACCTTGCATTGAAATTCGAAACCGACGAAGGAATCGGCGTGGTCAGGGGAGATCAGCAGGAAGCCCGCCGTTGCTATGAGCTTTCCCTACGAGGGAAAAATAAAAGTACAGTATCAACCGTTTCTCATGCGACCTCTCCTGATCCGAGAGAGGAAGCGAAGGAGCGCGGGTCGCCCGCAGAAGAATTGGTCGACATTCCGTTGTCTGATACCGACCCGACTAGAACTATCAAGATCGGATCGTGTTTAGAAGGCAAGGTACGAGAGGACCTGATCACCTTCTTGACGGAATACGCGGACGTTTTTGCATGGTCCCATGAAGAGATGCCTGGAATTTGTCCAGGAGTGATGGTCCATCGGTTAAACGTCGACCCAACCACTAAGCCAATCCGTCAGAAAAGGCGTTCTTTCAATGCAGAAAGGTACATGATCATCGAAGAGGAAGTACAGAAACTGCGCAAGGCTGGATTCATTCAAGAAATATGCTACCCAGAATGGCTCGCAAACGTGGTCCTCGTCAAAAAGAATAACGGGAAATGGAGAGTCTGTGTAGACTATACCGACCTGAACAAGGCCTGTCCCAAAGACAGCTTCCCTCTGCCACGAATAGATCAGCTCGTCGACGCGACCTCCGGGCACGAGCTACTCAGCTTCATGGACGCTTACTCTGGATATAATCAGATCCAAATGCACGCTCCCGACAGGCAAAAGACAGCATTCATTACGGATCGGGGGCTCTACTGTTATAAGGTCATGCCCTTCGGGCTAAAGAATGCCGGAGCAACTTATCAGCGACTAGTAAACAAGATGTTCGCAGACCAACTTGGTAGAACTATGGAGGTGTACGTAGATGATATGCTCGTAAAGAGCAAACGAGCAGAGGACCACGTCAGCGACCTCTGCACTGCGTTCAGAATATTACGAAAATATCAGATGAAGCTTAACCCCAGCAAATGTGCCTTTGGGGTAAGCTCGGGAAAATTCCTTGGCTTCATTGTAAACCAGCGAGGAATTGAAGCCAACCCTGAAAAAATTCAGGCACTCCTCGACATGAGCTCGCCTCGCACACTGAAGGATATCCAGCGACTTACAGGAAGAATTGCGGCACTCAACAGATTCGTCTCAAAGGCTACAGATCGATGCCTCCCCTTCTTCAAGCAACTACGTAAGTGCAAGGAGATGATTTGGACCTCAGACTGCGAGCAAGCTTTCTGCGAATTGAAAGCATACCTCGGGTCTCCGCCACTATTGTCTAAACCAGCCCACAAAGAAGAACTACTCCTGTACTTAGCTGTCTCTCCAGCAGCAGTCAGCTCAGCATTAGTCCGAAACGACAAAGGAACCCAAAAGCCTGTCTACTACGTCAGCAAAGCCCTGCTCGATCCCGAAACCCGATACCCGACAATAGAAAAGCTGGCTTTGGCTCTAATCACCTCAGCACGGAAATTGAGACCGTACTTTCAAGCGCACCCGATAGCTGTGCTGACTGATCAACCATTACGGCAAGTATTACAGAACCCAGAAACCTCAGGCCGTCTCGTTAAATGGGCCGTCGAGCTCGGTGAATTCGACATCAAGTTTCGGCCGCGAACTGCGATCAAAGGGCAGGCCATCACCGACTTCATCGTCGAATTAACTGAACCTCCCGAAATGGAAGACGACAGCAGATCTGCGCCGCCACAAGAAAGTAGCTACTGCGCTCCGACCTGGTTATTACACGTTGATGGATCTTCCAATTCACGAGGCTGCGGGGCCGGTCTCGTCCTGACAGCACCGGACGGCATCCAAATTCAATATGCTCTCCGGTTCGGGTTTCGAGCCTCAAACAACGAAGCTGAGTATGAAGCGCTTCTAGCCGGCCTCCGCCTCGCCTCTGCAGTAGGGATCCGATCTATAAAAATACATAGTGACTCTCAATTGGTGGTCGGACAAGTGACCGCAGAATACCAGGCGAAAGGGGGGAAAATGTTAGCATACCTAACAAAAACTCAAGAACTGCTGTCACGGTTTGATCAGTATGAGATTGTTCAGGTCCCGAGAAGCAACAATATGAATGCAGATTCTCTCGCGAAACTCGCCTCATCAGACGACGACGACCTCAGCAGGATGGTTCCCGTCGAGTTCCTCCCTCAACGAAGCGTATCGTCAAACGAGGCAGCGGAGGTTTTTCCAGTAACAGCTCCCCCTGATTGGAGGGACCCTATCGTTCGGTTTTTACAGACGGGCGAATTACCCAACGACCAGAAAGAAGCTCGGCGCATTCGCTACAGATCGGCTCGGTACACCATGATCGATGGGATCCTCTACAAGAGAGGATTTTCTTTTCCATGTTTGCGTTGTTTGGGAGCCGAGGAAGCTGATTACGTGTTGCGTGAAATCCATTTTGGTTGTTGCGGCAATCATTCTGGTGCTCGAGCATTAGCGCAGAAGGTGATCAGGCAAGGATATTATTGGCCTACCATCCAGCACGACGCCCGGGAAATTGTTAAAAGATGCGACGGGTGCCAACGATTTGCCCCAATTCCTCACTTGCCACCCGAGGAGCTCACTCCCATGTCTGGACCATGGCCATTCGCTCAATGGGGAGTTGACATCATTGGCCCTCTTCCGACAGGAAAGGGACAGGTGAGATACGCAATCGTTGCCGTCGATTATTTCACGAAGTGGGCCGAAGCAGAACCGTTGGCGACCATTACCGAGAAGAAAACAACAGATTTTATTTGGAAATCAATCGTGTGCCGATTCGGAATTCCGAATACAATAGTCACGGATAATGGGCGACAGTTTGACAACGAAAGGTTCCGGCATTTCTGTAAAGGTCTGGGTATCAAGAATGTGTATTCCTCTCCCCACCACCCACAAGCCAATGGTCAGGTCGAGGCAGTTAACAAGATTATCAAAAACCATCTCAAAACAAAACTTGGGGAGAAGAAAGGCGCCTGGGCTGACGAACTTCCTGAAGTACTTTGGGCCTATCGGACCACGGCTCGGTCCACCACCGGGGAAACGCCCTTCTCTTTAGCCTTTGGAGCAGAAGCGGTTGTCCCAGTAGAGGTCGGGATACCCACGTGTAGGACAAGCCAACACCGACCTGACAGAAACGAAGAACAATTACGGATAAACTTGGACCTACTCGACGAAATTCGCGAAGCATCCCAAATACGATTGGCGGCCTACCAGCAACGGATTAGGCGGTACTACAATTCCCGAGTAAAGGAGCGGCGGTTCCGAGCTGGTGATTTAGTTCTCAAAAAGGTCAGTACCAAAGAAAAAATCGCTGCCTTTAGTCCCAACTGGGAAGGGCCTTATAGGGTACTCGGCTCGCGCCGTCTTGGTACTTATTGGCTCGAAGACATGAACAGCCGGCCCCTTTCCCACCCCTGGAATGCTGACCACCTGAAGATCTACTATCCATGAAGAAGCGGGACCTCGTCTGAAGTATATGTTCCGAAGTGATGGTTCAGTAAAAAATTGTTTCAAATTTTCCTAAGTGTTGTGAACAACAGATCGGCCTAGCAGTGGTAACGTTCCGAACTGAAATTTGCACTACTATCAAAGCCCTACAACTGTTCTAATATAATGGCCGAGTTTATGACAATGAGCTCAGTCACTTCGAGACTTGTGTATGCATGGAAAAAGGAAAAAAAAAATGAAGTACACAGCGTTTTGAATAAAATGCCTCTGAGGGCTTGCATTAAAGTAAAGAGCTTCCTTTACATTGTAAAAAAAAAAAAAAAAAAAAAAACATTCAGCCTTCGGTGGCATTGGATGGCCCGGCTGCAGCCCCCTTTGAAGGTCCCTCCCTCGCGACTTCATCCTCATCTTCATCATTGTCGACTGGAGTCAGGTCGAGATCGGGGAAGTGTTTGAGAACGAGCCGCCTGCAATCCTGGAAGCCATGATTGTACAGCTCCTCAGAAATTGCATTCAGCCTCTCAAACTTGGCTTCTGCATCCTTGGCGTCAGCCAGAGCCTTCATCTGGACCTCCTTCAAAAGCCGGGCCAGGTCCGCCTTCTCCTCCTCAGCTGTCTTGAGAGCAGCCTCTAGCGACTCAACCTTGTTACCCTCAGACTGGGCCTTGGCTGAGGTCTCCCTCATCGCCTCCTCCAGAGACTGGACTTGTACTTGAGACACTTCCAGCTCCGATTGGGCCACCTTCAGCTCGGACTGAGCTGTCTGCAGTTCAGTTTGGGCCGTCTGCAGCTCTGTCTGAGCCGTTGCCAACTCAGACAGCTTCTTCTTCAGCTCGGTCTTCATCGCCTCAGTCTTATTCTTCCAGGAAGAGGCGGCAACCAGAGCTTTCTGCATCTGGTGAGTCCGCTCAGCCATCTTCTGGCGGATCATAATCAGCAAGGCCGAGTCCTACAAAAACGAGCTACAACAGTTAGTAATACGATAATGGAACCAGTGAAGGAAAAGAAGAAGAGAAAGGGACAGTCAACTTACCCTGAGACTGCTCTCGATGGCAACACCGACCATCTGATCAGGATCTGATGTCGCAAGAGAATTCAGATCCTGAGGGATGCTCTGATTAACGTCCATATAGGCGTTAACTCCCTCTTTCCAGGTCGCAAAATGCTCCGTCACCGGAGGCATGTCGACCTGGTCCTCGCGCTGCTCGGCCCCAGGAGCGTTTGCAGGGCGAGAAGCCCGCGGAGCCGCGGGAGGTCGCGACGATCCGACCTCAGCAGGGGTGCGGGCAGGCCCCACTGAAGTCGATGCTGTCGGAGTACCAGAAGAACTGGCACGAGTCGTTGGGCGACCCGCCGACGGCTCGACTCGGGAGTCCGAGGTGTCCGGTACGTTAACGACCGGAACCCCGGAAGCAGGAGGCCGGGCAGCTGGAGTCTCACCCCCTGCGGGAGATGACCCCTGAGGCTGACCAGACCCACATACAAAGGATCGGGGCAACCTTTGTTGCCCTTGAGCCTCCGTGGCCATCCTCTTGCTCGGAGGTTCCGCTGAGCTCTCCCCACGTTCTAGGAGCCGAGCAGGGATTCGGCGGGACTTAGAAACCGCCTTCGGGGCCATGCCTGTCCAAAACACGAGGCAAAGTGTCAGGGCATAACACTTGGAAAAATAATAAAGTAAAACGCGAATATCTACAGTACCGACCTGATTCAAGGACAGATTCCACAGTAATTAAGCTGCGGAAGTTCCTTTCGACGAGCGGGTACTCCCGTGCAGCTCGGATTTGCCTCTCTTGGACTACGGAAAGAGCTACTCTAATGGCCACAGAGGCTGCAAAGATAAAGAAACACGTGTCAGAATAAGGGAAAAAAGGGATAGGTGAGAAACATTAGAAATTTGAAAATTTTCTAAAGTATAGCTCGACCTGGAAGAGCAAAACCAGCTCGGACTCGATGCTCCAGAGGGCGAAGCTCGTCTGACGAAGCCTCCCAATCCCCCGACACAAAAAACCATTTCCTCTTCCAGATTCTGGTCGAGGATGGCAGGCCGGTCACTATCGAACCCCCATGGCCCGGGTGGGAAGAGAGGTAGTAAAGACCATGACCTCCCAAGGACTTAAGGCTGTACATGGAGAACAGCTCGTTCGAGGTCAGGTCATTATTCCCTACTCTCTGCCACAATATGTAGCATCCCACCATACATCTCCAGCCATTGGGTTGGAGCTGGCTCGGTGCGAGGCCTAGGGTGTTAAGGACCTCTCGCACAAAGGGGTGCAGGGGTAACCTGAGCCCGGCCTCTAGGTGCATCAGGGAGATAACGGTTTCTCCCTGGCGAGGTCGGCTCGGTCTGTCAGTCCGGTCCGGAATCCTAAGACCAACGGATTCCGGGATCCCGTATGTCCTTCTCGCATTGTCAAGGTCTCTCTGGGTAATTCGCGAGACCACCCCGTCCAGCTCGAAGGTATCTCCCTGAGCCGTTTCCCTAACTCCTGGCTCAGGAACCTCAGAGTCCTCTTCATTCACAGGATCTGCTGTCCTGGAATGAGATTCTCTGGGATCGATCTCCTGATGCTCTGGTAGAGGAGGGTCCGATTCGGAATCTCCAAACCTCACCATCGGAATAGCATCAGAGCAGGAAGACTCCGACATTTTGAAAATCACAAAAAGGAAGATCTTCTAAGAAAATGGGAAGAGCGTACCCTAAAATAACTGGTACGCCGGCCGGAGGAGAGGTGACAGAAAGTGGAGAAGGAGATCCCGAAAAGAGAGAGGGGGGAAAGCAGGATCAGAGAAGAAAGGAATTTTTCAGAAATCCGCTAACTCTCGAGTTTTATACCCGAAGGATTATTCGGCATTTAATGCGAAGATCCCGCGTGGCGACTCTTGGTTGAAGCGTACAAAAAGTATCATGCCACTTCAGACACGTGGCATCACCCCGTTAGATAATATTCTGTTGGGCGCTGATACGCCGTACAAGCGAATGATGACGCCTCGATTTTTTGAACGACGCATTAAGTACCGCTTTCCCGCCCGTTGAGATGACGGCGCGACAGCTGTGAAACATTAAGGGAAGCCAGATCGACGTATCTTCTTTAGCAAGCTACTCCCGAGACAGACGAGCTAGACTCGGGAGTGGGGGGACTTCTGTTGTGGGAAGAATACGAGCTGACCTCTACACCACCGGGGTGAGAATACGAGCTGACCTGAAGATCGGATCCAGTTCAGCTCGTATATTTCATAACCGATCTGATTACAGACGGAATAGCTCTTATGGGCCGCCGGGTCTGACCAACCCGACCCAAGGAAGAGAAGCAGCCTTCGGAAACGACATCACCAGGTCGACCGCCTTGCGACCTGATTTGGTTTCCGCAAACCTCTAAGTTTGTGCGTGATAAGGGGAAGAAAATCCGGAAGATCTTTAACCAACTCGCCGAAAGATCCTCGAAGATCGCGGGACAGCTCCTAAAATTCCAAAGATCCGGGGATCCCTCCCCTAAGATCATGGCTTCAAAAGGGAATACGACTCTGCAACCTAGGTCTATAAATAGACACGTCTTCTTCTTTATTGAGGTACGAAAAAACCAAGACTGAGAAAAAGTAGAATTTCAATCTCTTGAGAGATCGCTAACTTGAGCGTCGGAGGGCTAACGGCTGGATCCCAGCCACCCCCTTTAGTTTCTCTTTTGTTCTACAGGATCCAACACTTTGTGAAGAAGGAGATCAGCGGCATCTATCCATCAGTATCAAAGAAGTCTTCACCATCATCTGTTGACGAATTTACGGCATCAACATGCATGATTCCTATATTATAAGACATGTCCAATGCATGTTTTGTAATTGTAGGAATGAGAGATACTTCACCTATTTGATTGCTAAAAAGACACTTCTTAAAACTATTTGATGATGATAGAAGACGGGCCAAGAGAAGAGAGAGTGAAGTAAGAAAAGAAAAGAGAAAAAAATGAAAAAAATTTAGACTTCATGTTGATCTGACCAGTCGGCCAAGCAGGATCGGTCGAACACATGGCTGCCCCACTCTTGAGCTCACTGGACTTTTGCTGGACTAGTCCGACCAGTCATGACCGATCGGCCAGCCAGCTTTGACCATCATGACTAGTCGGTCACTTGCAAATTCAAAGAAACAGAAAGCTTCCTCTTGAAGCTCCCTCTTTCCATGCGCAGTGTGTAAGTATTGCACAATTCTGAAAGTTTCTGAGTCGATGGAGCATTAAATCTATAAAAAGATACCTAGGGCTCGATCTAAACTGATCATAGAAGGCTTGGGAAGTCGTGGGAGGTGAAGATGATCGTCGTGGAGCATCTTCAACTCATCTCAATCTGGTTTTTTTTTATGCTTTTTAGTAGTTTTCTTTTGTTTCTAATTGAAGTATGATAATGCTCGGCTAAAACCTCTTAGCTAGGGCTAAGAGGTAAGGCTTGTAGCTAGTTCTAATGTAGAATTCGTTTAATTCAAGTATATTTACTAAAGTTTAAAATTTTAAAGTTCTAGTTTGAATAAAGTTGAAATTTTTGATGTTTTATGAGAGTTCATATACTTCGGACATGAGTTCCTTACAATTCTCTGAGATTACTATGTTTGGATTAATTAGAATTGAATTGTAGTAACCCCAGAGCATGCCATGATCTCTTGATATGCCTGTTACTTCGAAGGCTACAAGTTCAATTTCTATGTGCTTCATTAGAACTAGAATTTGATTTTCTGACTTAAAGTGAGATTGATTGTGATTGAATGCCTAATCTTCTAATTAGATGAGAGATAAAACTTCGAATCTTGTTGTGTTTATGTTTGGATGAATGAATTTACATTGGACTGCTACAATTCGATCCTTAAAGCCTTAGTTTCCTTTAATTCTCAAATTTTATTCTTCTACTTAGTTTTCTGTTTAGTTTTAGTTCTTAAACCTGAATTTCCAAAACTGATTGATTTGAAGTTATTAGAATAAGTTGTGATTGTTTATCCTAATTCCCTGTGGATTAACCTCGGTGTTATCAACTTATTACTACATCGCAAGCCTTGCACTTGAGGCGAGCGAACATCCATGTCCTCAACTCTTTGTCAAGCAGAGGAGCCGAACAGTTATCTATAAGTGCTCCGCCCTCCGGGCTGAGGAGCAGTGACCAATGGCCCAAACACAAAGTCCATCTGAGTGACTAATTACCCAACCTCAGGGACGAGTCGCCGAACTGAACTAACGAAGTTAAAGCTCGAACTCATTCTCTGAGGAAGGTCTACAATCTGGGCGAGAGGCCCAAAGGGGAGGAGGTTGGGGGAAGATTCGAGTAGACCAGGAAGAGTAGACCAGGACAATCACCGCCAGATATACGGCACGATAAGATTGGGGCAGATTTCCCAAATACAGACGAGATAGGGATCTGACTCCATCTCAGCCGTAGATCTCTCCTACGATTACGGGACGAGATTCTCGCCCATTTATGACTCTCCTAGCGTGTCCTTGAGTAACTCTAATGCCCAAAACCTTCTCAATGTCATATAAATAAGACCTCAATCTGTGAACCAAGGTAGTCATTCTTCACCTACACAACTCCTATGTTCGAGTTTTGTTAACCTGACTTAAGCATCGGAGGGTGTACAACTAGCCACCGACACCCCCTGTTACCTATTTCCCTTCTCTCTTGCAGGATTGCCCACCCAAGGGTGTCATAAGCTTGCTTCGTCTTGGGAAGATGAGGGTGGAAAAGACCACAAGGTCAGCCTAATTTGACCTTATCTTTTGGCCAAATCCAGGCAACAACAGATTTGCACTGTTAGTGGGAACGACAAGCCGTGTTCCCATTGTACTCGAGTTATACATATAACTTTAGTTCGTCCTCTACCCTCCACCCAGTGGCAACGAATGACGTACCTTGGTTCGTAGATTGGGGTCCTATTTATATGACATGGAGAAGGTTTTGGGCGTTAGAGTCACTCAAGGAGACGTTAAGAGAGTCATAAATGGGCGGAAATCTCGTCTCGTAACTGTAGGAGAGATCTAAGGCTAAGATTGAGTCAGATCCTTATCTCGTCTTTGTTTGGAAAATCTGCCCCGGTCTTGTTGTGTTGTATCTCTGGCAGTGATTGTCCTGGTTTGCTCGGATCTTCCTCAACCTTCTCCCTATGTTCGAGTTCTGTTAACCTGAGTTAAGCATCAGAGGGTGTATAGCTAGCCATCGGCACCCCCTGTTACCTATTTCCCTTCTCTCTTCCAGGACCGCCCACCCAAGGGTGTCACAAGCTTGCTTCGTCTTGGGAAGATGAGGGTGAAAAAGACCACAAGGTCGGCCTAATTTGACCTTACCTATTGACCAAATCCAGGCATCAACAAATTTGCTCCGTCAATGGGAACAACGAGCCGTGTTCCCATTGTCCTCGAGTTATACATAGAGTTTTCGTTCGTCCTCTACCCTCCACCCAGTGGCAAATAAGAAAGGGAAGGCCCCAGCTGCGGTCGAATCCTCCCACCGTGCTTCATCTGGGGAGGAGCAGGTCTTATAGATGCCTTCTTGTCCTATCCAGTTCATTCTCACAACCCTTATAGGTCACTGTAACGACTCGAGATTTTCGACTCTCGTGTATAACACGATGGCCGAATTCCCAAGTAACTTATGGAATAACTAATTTGTCAAATAATGACATATAGCATTCAAGCACAATCGTGGAAATAATTATCATCTTATTCTATCAAACTTACCACGTCATCATCAATGTTTAAATAAGGGAACCAACCAATATCCATACTAATTAATTAAAATACAAAATCATGTCTTCTCTTGAAGACTTATTACAATTCCATAAATGTATTAACTACTCAAAAGAAATATTTAATAATGATAACACCAACTAAGTTTCTCTAACATCGTCATCCGCCATGTGATCGTACGAACCATCGAATGTTTTTCCTTAAAAATCGGGTTCAATACCTGGATCTTCACCTGCATCATCTAAATTGTGTTTGGGATAGCGTTAAACGCTATCATAGTGGGGAATATTTCCTCCAAGACAATCAAGAATAATAATAACGGTACCGAGTAAACGCAAGCAGTATATTATCATTTAATCAAATCAAAACAACCAACTAAAAATCTTTGTTAATGCGATGCATGGAATGCATGCTCTGGCTAAGGCACCCTAGCTAGAATCACAATCCATGAAGTGGGAGACTCCCTGTTACGACTTCATGCTAGCTACTAGTCACCAGAGGTTCCTGGGACACACAAGCCCATAGTTTTGCCCGACCACATGAGAAACGGGACGCTCATAGCCCAAATCTACACGTGACAGTGTACGGGAGAAGTAGGACGCTCTAACCTATTCTCAATTCCGTACACCCACATGGAGCCAAGTGAATGCATAATTTTAGTTTCACCTTTATTTAAGTGTTTTCGCATACAACCGATTTAAATAAAACTCAATGGTCACTATGGGGAGTCGCAAGCAACCCAGCATAGGCCGACAGCACGGGATTAGTGTCCATGGCACCAACCCCGGCTCATGAGAATTTGTATACCATTAGTGTCCACTCATTGTCCCGTTTTATGATTTCATCATGTCCCAAAAAGCCAATGTTGTACATTATGACCAAATTCATTAAAATACTCATGTAATGTAAATGGATCCAATCAAGCATCATGTACATGTAAGGATCCATTAACAAACAATCACTTCATTCTCTCAGTTAAGTCAAGATATATTCTTCCATCATGGACACATCTCACGGGTTCCATCTCTCTACATCGAATAGTTTTACCAACTTAGGGACAAAGAGTATACAATAATGGGATCTCTATATGATGATCTTATACACATATTTCATATCACAATATGAAAACCAATGTTACTTGTAAAACACAGATTAAGGAAATAAGGGCATAGATTTCACAAAGATAAATAACACAAATACACATGCTTCTTAGTAAAAAAATTTAAACAAGGAGTCACATAATTATGTAATGATATTCATTGCAAATCCTACGTTAAACTTCATGTTATATGGATCAGCAATTCAAAACAAAACAACTTCACATGCCACAAAAGAAACTTATGATAATCGTAATATTATTAATGAAAGGCTTGAAGGAAAATCCTCACCTTAGGATGGATTTAGAAGAGGGTTGTAAAAGATCCTAGCCGCTGGAAAAATATGAGAAAGAACTCCCTTCTCTTCTCTCTCTCTCTCTCTCTTATCTCTTATCTCTTTCTCTAAGGCATAGAGGTTAGGGTTAGGAGAAGGATTTGGAGGTGCATAGTAGAAATATAGAGAGGGATGTGCACGCGAGGTCTTGTGTAACAACCTCTTGAGGTGGGTTTCTCAAATCTCAATATTCGGGTGATCTTTGATCAATTCCAATCCGTTCATCTTATCAAGCTCGAAGAGTAGACTCAGAATATGTAAATTTCTTGATGATCCACATTCTAGATTGGCCGATCCTTGAAAATGGCTTAACGGGTGCTAAAATGGGCTAGATCTCAATTAACGGTCTACGCTTGATGATCATGGCCCAAATTTTGAGAAAATATGTAGTCATGATAGGCAAATAATTGTACAAATTTTAGTGGTTGATTGATGGTGAGAAATACCTAGATTTGAAATTCCAACTTTTGGCGGAAAAGGAAGGGGCTGGCTTTGTGGTTTAACGGTGTAGGATTATAGATCGGGGTCCAAATTTTGTGTAAACTCATAGTCATATGAGTATAATAAGTGGTCCAAATTTGAAAAGCGATTGATAGTGAGAAGTGGGTAAATTGAAAGGTTCAGATTTAAAAAGAGTCGGTAACTCGTTAATTTCTAGAAGGGGATAACTTTGCGCATAAGAAAGATGCTTATCAAGGTGAGGCACTCAATCACACTATTGGTCCATGATAAAGACGATCCAAGTCATTCATATGAAGGAAAATATTCGACTACGACTAGCCATCCACTTTCCTCACTCGATGGACATGAAAATCAAGGGTTAAGAGGCTAATTTGACAATTGGACCACTTCTACTGTGATTTAAGGGCTGAAATTTAACGTGTATAGTTAATATGTGCCCAAAAGCTTAAATCCAGGGTTTTGCGTGAAAGTGATCCTCAGAAACTAAAATACTTAAAAATGGCACCTTAAGTTTAACTAATGGCATTTTCGTAATTATCTGAAAAGTGCGTGATTTTTGAAATTTGATCTTTCTACGATGTTTATGGGATCATTCTAAGCAACTTTTGTAAAGGGTCCCCTATCGGATCTCCTACGGATGTCCCGCTATTCGCAAATCAATGGTAAATGTACGATAATTAATAAAAAATAAATTAAAAATGAATTTTCAAAAATTTTCAAATAAATCTCGAAAATCTGGGGCGTTACAGTCACAAGCCAGTAGAGATTGCGAAGTCAGAGAAGTTGACCTTTTTCCCTTGAGGAACAGGTCACCACCTTGGCCTAGCATGTGAGCCGCCTCACGAAGTTAGTAGAATGGCAACAAATACCACAATTGGTGCTTGTCAACCCGAAGTGCAAGGTTGCAATCTAGTAATAATCGATCGTGAGACCGAATCATTTTCAGGGATTAGTAACCAAACCAATTCCAACTCTTCTAACAACTTGGAATAGTAGAGTTCAAAGATTCAGATTTGTATAACTAAGTAAAAACAGGAAATTAAATTATAAGAGAAAATATAAGAATAAAGAACAACTAAAGTGTCCAGGATCCAGTTGTAGTAGATCATTACCAATCCATTCATCAAGCGCGCACACACAATTGGAATCGAAGTCCTATCTCTATCCAATTGGAAGATATTGCATTCAACACATAAACAATCTAAACTCAATCTAGAAATGAATTCTAGTTCTAATGAAGCATGGAGAAGATGCACTTGTAGCACTATGAAATAACAGCTATACTAGGATATAATGGCATGATCTAGGGTTACTACGATTCAAGTCTCGTTAAACCAATATGGTCATTATCAGAAACTTATAAACAACTTGTGTCCGGAGCAGACAAACTCTCAAAATTATCTAAAAATATTAACTTTTATTCAAACTAGAACTTAAAAATCCAAAACTAAAGTTTTAGAGTACTTGCATGGATGAATTGAACATTAAATCTAACTATAAGCTTCACCTCTTAGCCCTAGTTAAGAGGTCTAGCCAATTTAAAAAGAAAAACAGAAAAACTAAGAATAACATAGAAAAACATAGAAAAACTAAAAGCAAACTAGGTTGGAGGAGTTATAGATGCTCCACTTCGAACCTCTCCACCTCTAACAACTTTAGAACTCTTCAAGGATAGATTGGGAAGAGAGTAGATGTGTCTTTTTATAGCAGAAACTCACTACCATCTTGGAATCTTTGAGAACTGCATAAGGATTTATGCAGTCAGGGCAGTGGCCAACCGGTCCTTGCTTGCATAGCAACGAATAAAAAAAAAAAAATTGGACTTTGAGTTCCTCTGGCCGACCGGTTAGCCAACTGGTTGGAAATGACTGATATTTGTCCAGCAAGGTTATGAAATTCTTTCCTCCACATTTGATTTTCAGACTTATGGCTGTTTGTGAGCTCAGCATGTTTCTTCAATTTGCATACCGGTCGAACAACCGGTACTTGGCTGTAGACGACTTGTCTTCAAACTATGTCTTTGCATTTTTTATCTTTTCTTTTTCTCCTTTCTTCCTTAGTTCTTTTCTCCATCTCTTGGCTCTTCGTCCAGTGATCTTCAATGTGTGCTAAAGTAGTCCTTTTATCATAGAATTCATGAGTCTCTCTCTCATTCCTACAAACATAAATACACATATAAGGTAGGTCTTTTAATACTTAAAACTATGCATAATGTGTGATGAATCGGGGTTAGAATATGCATAATTCAGAGCTCAACAACTGGCCAAACCCAAGAGGCAGGATAACTTGGTATTGATCGCCTTGAATAGTCACGTCTGAGGAAACACCAATATCAACCCCAAGCTAAAGAAGATCGTATTAGCTAGGTCGCCCCGGCACAGATACAGGCAATTAAGGAGCTCGATGAATCCGACCTACACCACACACTCGAGGAAAGACGTCAGGCTCAAAAAGGAAAAGTGTCAAAGGGCGTAACAGAGAGCGAGGTCCCCTAGGGGGAAGAGATTAGAGAGATCCGGGAGCGACTCAGTGATATCCAATAAGCATACTGAGTTAAGGCTTTGGTATCTGTCGACGCTCTCTTTGAGTAGACCAAGCCCCCGTTCACCGACGATATCATAGAGGCTTAGCTACCATCCAAGTTCCAGATATCTTAAATTCGAACATACTCAGGAGCAAGCAACCCTACCGAGCATCTGGAGTCTTTTCGAGCATGGATGGAGCTCCACAGTGCTTTCGGACTAGTGATTTACCGGGCATTCTCCTTGACACTCACTAGGGCAGCCCAAGAGTGGTATAGGAAATTAAAAGCCAAGTCCATCAACTCTTTCACTCAGCTCAGCCGAGCCTTCACTACTCAATTCATTGGAGGCAAAGACATCCGCAAACCGACGATTTACCTCCTCACGTTGAGGTAAAAAGAGGATGAGTCACTGAAAGACTACCTCGTCCAATTCAATGCGGAAGTTGTCCAAGTAAAAGGCTACTTTGACCAGGTAGCCCTCACAGCCTTGATGGCTGGGCTGAAGAGGGGGAAATTCCTCTTCTCGCTCAGCAAGAACCCCCCAATGACGTTGACTAACCTACCAAGTTGAGCTTAAAAGTGCACCAATGCCAAAGAACTGGTCAGCGCCCACAAAGATGCTAAGGGCGAGAGTAGTCTAGTAAGAAATGAGAAGAGAAAGGAGACAAAGGAGGGATCTAGCGTAGATCCCAAATGAAAGAGAGAAGATAATAGGTGTGACACTCCCCGAGCTCATCGAGTCCTAAATAGCCGGTTTCATCGATATACTCCACTAAACACCTCTATCAAGCAGGTGCCCATAGAGATTAAGGAGAAGATAATTCTGAAGTGGTCGAACAAGATGAGGGTCACCCCAAAGCAGAGAGACATGTCAAAATACTGTCATTTCCATCGAGATCATGACCATAATACAAGCAATTATTTTGATTGAAAGGAAGAGATCGGACCCTCATCTAGAGGAGTTATTTGCGTGAGAACATCACCAACCATCGAGAAGACCGATCATCTCCTCAGCAAGAACAATGAGAAGAGCAGATCAACAATGAACCAATAAGTCCTTTGAAAATGGTGTGAATCTCACTTAGGATAGAATCATTTGTCATCTCCTTCACTAAGGAGGATGCGATGGGGAAATTGTCACCCCCGCAACGATGTGTTGGTGGCTATACCATGACTGTGGCCAATCGCAAGATGCATCGGATGTGGATCGACACCGGTAGCTCAGTAGATATCCTCTATGCATTTGCCTTTGACAGGATATGAGAATCAAAAGGTCCAGACTCCGAGCTATGCGGACCCCTCTGCATGGGTTCCTCAGGGAGAGTGTGACCTTGGAAGTGAGCATCCTGTTGCTAGTCATAGCAAGAGAGTCTCCCAACCAGGTCACCTTCATGGTAGACATTCCAAATTGTTATGGTTTTTGCCAAAATAAATCCCTCGGTCAATTGTTTTACAATTATTTACCCATTTCTTTAATTCCTTTTATTCCAATGTGTTTGTGGTCATCGTGGTTTAGATCTAGAACATCCATCAT
Organism: Liriodendron chinense; assembly: GCA_003013855.2. Lineage (NCBI taxonomy): Eukaryota > Viridiplantae > Streptophyta > Magnoliopsida > Magnoliales > Magnoliaceae > Liriodendron > Liriodendron chinense. Next base: position 1,417,770 of record PVNU02001522.1, read on the forward strand.
ACATTAAAGGTTAAGATGGTCCATGCTCTAAGCCATGATGATCTCCATACATATCGACTTACATGTTTAACATTAGGAATGTTCTAGATGACCCACTGGATAATCTGATCTATCCAAAATACTCTAAGCTATTTAGATTACTGCGATAGATCAGATGTAACCATTGGTCCACACAAGGATCAAGTTATAACCCAAAATTAGATGGACGTGGCCCACCTGAGGATCAGATTGATATAAGAGTCCTGACCTAAGTATGATTTGGCCTTTAGATCCCTTAGATCCGTGTAGATCAGATCTGGCCCATCCAGATGGTCCCCATCAATCACATTCTCATTATAGTGATCTAGCCCTAAAAGTAGTCCATGGATCTATTCAATGGACGAATGATCGATCGGTCCCGTTCATTGGCTAGATCAGGAAATTTTATATTAAAATTACAAAAATGAGGAATAGGAACTTATTAGATCTAGCTCACAACAAATATTCCTCTTCTCTTTCTCTCTTTTCTCTCATTTTCTCTCTTTTTCTTTAATGCTTACTAATGCTCTCTCTCTCTCTCTCTCTCTCTCTCTCTCTCTCTCTCTCTCCCAAAAATTACTTTTCTACTAGAGGAAAGATTCAATCTCAGCTGGTCTGCCTCTCTCCACCGAGAGAGCTCTAACCAACCAACCTAATATTCTATTTTATTTATAAGTTATAAATTAATAATTTTAATCCTTGTTATTAAAAATCAAGTTTGACTAGTCAGATTTTCTGGTCGTTACATGTAACTTGTGAATAACTCCTTGTGTGGAGTAGCGTGATACAACACTCCCGAGTTAATCACCCAATTTGTGTCCTGACTCATAGCCATGAGATAGTCATCGTGTTCGGTCAAGAGAATAACAACCATGTTGCCATCCAAGGTGATCGTAGTAGATTCCGACTCTTGTTTCTCCTTCCCTTTACCTTTCTCGTCCTTATTTTCCTTACATCATTCATTTTTGTAGTGGACTTTCTTACCATAATTCCAACAAGTACTCACTTCTTTGCTTGATTTAGACTTGCCTATGGATTTCTCTCGGGTATTGCCACCATTTCTTTTCTTTCCTCTCCCCTGTTCCCCTAACACCAGGGCCTCCTGCTGAGACAACCCCTAGAACTTTCTCCTTATCTCCTCTTTGAAGAGACAACTTGTAACTTGTTCCATGGACACCTTCTCGCCTAGCGTGGAGTTACTCAGAGACACGACCAATGTCTTCCAGCTATCAGACAATGAGCTAAGAAATAGCAGAGCCTGTAGCTCATTGTCCAGGACCATCTTTATGGTGGAGAGTTGGTTCACAAGGCTAGTGAATTCATTCATATATATGCTTAGCCATGAAACCATTTTCCTTGAACTTCATGTTCACGAGTCTTCTTATATAGAAGATTTTATTACCAGCTGTCTTCCTCTCATACAATCATTTTAGTTTCTGCCATAGGCTAGCAGCTAAGGTCTCTGTAGACATATGGTGGAACATGGTTTCATCTAACCACTATCTGATTAACCCCACCTCTTTCCAGTCCATCTTCTTCCATTCTTCATCAGATATATTTGTCGATTTTTCTTTTCAACTTATGATTGGCGCATACAGGTCTTTATAATAAAGCAGATCTTCCATCTTAGCCTTCCAGATGGCCTAGTTAAACCCATTGAAGCTTATCATTCTAGATGAGCCATTCTCTATAATTCTCACGATTCCACTATCCGTTCTACACAACATGTACGCTTTGATACTATTGTTGGGCAATGATGTACAACCTTAGGATCTCGCACTACCCAATCATACAGAATTATGAATATAAACGTAGAACAACGAAAGACAACCACTACACCATGACACACAAGTAGTTTTTACGTTGAAAACCCTTAAATAGCGGTAAAAACTATGGGACGTCATCTAGACAAACAATCTACTATGTAAGAACGAAAGCCAAACTGGATCACGAGCTTATAACACGCTCGGATCCAATTTTGTTCACCCTTAGGTGAATTACAATCAAAGAGAAGGATAAAAGAGAGATTTCATCGATTCAAGGAACTTTGAAGAGGCTACAAATAAACCGGCGTTGGAGATAAACGTCACGAAACTGGACTTTTCTCCCTTCGATCTTCCTCTCTTTATTTCTCACAATCTCTTCTTCTTTTTCTTGCTCTCTCTTGTGCTCTGAACATGTGAATAATCTCTATTAACCTAATTCCACATCATCATGTGCTTAAATAACACTTTGGTAGGAACTAGAGTTAGAATAGGAAACTGCGTAAAGCAGTTCGCGCTGCAGCTGTCGTTCGCCTGACCTGACATTGTCGATTGCCCGACGATGGTCAAATCTGTCTTGAGAGCTCCAATGAAAATATCCCCGAGTTTTGTTCGCCCGAACTCCACCTTCGATCGCCTGATCAACAATCTATCAGTCGCCCTAAGCTGTCTGGAACAGTCCAAAGACCAACTGTCCATATTTGGGGACTTTCAGTCGTCCAACCCCACCTGGTCAGTTGCTCAACAGCCCCAAACTGGCACTCCTCTCCTCTCACTCCTGAGGAGGAACACCCCATCAGTTTACTGCCAGCATAAGGTGCCTCACCTGACGAACAGTTTTTTTTTTTACAAAGCTTTGTTAAATTTGCTTTATCAACATTGATCTTGTATCCTTCTATCAAAGTGCACATATCTAATTAACTGTTTTCATTTCAAAATATTTTAGATCAAACGAGTATGCGAGAGGTTAAAAAAAAAAAAAAAAACGACATTCACCAACCAAACAAACATTTTCAATTTCAATATGCAGCAGAAGATTTATCAGATCTGCAGAATTGAAGGACTAAAAAGAAGCCAGTTTTCTCATTTTGGTGTCCATTGCAGTTCTTCGCATGTTCAAACGGTTCTGCCGAATTTCCTGTATTTGTTACCCTACATTAAGTTGATCAGGGCCATCGATATCGATACATACTTGTGGCCGTTGCTTCTCATCTTCGTCTATGAAATTGTATCTCTTCCCAAAATATTTTAGATGCCGGTATACTGCAAGCATTGTAGGCCTCTCCTCAGGATCAAACACAATGCAAGCAACTGCGAGTCTTAGAAACCGTAGGAGCTCGTCATCACAGCCCTTTCCTATCAAAGACCTGTCGATGGCATGCCTAAGATGTGATTTTTTCTCAAGATAAGCAATATACTCCACCAGAATCCCTTTGAAGCCTTTTGGGGCATTCACCACTTTAGTAGGTTTTTGGCCGGTAATCAGCTCGAGCAGCACCACACCAAAGCTGTATACATCCCCAGCTCGACTGGCCACAACCTTTCTTCTGAATTCAGGAGCAACAAAACCAATATCATCAGAATTGATGTTTACACGAACACTCAGGTTGGAGTCGAGTGGATTCATAAGCCCGACAGATCTGAATTTGGATATTTTTGGCTCGTAATCTTCATCCAAGAGGATGCGTTTGGAGCTTATCTTACGGTGAATTATGCAAGGATCGCAGCTGTGGTGAAGCCATGCCAGGCCTCTCGCCACCCCAATTGCGATTTTCAGCCGCAGAGGCCATTCCATGTGTCTTTCATGTAGCTGCTGATACAGAGTTCCTTTGGGCATGTACTTGTATACTAAAAGCCTCTCATTTCTGGCAATGCAAAAACCCAGAAGAGGAACCACGTTACGGTGTTTTAGGGAGCCCAGCATTATCATCTCGGACATGAATTCGACGTCAGAATGTTGAGAATCATGAAGCCTCTTAATCGCAAGGGAAGAACCATCAAGAAGCATCGCCTTGTAGACGGTGCCTGCTCTCCCCGATCCAATAATGTTGTTTTTGCTGAAATTGTTAGTGGCTTTCAGTAGATTGTTCAATCTCATTCTTGGAACCGTCTTCTCGAATGTGGAGATGTGGACATTACCATACCTTCTGGTGGTCTGTTCTGACTGAAAAATAAAACAATGTTAGTATTACAGAGGAGGAGATTGTGGCCATGGGCGAAGTGGATCAGGTAGGGGGTGTTTGTCAACCATTGCCTAAGATGTGGAAGGTGGGACGACGGATCCAGATCACCCATCTTGTGGATTCTGTCATTGGATTCTGTTTTGGAGAGGCCGGATCTCGAATAGGATTGGGTGAGGCAACGATTCTTATATGATGCACTGATGCCTTGCACTCAAATCCAGACCATTCATCATGTGATTGTCCAACAACCACATGAATTAGATGCTCCAAACATCAAATTGGTGACCTTTTAGTACTGTTGAGTGCTGATGGTTGCCAACGTTCTTTCCTAGTGTCCCATATGTAGGTCACTGAGTAGATGTTTTAGATATTCCAATCAGTGAAATTTATATATCTAGCATGGCCGATCCAATGTCAGACACACAAAATGGATGGTCCAATCTGAGTTAAGTGCACCAGATAAGGAATACCGTGATATGTGCTCTAGTTAGGTTTCCATGAAAAAGAAATATACATTTCATCGGAAATAGGAGAAAGGAAATGAGCTAACCTTGGCGTCTTTACCCTTCCCACACTTGTTTGCCTCGACATCTTCTTCGTCTTCAGCTTCCTTATTCTTTCTCGACTGCAGAACAACAGGGACTAGAAATACCAGTATTATCATTCCGATGGCTGTGCCGATGGCTAAGCTGATGATGGCACTGATATCTGACATTTTCGGAGGAGGTTCTTCGAAAGCAACCAAAGGAATTCAACTTCATTCACTCACCCAACGTTGTAAAGAAGCAAAGCCCACAAAACTCACCCAAGAAATTGAAATCCCATCACCCATTAGAAGGACACAATTCAACTCTGTCTCTACCGTCCATCAAAATCCATGAAGAACCTACCCACATGAAATCTAGAAAAGTTAGATTTGTGGAAAAAGGGTGGAATGCAACCATCATAGACTTCCTAGACCCGGTTTTTATTTTATAAGAGTTGGATATACACAACAAGATTGTGTAGTTGCCCACTGGGCTCACTTTCTCTGAGGATAAGGATAAACGTGCTTGAAACGAAGGACGCAGATTCCGTCCTACACAAAACAAAAGGGCAAGGCTCTCTTGAAATTTCCACCAACGTCGAGCTCATTAATGAAGTACTTGGGCGGCTGCTGCTGACTCGGGATTCGACGTCCGCGACCCCTCCAGTGCTGAGCTATGTACTAGATGGTGATGGAAAAATTTCTGAGGGCTTACTATGATGTATGTCTTTTATCCACACCGTCCATCCATTTTTCTAGATCATTTTATTGAATGAACCCAAAAACGAGACAAATTCAAATGTTTAAAACAAAAAACCCAATGATTCATGATTTTTATGCAAAACTTGTCCCAAGGATCTTTCATTTTGTAAAATTTTTATTATGCGTGCCAAAGACAAATATTCTCACTCAATGGATGGTTTAGATCAAACCATGTTCAGCTATATCTATTGCAGCGAGGTTGGAAGAATACAGTTTTAGGTGGTTCAGAGAACTACTGAATTAAGTACCGTCCATCCACCCAAAAGCAAAACGCAAAAATAAAATGGAGAAGACTTACGAGTCAAGAGTCAAGAGTCAATCATAAATGGTCGTGGGAGGAGTGCGGATCATCTCTGCTGAAGGCACGAGAAATTCCAGCGACATTACTTCTCATTGGTCCACGTCATCTTGGAGGACTTGACGAGATACAAGGGATTTCTCTCTCCCAAATACATGGCGTGCTACGCAACATCACTTAAAACGTGTAGGACTTCTTTGGGTCCACAATGATTTATGTTTCATAACCACACCACCGTCCATCAATTTTTACAGATGATTCTAGAGCATGAGCGCCCAAAGCCTAGGAATATCCCAGGCTCAAGTAAACCACGTCAAAAGAAAGTAGCCAAGATTGAATGGAAACGGTTGACACCTTCCTAAGGTCTATTGTTACGTTTATTTGCTATCTAACCTCTTAATAATATTACACATACCTTCATGAGGGGAAAACACAAATATAAGTTTGATCAGTGCCTCCTAAGGGTCCCAAGAAGTTTTCAACAGTAGGTGTTCAATTTAGACTGTTTCTGTAATGTGGCCTGCTTGAGCTTGGTTCTGCCTCTTTTTTTGTTGAGTTCCATAAAATGGTATGAAAAAAATGGTTGGACGGTGTGATTCTGATAAATACATTATAATAAGGCCCACTGAAGTTTCATATGTAAATACTTCCGGTTTTCTTTCTCTCACGGGCATGTGCTACAGTAGGTGAGCATATTAGGTGAGACCCAGCCTCACCCAAGACCGTGCGGCCCTTACAGCCTTGACATGTGTATTCTATATCCACCTCGTCCATCCGTTTTTCCGTATCATTTTAAAGAATTATCCAAAAATTTAACAGTGGTGGCTTCCCATTACCTATGCCATAGGAAACAGTGGTGACTTACCAATAATGGGCCACAAACGTTTTGTATCAAGCTGATATATGTTTTTCTTCTTCATCTAGGCTTATGTGAACTTATCAACAGATTGGATGTCAAATAAAAACCATAGAAACATTAAGGTGATCCCTAACAAGTTTTTAGTAGTAGAGTGTTCAATCACCACTTTTTCCTAGAGTATGGTCCACCTGGTAATTGTATATTCTTAAATTTTGGTAGAATGCTCTAAAATAATGTGAAAATTTGGATGGACGAAGTAGATATAGAATAAACAAATCAAGGTGGGCCCCACAGTAAGGGTTGCACCGTCTTAGGTGATGCCCTGTCTCACCTAATCCGCTCCCCTACATCACACAGCAATCACCGGAGGGGTGAAATTTACATGGCCACGATGATGTATTTGTTAGATCCACACCGTCAATTCAGTTTTTAAAACTATTATAGGCTACGAACCCAAAAACAATCCAGATTCAAGGTTAAAGTGGACCACATCATTAAGGACAATAGGAATTGATGCTACCATTGAAATCTTCTTGGTGCCGCAGAATGCTCTTATCAAACTGATATTTTTATTTTATATAACTTCATCTAGGCATGTGTGATGTCATGAACAGGTTAGATGGAAAATAAGCCTCAATGTTGGCCCTAGAAAAGTTTCAACGGAAGTTTGTTCAATCCCCACTACTTTATGTGCTGTGATACACTTGATGTTTGGATGTACCTCGTTTTTGGGATCGTGCTCTAGATTCATCGGGAAAAATTAATGGACGGTATAGACTTAACAAAAAAATCATGGTGGGACTCCAAAAAAATTTCACATGTTAAAAGTCATGTTGTGTAGTTAGCGATGTATGTAGGAGAAAAAAATTCGGCATATCTTGCTACTAATGAGAAGCAACTGCCCTGGAACTTCTTGTGACTTCAAAACAGACGATCCGCACTCTCATGGGAGGTATTGGTCTAACTGAACTTCTTGTGACTTCAAAACAGACGATCCGCACTCTCATGGGAGGTATTGGTCTAACTGAACTTCTTGTGACTTCAAAACAGACGATCCGCACTCTCATGGGAGGTATTGGTCTAACTAAACTCCTGTGATTGTTAGTTATCATTTAAAAACAATGGTGACTCTTCTACCTTGGAAATGGTACTATAGCACAGCAATCCAGACCATCCAAATCCCTGGACCAATTTTGGATGGAGCATAACAGAAAATTTAAATTCAGAAAATGAGAGTACTTTTAACCATCAATTTTAGATCACCCAATATCTCACATTTAACCATTTATTGAGTTGGCACTATTTGGATGGTTAGGATTGTGTAGTGTTAATTTAAGGTTAAACTTGTACTCCACAATCAGCTCTACAATTTTGAAAGATGTGAATAGCAGTGCATCAGTGTGACATACGAGGATCGTGGTTCCCTTCTATTTTCAAAATAGTACTGAACTATCATAGTGGCCTTTCGCATCAGGATTGAGAGTTTGCCATTGTTTAAAAATGGTAGTGACCCTTCACTTATGCGCATGGCATATTTGTACAACAATCTAAACCAATCAAATCACTAACCCAATCATGGATGGAAGAATAACCCAAAATTTACAGTGCGGAGATCATAACAAACATCTGATTTGGCTCTTGGAATTTGGACCACTCATTATTTCACTTTTAGTCATTTATTCAATGTAGCTATTCATTGAATTATAGGTATTACTTGATCACCATTTGGATATTTTTTTACCCCTATGATGAGTGTGGCCTTACACTAGTGCCATGAGTGGGCTACCATGAAAGTTCAAGATTAGGAGTCATCAAGTAATCAGTCTTTGCCCATTTCTCTGGACCACTGTTTGGAAAGAAGGCAGTAGACACTTAAAATAGAAGATTTTTATTTTTTTTTGTTTTTTATTTTTTACAGAAACATGGGAGCGCACCACCTTTACAGAAGAAACAAACATGTGTCACCTGTTACCTAGATCCACTACACAACACACACACACACACACACACACAAGAGTCAAGAATAATAAATAAATAAAAAAATAAAGAAAAAAACTGAGCCAAGATAAAATTGAAACCATCCAACAAACATGACTTAAAATTGAGTTCATATTGTTTAATTAGTTCAACCAATGTTATGATTTTTGAGATTTTATAGAACATTAAATGAGATTTTCAATATAAATAAAAGATATACACAATTTAAAAATTATATTTACTCGTGAACCAAAGGCTTAGGTTTTTGTTGCCTCAACAAACACTTTGAAATTTACCCGCTCCCTCAGTAGCCTAGTCTCAAGTTTCTCTGCATTTCCACATAAGCACGCACCAAAATCCAAAACCTTATAACTGAGTAACATCCAAACATTTGTTTGCACCTCCTCATGTTCGGATGTCAACCTAAATAGGTAAACTACAACTCAAGTGGTCCACATAATCAGAAAAAAAGTTGAGGATTGGTTGAACACCGTTGAAGACCATCTCTTTTCCCTATGTGCTCATGGACGCATCATCCTTTTCTAAATGGCTCGTAGGGGTGAAATAATTTCCCAAAAGTTACAGTATTTCATATCTCAAGTGGGCCATATCATGTGAATTTAGAGTTTCTAAATTCACCTTATAATAAATATTTAGTGATTGCACACGAGTTTTAAAAAATTTCCTAGGGCCTTCTGTAATGTTTATTTGGCATCCAACCTATTGATTCGGTCACACATGTCATGGACGAAAGGAAAACACAAAAATCAGCTTGATCCAAAAACTTTTGTAGCCTTAGAGAAGTTTTTGACGGTTGTCATTTAATCACCATTGTTTCCTATGGTGTGGTCCACTTGAGAATTGGATCTGCTTCAATTTTGGACTCATGCCCTAAAATAAATTGGCAAAATGGATGAATGGCATGGATAAAAACACATCCATTATGGTAAGTCCCATAGAGCTTTTCCAACACCAACTAGCACCCAAGTTGGTACTCAAGGGGTCACTGCCAAATTCGATTTCGTGAAAATTAGGGAGTGCACAAGGAACCGGTGGAACCGGTAAACCGGACCGGAACCGGTTAGTTTGATTTGGTTCGGTTCAGTTTTGAAGTCCATCGATTCCGATTTCAATTCTGAAAATTAAAAATCTAAGACAATCATCTAAGAGCCCTCACAAGGAACTTAGATAAGGATCTCGATGTGTCTTATGGACTGTTCATCTGAAAGGCTCTGTCGTGGAATTTTTTATGTTCGAAACTCATGATCGAACAATTCTGGGCATGGTCCTGCAATGGACATTTAAACAGTATAACAAAGTAATTTCTGGTATTCAACAAGCGAAAGTCATATAATAGATATGATTGCCTGAGAAAAGCAGTCTTGCTCTATGGACAGTCACTAGTCCACAGTGGAGCCCACTACTTGAATGATCAGGATCTTTAATGGGAAAAATCATTATATTCCAATGAATTCCTAGGAAGGTTGTCTTCTGTGCTCCTTCCCATAATAAATTCATGAAATTGGGAGGATAGTGGTTGAATTCCTTATCGCCTCTACTAAACATTTTAACTTGATTTTATTATTTTATCTGAGTATGTTTAGATTTTCATGGATGTCAATGGTGGTAGCAATGTTGTCAAAATCGTTATCGTATCGCAAATCGTAGTAGGGGTTGAATCGTATTGGATCGCAAATCGTAAGATTTTTTAAAATTTTCTTAAAATTTTGAAAAAAATATGAAAATATAAATAAATCGTTAGAGGATTCTTATTCCTTCATTTTTTGTCTTCCATGAAATTTCCTTTTAAAAAACAAACAAGGGTCCTTTAATAATTTATGTTCTTGTTACTTTTCTTGAATGTAGAATCACAATGGAAAAGCATCCTTTGATACTGTAGACTGATAAAAAAAGATATTTCAATTTCTAAACATCATTCCATAATACATATAAGTCATGCTAATCGTAACCATCCATAAAAACATAATAAAAGGTCATACATCAAATTGGTGTTTCGACCAATTAAGAAGTTAGGAATAAAAAATAAAAAATAAAAAAAAACAGCTACATGACTTAATGTTGAAGAGAATATATATCATTTAATCTCTTATAAAGAAAAAATAAAAATAATTTACTTTTCTAAACAATTCTTAAAGCCCTCATCAATTTAAAAACATAAAATAAAAGTCAAGTGAAGCTTAAAGTAGAAGAGAACAAGTATAATTTGAATTGTAAATCGGGATTTGAATAATAAATCGTAAGATTCAAATCATAGAATCGTAAGGATTCATATAAAAAGGGATTCAAGGTTGGGATTCAAATCATTTTGCTTAAGATTCGACTAAAATCATATATCGTAAATCATAAATCATAGGATTTTGACAACAGTGTAGTAGAAGAATAGCTGAAATGGATACTCAATAATTTTTCTTTTGAAGGAGGGTAGGATACTTGTATGGTATTTTAGCCTTTGAGGATTGAAGAGAAGTAAAATGGTAATTTTCATTTCTATGGGCATGGGAAGCAGAGCTACTTTCTTCCTTCTTCATACCGTTTTCTAGTTCTGGCTAAGTAAGCAGTACTTGCAAGTTGCAACAGTTTCAAAAATGATTTGGAATGCTTGAGAGGCCTAAAAGAATCACTGACTGACCCTTATAAGCACCTGTCTTCGTGGGATTTCAACTGCACAATCTCCATCTGTAGATTCGATGGCATCAAATGCTGGAATCCAGATGAAAGCAAGGTCCTAAACATCCACCTCTTGAACATGGGCCTCAAAGGCCGGTTCCTGTTGGCTCTCAAAAACTGCACGAACACAACAGCATTGATCTATTGGCAAATGAGCATTCTGGGACAATCACTCATGACATAGACACAATAATACCATACGTGACAGTCCTTGACCTCTCCTAGAACAATTTCACTGGTGACATTCAATCACGCATTGTGAATTTGACCATCTTGAATTCACTTAGTCTACAAAACAAACAGTTGATGGGTCAGATTCCTTGGCATCTCAGTCGGCTTAGTCAGTTGAAAACATTCAGGGCTTGTTTGGATACCACCAATAAGTTACTTCTTCTTTCTACTTACTGCAGTAGATAATTAACTTATTTGAGAAAAGTAAGTTTTGTTTATGATCAATTATAAGTAACTTTTTTATTTAAAGTTACTTAATCACTTCAGTTTAAGAAGTAGAAATCAAGATAAGCTACTTGAGGCATAAGTAGCTTATCTTAAGTAACGATCCAAATGCCCCCTAAGCTAATTTTTCACTTAAGTTAAACATGATTGAAAAAGTAACTTATGTGCTTAAAGCCTCACTTGATGAATGGTTTATTTTTTACAAAGTTTTGCAAAGGATCTGAGCTCTATGAACATTGATCTTGTGTCCATCTATCAATGTGCACAGATCTATTTGTCTGTCTTCATCTCAAAATATTTTAGACCATTGGGGGGAAGAGAGAAGAAGAAAAGCATTCATCAATTTCATCAATCAAACATTCTCAATATACAGAAGATTTCTCTTATCTGCAGAATTCAAGAACTAAAATGATGCCACTTTTCTCACTTACATGTTGGCTACAATTCTTCTCATATTTGAACCACTCTGCTGGATTTCCTGTATTAGTTGCCCCATATTAAGTTCATCTTGGGCATCCATGTCGATACACACCTGTGGCTGTTGCATCTCATGTTCGTCTATGAAATGGTCTCTCTTTCCAATAGATTGTAGAAGCCGGTATACTACAAGCATTGTAGGCCTCTTCTCCGGATCAAAATCAACACAATCAACCGCAACTCTTAGAAACTGGTGCAACTCGTTATCATAACCCTTTCCTAACAAAGACCCATCGATGGCATAGCTGAGAAGATAAAATTTTTAAGGTCAGTAATCCACTCCACCAGATTCCCCTGCAAGCGTTTTGGGGCATTTTCTGCTTCAGTAGGTTTTTGGCCGGTAATCAGCTCGAGCAGCACCACTCCAAAGCTGTATACATCCCCAGCTCGACTGGCCACGATCTTGCTTGTGTATTCAGGAGCAACCAAACCCGTAATATCAGATTCGATGTTTACATGAGCCCTCAGATTGGTGTCGAGTGGATCTATAAGCACTGCGGATGTGAATTTGGATATTTTTGGCTGGTAATCTTCGTCTAAGAGGATGCGTTTGGAGCTTATTGTGCGGTGAATTATGCAAGGATTGCAGCTGTGGTGAAGCCATGCCAGGCCTCTCGCCACCCCAATTGCGATTCTCAGCCGCAGAGGCCATTCCATGTGTCTCTCGTGTAGCTGCTGATACAGAGTTCCTTTGGGCATGTACTTGTATACTAAAAGCCTCTCAGTTTCTGGCAATGCAACAGCCCAAGAGAGGAACCAGGTTATGGTGTTTCAGGCAACCCAGCATCATCATCTCGGAGATGAATTCTTTGTCGGAATGCTGAGAATCATGAAGCCTCTTAATTGTGAGGCAAGAACCATCAAGAAGCATTGCCTTGTAGACAGTGCCTTCTCTCCCTGATCCGATAATGTTGTTTTTGCTGAAATTGTTAGTGGCTTTCAGTAGATTGTTCAATCTCATTCTCGGAACCGTCTTCTCGAATGTGGAGACATGGACATCGCCATACCTTCGAGCAGTATGTTCTGACTGAAAAATAAAACAATGTTAGTATCACAGAGGAGGAGAATTTGGCTATGGGCAAATTGGATCAGGTAGGGGTGTTTGTCAACCACTGCCTAAGATGTGGAAGGTGGGACTACGGATCCAGGTCGCCCATCTTGTGGATCCTGTCATTGGATGGTCCATTATTCAAAATTATGCAAAATGGACTAGTGGGCGTAAGTCCAGCCACTTGGGAGTCGGATCTCGAATAGGATTGGGTGGGCCAACGATTCTTATATGATGCACTGATGCCATGCACTCGAATGGGTCTGCACTCAAATCCAGACCATTCATCGCGTGAATCTCCTACGGCCACTGTAAACCACCACACAAATTAGATTCTCCCAACATCTAATTTGCCTTTTAGTGTTGACTGCTGATGGTTGCCAACATCATTTCCAAGTGTCCAATTCGTGGGTCACTAACCAGATAGTTAAGATCTTCCAGTCAGTGAGAATGATCTACCATGGCCGATCCAAAGCCAGACACACAAGATTAATGATCCAATCTGAATTAAGTGCACCAGATATGGAATTAGTGATCTGTGGTTTAGTCATGTTTCCCTCAAAAAGAAATGTACATATAGTGGGAAATGGGAGAAAGGAAAGGAGCTAACCTTGATGTCTTTGGTTCCATTAATACTCCTCACCTGCTTGTTTGCTTCCACGTTGTCTTCTTCCTTCTTCTTTCTTGGCTTCAGAACAACAGGGACTACTAGAAGTACGAATATTATCAATCCGGTGGCCGTGCCGGAGGCTGCGCCAATGATGATGATGGTCTTGCTATGTGACATTTTTGGAGGAGATTTTTTGCAAGCATCCAAAGGCCGATGATCAAGTTCAGGATTATTAGCAACTACAGCATTATTAGCAAAGCTTGACTTTTCCATTTGATTGACGAAGGGAGGAATTGGCCCTGACAAATTATTGGTGGCGACATTGAACACAGATAGCCATTGAAGCTGGCCGATTTGGCAGGGGATCTGACCCGTCAAACCATTGCTTTGGAGGCTAAGTGAACCCAGCAAGGTACAATTCCCAAGGCTTGCTGGAATTTTACCCGTTAACTTGTTATAGGAGAGGTCAAGCGTTCTCACGCCTGGTATGATTGCACCGATGTCATTAGGAAGGGTTCCAGAGAGCTCATTTACCGATAGATCCAATTTTCTCAAGCTCTTGCAGTATTTGAGAGCCAGCGGGAACTGGCCTTTGATGCTCATGTTGGAGAGGTGTATGTTTTGGACCCTGCTTTCATCGCATTCAATGCCTTTGAATTTACAGATGAACCCTTCTGTCCTGTTGCCGAATACCCACGAAGATAGGTAACCATTTGTGTCATTCAGTGATGCTTTTAGGTCTCTCAAGCACTGAATATCACTTTCGAAGCCGTTGCAAGTATCACTACTCAGCAACAACCAGAGAAGGGTCTGAAGAAGTAAGACACTGGTTCTGCTTCCCATAGCCATAGATCTGAAAATTACCATATTACTTCTCTTTCACTACAAAAAAAGCTAAAACGCCAGGAACCCTCTTACCCTCCTAAAAACACAAAATTACTAACAACCCATTTCAGCTATTCTACTATCACCCATTAAAATCCATGAAGTAATAAAATCAGAGCGAATCAAATAAAAAACTTTAGTACAAGGAACAGGGAATTCAACCACTCTCCCGCAACTTCATTCAACTTACCATACATAGTAAAGAAGCAAAGCCCACAAAACCCCCCCACAAATTCAAAATCCTGTCATCCATTAAATAATAATAATAATAATAATTCTTTTCTTTTTTTTAATGAATCCATAAAGATACCCAAATGAAATTTATAAACACCTTAAAAGAAAAAAAGTCAACAACTTGTGGAAAAAGAGCATCAATCGTTGAGTTCCACGTACACAAACATGGATATCGACTCACTGCCGTCTTCAAGACGGTACTAAACTATGATAGCAGCCTATGCTCCAAAATCCAGAGTCAATAGTGGCGTCCTCGGGAATGAGAGTTCCCCACCATTTAAAAATGGTAATGACTCTTTAACTTATGGGCATGGCATAGTTGGAGAGCAATCTGATTGCCCAAATCACTAACCCAATCACAGATGGGAGCATACACAAATTTGATGCGAGGAGATGATAACCCAACATCTTACCTTTAACCATCTATTTAGTGGGCTTTAATTGGATTGTTCAAATTGTGTATTATTAATTTAGAGACATAGTTCTGCTCCACAAATTGAAAGGCATGGGCAGTGGTGCATCGGTGCCACAAATGGGGATAATAATTCACCACCATTTTCAAATCAATGATTCACACTATTTTTGTACGATAGTTATCTGCTAAAGTCAAGAGTCAAGGGAGCAACCAAGGGAATGATAGTTCACCACCATTTAAAAATGGTAGTGACTCAATGATACTCATGAAATGGTTGTACAGTAATCCGAACCATCCAAATCAATGGTTTGAGCATAACACAAAATCTAAAGTGAGGAGATGATAAACATCTTACTTTTAACCATTTATTTAATGGACTTTAATTCGATGGTTCATGTTGTGTTGTGTTAATTTAGAGATATACTTGTGCTTCACAAATTTGAAAGTTGTGGGCAGCGGTGCATCAGTGCCACATACGAGGATAATGATTCACTGGAATTTTAAAAAATGTTTCTACGTTATCATAGAAGCCTATCCTCTAAAGTCAAGGGTCAAGAGTAGGATCCTTAGGAATAAGCGTTCACCACTATTTAGAAAAGTTACCCTCTCTTCACTGATGAGCATGGCATAGTGGTACAAGCAATCTAAACCATCCAAATCACTAACAGAATAGTAGATGGGAGCATAACCCAAAATTTACAATGAGGAGATGGTCATAAACCCTGATTGGGATAGTTTGATTAGCCTTAAAATGGGTGCCAGCCCAAGATTAGGAGTTAATAGCTGAGTCATTGGCCATTTCTCTGGAACATTGTTGGCGAGTTCGTAGACGTCTAAAAATTCATTTTACTAAAACAATAATTATGTATCAAAAGTCTATGAAATATAACCTCTACTATAATAAAGCAAGTGAGCAAACATTTTTGTCTATCCAATTTGTCACGGGAAAATCCGAGTCGCCCCTAATCGGATCATAGAACCGATGATAAACTCAATTCCGAGTACGGGCATCCCTAATTTTGCTGGATTCCGCTCGATCGACAACCTTTACTAACCACGTGGTATTGCATCGAGACTTTTGCACTCAGGCATATTCAGCCTCGGTTAGACAATCGGTTACCTATTGAAGCCGAGCGCTATTTTCCGAATGTGCATTTGATCTTCACCTGATCGTCCCTCGGTGAATGGTATTTGACTTCTACTCGTATTTTGTCGAATGCTTGCCAGATCCGCGCGGTTATCCACATCAAGCGCTATATCTTAAATGTTCAGGATTCGAGTGACGTCTTCCACAAGTTGCAGGATTTGATTTCTAAAAGCTACCAAACGAGATACCCGCCATGCGAAGAGAATCTTGTAAACCGCCTTGAAGGCAATTAAAGTATCTGGCCACGATTACGGCCTACTTTCGTAAGAGATCGTATCTCTGTACAATTAGAATCTAATGTAGAATGGGTCGCTGATTATTTCATGGCCCAGATGGACCAAAAGAAGACCAGTCGAGGTCGAAAGTGATTTGAACCATTAGGACCGTAAACCGGTCGTATCTTGCAATCCAGAATGAGTTTCTGGACATATATATATGATTTTGGGGTAACTCGAGCTACTTTAGCCACCCAACCCCACTACGCCGGGTTTCCCATGCCGGAATCGTGAGATTCGACCATATCAACGGTCATTAAGCTAGTTTATTTTCAATTTTACTATTTATAGTAAGTTTTAATTCGATCATAACTTTTGATCTGTGGGGTTTTAGAGTTAGTGCTCAACATGAAAAGGGCTTAGAATATTTAGTAGAACAACATGGTTGGACCCATTTAACAACTTTCTATTTTTGGCCGAAAACCAAGAGTTCTAGTAGGATTGAGCGACTTCTATAAATAGTAAGTTTACTATTTATAGTAAGTTTCGTTTTCTAGGAGTTTGAGTTTAAGTTGGAGTCTGGTACTTTACCTATGGTTTAGTTTCCTATTTATATGTATTGTAATTCAGTTTCTATTCATTCAATCTATCAAAAAAATAATTATTCAGAATTAATTTTCTCTTTTATTCTTTTATTTCTTCTCGTGGATTCGAGAAACAATCGGTTAGGGAGACGGTGATCGACCTACCACGTCCTCCCTACGTCATTGGTATCAGAGAGAGGTTTTTTTCCTCAGGACGATGACCTGTAATGAAGGGTTAGATCCCCATCCTAAGGACGATGCTCCAAGGGACTATCTAACGACGACAACTTTTGAAGTAGTGCAACGGGAGAACCGGTTGATCCTGCAAGGTATACAGGCAACCCTCGACCAGATTGCATCATCGCTAGCTTCGCCCCGAGCCCAAGGCGATCAACAACCACCAACGCTCGCTATACAGGACAATCCTGTATTCCGTAGAGCACCCTAGGTGGATAATCTTAGGGCTACACCAGACGAATCGGAACCAAGCGATGACGAGGTCGAATACATTTTGGTATGACGACCTGCGCTAGGGAATGAGCGTCTGGAACGAGCAGAACAAGATTATCAGGGCAAAGTTGATCTTCCCAGCTTTAATGGCCTACTTCGAATAGAGGGGTTCCTCGACTGGCTGACAGATGTCGAACGATACTTCGATTATATGGAAGTGCCGGATGACAAGAAGGTAAAACTAATTGCATATAAATTAAAATCCAATGCTTCAGCATGGTGGGAAAACCTATAGGTTTTCCGCGCCCGTTAGAATAAGGCACCCATCCGAACATGGCCTCGGATGAGACAGCTTCTCAGGGCTCGATTCCTCCCTAGGGACTATGGAAAAAAATTGTTCCAACAATATTAAAATTGTCGTCAGAGAATCGAACTGTAGCCGAATATCTCGAGAATTCCAGCGATTGGCTACACGGAATAATTTAACGAAATCAAAGGCCCAACAAGTATCACGGTTCATTGGTGGGTTGCGATTTGCAATCCAGGATCGGGTCCAAATGCATCCAGTCTAGATGTTGAGTGAGGCCAACCAATTGGCCACTTGGGCAGAAACCTAGTTGTCGCGGCCCCCTGCTCGACCCTATCCGGCAACATGGAACCCCATTACTGGACCCATTCAGGACACAACGTTGGCCAAAGGCAATGAACCTATAGGAGGGGGTCCTCAATCTCCTACGGTCACAACCCGGGACTGGGGAAGTGGTCCCTCAACGCCTCAACGTGCAACTCCCACTACAGTGGGTCCTAACAGGATTCTCAACCCATATGATCAGCCAAAGCCAGACCATTGTCTCCGTTGTGGCCAACCAAGCCACTAGTGGAACGCTTACCCTCAACGCCCTGCAGCCCACTTAACTACGAATGAAAGTGGTGCGGAAGGTGAAGTAGCGGAAGACAACCCTGAATTGGAACAGGCCGACGAGGGGGACACAGAAGATGTAGATTGGCTGACTGAAGATCATGGGGAATCGCTAGTAGTGAGACGACTACTTTACGCTCCCAGGAGGACAGTGCACCCACAATGACATAATATCTTCCGTACAAAGTGCACCGTGCAGGGCAAAATCTATGATGTAATCATAGACAGTGGGAGTAGCAAAAACATTGTCTTAAAAATTATGGTTGATAAGTTACATCTGCCTCTGACGAAGCACCATACCCCTTACTCGATCGGTTGGATCAAGAAGGTGAACGAGACAAGGGTAACTCATCAATGCATTATCTCATTTTTCATTGGTAAAAGCTATAAGGACGAGGTCCTCTGTGATGTGGTTGACATGGAAGCCTGCCACATTTTACTCGGGCGGCCATGGCAATCGGATCGAGATGTAACACACAGTGGACGGGAAAACATATACATGTTCACCAAGGATGGTCGAAAAATTATTTTGGCCCCTATGACACCAGAGAAACACCCTGAAGCTTCTAAAGTGGAGGGTTACCATTCACGAGTTTGTTAAAGAATCAAAAGAATTGGGCGAAATATATGTCGTTGTGTTAAAAGGCAAGGAGTCGGGATCCTCTAATATTCTTCAACATCTTAAACCGTTGATAAAAGAATTTCGAAGTATTTGGCCTGAAGATTTACCTGATGAGTTGCCTCCCATGTAATACATACAACATCACATCGACCTTGTCCCAGGGTCCAGTTTGCCCAACCGACCGCACTATCAGATGAGTCCGAAAGAGTGTCAAATTCTATAGGGACAAGTGGAGGAACCAATCCGTAAGGGTCTCTTTAAAGAGAGCATGAGCCCGTGTGCCGTTTTGCGCTCATTACCCCAAAGAAAGACAGAACTTGGCGCATGTGTATCGATAGCCGTGTGATCAATGAAATAACAGTTAAATATCGATTTACAATACCGCAGTTGGATGACATGCTTGATATACTTAAGGGCTCCAAGGTGTTCTTCAAACTGGACTTACAGAGTGGATACCATCAAATCCGTATTAGGCCAGGTGATAGTGGAAAACGGCCTTCAAGACCAAGGAAGGCTATATGAGTGGCTGGTTATGCCCTTCGGTCTAACCAACACACCAAGCACCTTCATACGTTTAATGAACCAAGTGTTGAAGCTGGTCATTAGCCATTTTTTGTCATTTACTTTGATGACATTCTAATATACAGTCAGAATGAAACGGAGCACATGACCCACCTCAGAAAAGTAATACAAGTGTTGGCCAACAACAAACTATACTTAAATCTGAAAAAGTGTAGCTTCTTAACTAATCGATTATTGTTTTTGGGGTTCATTATGTCGTTCATGGGTATCTGAGTGGACGAAGAGAAAGTTTGAGCAATTCGGGATTGGCCGACTCCGACAAACATTCATAAGGTACGAAGTTTTCATGGGTTGGCAACCTTCTATCGTCGATTTATGCGAAACTTCAGCAGTATCGTCACGCCGATTACCGACTGTATAAAGAAGGATCCGTTTCAATGGACCGAAGGGGCAGAGAAGAGTTTTGCAGAAATCAAACATCGGTTGTTGTTTGCTCACCTCAAGTGTAAGGCTGCGATGTAGTCATAAATCTCGGTAAGACCGAGGTCGGTCCATAGGGAATTAGAGAACGAATTCTAAGCTATTCCAGCAACTAAGATTGTAACAAATAAGAGATTCATTGGAGATAAGTATGCTAAAAAAGTAACTTGAGAAAAACAGTAACTAAAGGCACTAAGGCTTTGAAGGATCCACTTGTAGTAATTCCATGTCAATCCAATCAATCCAAGCATAAAACTCAACTAGATGTGAAGTCTTATCTCTCATCTAGTTGGAAGATAAAGCATTAAAACACATTCAAACTCACTTAAGTTGAACTTCCAAGTTCTAACCCCATACAACACATACAGAATTCGAAATCATATCCTTTGGAGTAACAGTCATGCCTATGGACTATGGCATGCTCAAGGATTACCATAATTCGAATCTAATCAAGCAAGACATGATAATCTCAGAGAATTGCAAGGAATCCATGTCCGGAGCACATGAACTCTCATAAAACTTCTAAAAATATCAACTTTAAGAACTAGAACATTTAAAATTCAAACTTAAAGTAAAGCTACTTAAATTAAACTGAATCAAACATGAAATTGGCTACAAGATTCACCTCTCAGCCTTAGCTGAGAGATTCTAGCCGAGCATTGTCATACTACAACTAGAACTCATAAAAGAAAACTAGAAAACATAAAAACCCGGAGTTTGGAGGGTTGCAAACGCTCCACGACGGCTTCCTTCCTCTCCCACAAAGTTCCTTGGCTTCTATGATGCCCTAAGAAGTGACCATAGGTGTCCTTTTATAGTGGGGAAGCTCTGTTGCGTCAGAATCTTCCAGAATTTGCGTAACTTTATGCAATGCGCAGAGAATTTCGAAGCCCGGAATAAAAACTGTCCATTTTTTACATGTGGCCAACCGGTCACGGTTGGTCGGCTGGGCTGGCAGACCGGTCGAACTGCATATGTTAAAGGTCCAGCGTGCACAGGAGGTGGATCGAACCTTTTGACTGACCGGTCTTGACCGGTCAGACCAATTTGAATTTAGTCCAGGAAGTTTTCAGCAGCAGCTGACCGGTCTTAACCGGTCGGACCAACTGGTCCTTTATTTAGTAGGCTTCCAGAGTGGCCGGCAGGTTGGCCGGCCGGTCAGGACCGATCGGACCTGTTGTTTCCTTCTTTTTCTTCTTTTCTTTCTTCTTCTCTCTCTTCTATTTGATTCCTTCTTTCTTTGGTCCTCCTTCAACCTTCATCAAATGCATCTAAATACGTTCTTTTGGTTTCCAATTGGGTGAAGTTCGCTCTCATTTCTACAATCACAAAACATGCATTAGATGGGCCTTTTAATCATGAACCATGCATATAATGTGATGTAATGGGTTGGCAAATGTATATATTGGAGGTTCAACAGTTGTCCACTACACTGGTCTTGGTACTCCCCAATTTTGATAAGTTGTTTAAGGTATAATATAACGCATCTATTGTCGGCATTGGGGGAGTCCTTTCTCAGGAGGGCAGGCTAGTTGCCTTCTACAGTGAGAAACTTAGCGACGCACGACAGAAGTGGTCGACATATGAGCTTGAATTATATGCAGTGGTTCAGGCACTGCGCCATTGGCGCCACTATCTTATTCAAAGGGAATTTATACTGTACACTGATCATCAGGCCTTAAATTTTGTCAATACTCAGACTAATGTGAATCGTATGCACGCTAGATGGATTTCATTTTTACAGGAATTGAGGTTCATTTTGAAACATAAATCAAGGCAGCAGAACAAGGTAGCAAATGCACTTAGCCGACGTGCATCCCTTCTTATCACCGTGAGCAGTGAGGTGGTCAGATTCGACTGTCTCAAGGAACTTTATACCGATGATGAAGATTTTGCAGATACATGAAAAAAGTGCCAAGTGGGTCACCCGAGTGAGATTCTAAGTCAAGATGGTTTCCTCTTCAAAGGAAATCGACTTTGCATTCCGCAAAGTTCGTTACGGGATAAGTTTATTATCGAGTTACATAGTGGTGGCCTCGGCGGTCATCTAGGACGAGATAAGACTAGAGCGATGGTGGAAGAGCGATATAACTAGCCGCAACTTACTGGCGGTACAATGATGTTATATTTGTCAGACCACTAAGGGGCAATCTCAAAATACAGGTCTCTACACACCATTACCCGTGCCAAATGCCCATTGGGAGGATTTATCTATGGATTTTGTATTGAGGCTCCCACAAACACAACGCGGCATGGACTTAGTGTTCGTGGTGGTAGACCGATTCTCTAAGATGGCATACTTCATTCGTGCAAGAAGACCTTTGATGTGGTACACATTACAAACCTTTTCTTCAGAGAGGTTGTGCAACTACATGGGATTCCTAAGATGATCACTTCAAACCAGGACACGAAGTTCGTTAGCCATTTTTGGCGAGCATTGTGGAATCGGTTCGATACGTGACTTCAATTCAACAGTGCTTACCATCCACAGACAGATGGACAGATTGAGGTCGTAAACCGCACATTAGGAAATCTCATCCATTTCCTTTCAGGTGATAAGCCGAAGCAGTGGGACATGGCTAGCTTAAGCAGAATTTGCGTTCAACAACATGGTAAACTGATCAACAGGGAAATCCTCGTTCCAGATTGTTTATGGCTGCATGCCTCATCACACACTCGATTTAGTTCCCCTGCCCAAGCTTCCGGGTATGAGTGTTGTAGCTGAACATATGGTGGACTGAATCATGGACATACATACAGACGTGTGCAACAAATTACAAACTTTGAACAAGAAATACAAGGAAGCGGCCGAAAAGCATCGGCATGCCAAAGTGTTCGAAATAGGTGATCAAGTGATGGCCCATCTACGTAAAGAGCGATTTCTTACCGAGACCTACAACAAGTTGAAACACAAGAAGATTAGACCGGTACTGATCATTCGCAAGATTAATGACAATGCCTACATTGTTGATCTTCCGAATGACATGGAGATTTCAAAGACTTTCAACGTGGCAGATCTGTACGACTATCATGAACCAAAACTGGACGAGAACTCGGGGTTGAGTTCTTTCGAAGTGGAGGAGACTGATGTAGAACAGTTCGATGATTATTTCATGGCCCAGATGGACCAAAAGAAGACCGGTCGAGGTCGAAAGTGATCCGAACCATCAAGACCGTAAACCGGTCGTATCTTACAATCCAGAATGAGTTTCTGGACATATAATATATGATTTTGGGGTAGCTCAAGCTACTTTAGCCACCCAACCCTGCTATGCTGGGTTGCCCATGCCGAAATCATGAGATTCGACCATATCGACGGTCATTAGGCTAGTTTATTTTCAGTTTTACTATTTAAAGTAAGTTTTAATTCGATCATCACTTTTGATCCATATGGTTTTAGAGTTAGTGCCCAACATGAAAAGCGCTTAGAATATTTAGTAGAACAACATGGTTGGGTCTGTTTGATAACTTTCTATTTTTGGCCTAAAACCAAGTGTTGGATTGAGCGACTTCTATAAATAGTAAGTTTACTATTTATAGTAAGTTGCGTTTTCTAGGAGTTTGAGTTTGAGTTGGAGTCTGGTACTTTACCTAGGGTTTAGTTTCCTATTTATATGCATTGTAATTATATTTATATTCATTCAATCTATCAAAAAAAATAATTATTCGGAATTAATTTCCTCTTTTATTCTTTTATTTCTTCTCGTGGATTCGAGAAACAATCGGTTAAGGAGACGGTGATCGACCTACCACGTCCTCCCTACGTCAAAATCCTAGCTAGCCCAATACGGTAAGGATAAACATTATAAGAAGCCCTTCATGCCATGAACTAAGGTACGCAACACATTCCTATAGACAGCTCTAGTGAACCTATATTCCCATCAATTACCGACTTAGGCATCAGAGGGCCATCAGCCGAAACCCTCGGCAGCCATCCTAACTTTAGTTGTGCTTACAGGCTCGTCAATCCAACTCATTCACGGATCAGACAATGGAGATTCAAGTTGGTCCCTGATCAACATTTGGTGACGCGCTTTAGCATTAACACAATTAGTTCAGGGGCATCATGGCCTTTGAAAATTTACCTGACCGTTGTTATCTGAAACTGGATAGCATATGAGGTGGTCAAACCCAGCCTTGTGGTCTTTTCTACCCTTGTCCTCTCAAGGAGAAGCAAGCTTGTTACACCCCTGGTTTGTCGAACCCTACAAGATAGACTAATGGAAATGGGCAATGGGGACGTGCCGGATGTCGGTGTCTGACTGCAGACTCTCTGATGCCTAAGTCAGATGCAGGGTAGAGTGTACTTAGCATTATTTAGGAGAAGAAGTGTGTTAATTTGCATACCTTATTCTGTAGAGGAGTGCTCTATTATAGGTTTTATATGGACATTAAGTATCAAAGTCAATCTAGGACACGTTACTAGAGAGTCATGAATGAGCAGGAGTCTCATCACGTGCCAATATGAGAGATTTACGGCCAAGGAGGAGTTGTTGCCTTCATCTCGTCTATGTTTGGCAGATTTGTCCTAGACTTGTTGCGCGCCTCCCTGGTGGTGGTTGCCTAAGTCAGCTCAGGATGTGGAGCTCGGCGTCCGGGCTCCTTCCCTCCGAATTTCTCACCCGGTATGTAGACTATAAGGAATGAGGTCGATCTCCGCTTCTGTTAGTCCAGCTTAGGACATCAGTTGTAGCTCTTCAACCTGGGGAGCTCGTCGCCCTATCTTCTCGTCCTCTTCATTCCTTAATGATAAAGGAAGGGCCAAGGACATGTACTTGGGCTTCTGGGCCTGCAGGCTTATTTATCCAAATGTGAGACCAGCTCGAAATCTCCCACAACAGTTGCCCAGCCCCCACTTTCGAGGCCAACTCTCTCGAGCTCGAAAGTAGAGTGTGTGGAATGAGTTGGTCTGGAGCTTGCACAGGGGCTTCCTTATTTCAATTTTTTTTTTTCCAAATCTCGCTAGCTAGAAGGGTGGGATCCGAGCAATTTAAAGGCAAGCTCAAAATTCATTATTATCTGTACGGTGCGACAGCCGTTTTAGCGCTTTAGCGAGTTGCGCGTGTGGCGATAATTCATTAGGTGAATCGTCGCAACCTTTTCTAGACGAATTAGAGGGTGACACATGGGATGTTATGGCAGTCGAGGGGGTGACTCATTGTACGAGGTTGTCTCCCACTAATTGTAATGCCCCAGATTTTTAGAATTTATTTAAATTTTTTTGAAAATTTATTTTTATTTTATTTTAATTAATTATCGTACATTGACTTTGATTTGTGAATAACGGGGCATCTGTAAGAAATCCGATAGTGAACCCTTTACAAAAGTTGCTTGGAATAAACCCATGAACAGTGTAGAGAGGTTAGATTTTTCAAAACTTGCACTTTTTTGATAATTATGATAATGTCATTGGATCCCTTAATTTGCGATTTCTAATCAATCAAATAGGTAGTTCTCAAATCGTTCAAAAGATAAGCATAATTTTAGGTGAATAATAATTCTTTGTAGATAGATTTTCAAGTAGGCCCCGTGATCATGGAGATCTTAATCTAGGAGCATCCGTAGCCGTTGATCGAGTAATGTGGTTGGAAAAGTAACCATACCAAATTGATCACCTTAGTGCTGAATTCCTAACCTAGAATTTAAGTAATTATCTTAGGTATATAGATATGAAATCTTAAGTGCCTATGGCTCACATTAACCTAGACCCTTGATTTCTAGATCACATGGTTCCCATAATCCATTTGACTTGAAATTTTATACCATGCCTATTCATCATAAATTAATCATACACGTCAAATTTTAGCCCTTAAATCATAGTAGAAGTGATCCAATTGTCAAATCAGCCCCGTAACCCTTGATTTTCATGTCCATCAAGTGAAGAAAGTAGATGGTTAGTCGTAGTCGAATTTTTTCCTTCATATGAGTGACTTGGATCATCTTTGTCATAGACCAATAGTGTTATTTGAGTGACCCACCTTGATAAGCATCTTTCTTAAGCGCGAAGTTATCCTATTTTAGGAATTAATGAGTTACTAAATCTTTTTAAATCTGAACCTTTCAATTTACCCACTTCTCACGATCAATCGCTTCTCAAATTTGGACCACCCATTATACTCATATGACTGCGAGTTTATACAAAATTTGGACCCCGATCTATAATCCTACACCGTTAAACCACAAAGTCAGCCCCTTCCTTTTTCGCCAAAAGTTGCAATTTTATATCTAACCATCAATCAACCACTAAACTTTGTATAATTGTTTGCTTATCATGACTACATATTTTTTCAAAATTTGGGCCATGATCATCAAGCATAGACCGTTAATTGAGATCAAGCCTATTTTAGCACCCGTCAGGCCATTTTCAAGGATCGGCCAATCTAGAATGTAGATCATCAAGAAATTTACATATTCTGAGTCTACTCTTCGAGCTTGATAAGATGAACGGATTGGAATTGATCAAAGATCACTCGAATATTAAGATTTGAGAAACCCACCCCGAGAGGTTGTTACACAAGACCTCACGCGCACGCCCTTCTTTTCTCTCCCCATGCACGCACATCCCTCTCCATATTCCTACTACGTACCTCTAAGCCCTTCTCTTAACCCTAGCCTTCATGCCCTAGAGAGAGAGAGAGAGCACATTCCTTCGATCCTAGCCATCTACCTTAAGGATCCAACGTGTGGGGCCCATTCTACTAAACTCATGTGGTTCATATTTTGTTTAAATGTCATCTTTCTAGTGATTCTACATCTAGAGTTTCATCTAAAGATAAGGTGAGGATTTTCCCTTCAAGCCAACATGGATAAAAGTGTAATTCCTAGATTTTCTTTATTATTTATTGGGTATCTTAAGCTTAAATACATGATCCATATTAGACCATGATTAATATTAGATTTATGCTGAAATAATATTATGTGATGCTATGATTTCATGTTTAGATGTATATGTGAGAAAGCATGCGTATTTTTCTGCAATATTGTGAGAACCATGTATTGATTTCTTTTACTTATATTTATGAATGATTAAGATGGTTATGATGATGTATACATCATATGGATGATGATTATCATGTGAATATGACGCTTATGTACACCCTTGTCCCCATATTGATGAGATCAGTTGTTGTAGAGAGATAGGCCCGTGAGAGGTGTCCATGTTGGAAAGATGATATTGGCATAACTATGTTTATGTATTGAGTATTGCCAAGGGATCCTTGTGTTCACATGATGTTGGAATGGATCCATATGTCGTATATGTATGTTTCCTTTGGTTGGCCATGTTGAAAATTAATGGCTATTTGTGGGACTTAGTTGGACTATACATGGGACAAGGAGTGGACATTAATCGTATATGTTATCTCATGAGCCAGGGTTGCTGCTATGGACACTAATCCCGTGCTGTCGGCCTATGCTGGGTTGCTTGCGACTCCCCATAATGACCATTAAGTTTTATTTAAATCGGTTGTATGCGAAAACACTTAAATAAAGGTAAAACTAAAGTCATGCATTCACTTGGCTCCATGTGGGTGTACGAAATTGAGAATAGGCTAGAGCGTCCTACTTCTCCCGTACACTGTCATGTGTAGATTTGAGCTATGAGCGTCCCGTTTCTCACGTGGTCGGGTAAAACTATGGGCTTGTGAGTCCCAGGAACCTCTAGTGACTAGTGGCTAGCGTGAAGTCGTAACAGGGAGTCTCCCACTTCATGTATTATGATTTCTAGGCAGAGTGCCTTAGCCAAAGCATACATTCCATGCATCGCATTAACAAAGATTTTTACTTCGTTGTTTTGATTTGATTAAATGATAATATCTTACTTGCGTTTACTCTGTACCGTTATTATTATTCTTGATTGTCTTGGAGGGATATTCCCCGCTATGATAACATTTGACGCTATCCAACCATATCTCAGATAATCCAGGTGA
Organism: Liriodendron chinense; assembly: GCA_003013855.2. Classification (NCBI taxonomy): domain Eukaryota; kingdom Viridiplantae; phylum Streptophyta; class Magnoliopsida; order Magnoliales; family Magnoliaceae; genus Liriodendron; species Liriodendron chinense. The sequence goes on from PVNU02001522.1 coordinate 1,445,836, forward strand.
ATATCCAATAAGTGAAGCGAGCACTACGGCGAGATGTTCGAAGGTTTGCAGCACAGATAACGGATGACAAAGTTGGAGTGGCATATTGAAGATTTTATTTGATTATGTGTTTTTAGGATAGTTTATCGTTTATTTCAAAATTGTAATAAATTTTCTTAATGAAGGTAATAATTGATTATTTTTTGGTTTAGTTTCAATAACTTTTTAATAATAACGTAGATTAAAATTTTATTAAATCACATGTTTATCTTTCGTCTCTGTGCATGAATACCATTAAATTTTAAATATATGGAAGCATAGTGATATGTCAAGAATTTCATCCTTAACACGTCTTAGATAATACCTAAAAATTCGACCTATCATGGAATCCACGGGAGCAAAAATCTCGGGGCGTTACACTAATGCGTGGCACCGCTTGGTGGCTGAGCAGGTGTGAGGCGATGGGCTAAAAATACCCTCCCCCTCCTTTATTTTTCTTTCTATTTACTTCAGAGAGCATCTAACCCTCGCTTAAGCTATCATTCTTGTTGCCGTTTCAAAGTCCTTGCATTTGTCGGTGCTTTTCCGACGAGTCTTCTTTGTTCCTCGCAGTCGTCTCATGTCGAATCTTCTTGTCCGGTACGTTTTTTTTCCTTTGTCTGTGGTCCTAGCCATTCTCATCGGGTTTGCAAGTTCCCCCTTTTTTCTCTTTCTTCTATCTCTCCAACCACTGCCGTTAGAAATGGAGGATTTTAGCAAGCTAGCTCATTCCACCACAGTCAAGGAGAAATCAACAGGAGAGGCTGACCCTCAAGAAGGCCCCTGGGGACATTGTTGACGATGATGCCCCCAGTTTCGAGGAGGAGAGGAGGGCCAGCTGACTAGTCTCTACTTCTGGTGCGGTTGGGGGCGATCCCTTTAAAGCCAATTCCTTTAAGTCCAAATTCACGAAGTCCGACCTGTCCCAACTTAGAAAGGACTATAATATCCCTCCATCTGTGGGGCTTCTTCTACCCGACAGCGACAATGGAGATGTCTCAAGCTAACCTCATGAGGGCGAGGTCGCACTCTACTCTATATTTTTTTCATGTGGTGAGAGAGGTCCTCATCTGGCTCACCCGGAGGAGGTCCTCATCTGGCTCACCCTTTGGTGAGAGAGGTCCTCATCCGGCTCGCCCTTGCTCTGGGGAAACTTAGCCCCAACACGTGAAGAGTAATCTCCAGCTATTACGTCTCGTGGCAGCAAGTCGAAAATGTCGAGCTCTCAGCTCAACAGCTCATCTACCTGTACCAAGTTAAGAGTAGTCCTACGGCTAAGGGCTGGTACTATTTCTTGTTTTAATTGAGCATGGGCAAGGGCAAGGATGAGGGCGAGGTTCTAATCGGCGATAGCCTGTCCTCCACTAAGCACTGGAAGGACATGTGATTTTTTGTAACCAAGGGATGAGAGGTGTTGTTTGTTAAGCTGAGGACCTTGCGCTCTCGGGTCCCTATTACCTTTTCCGCACTAGGTCAGGAAGTTGTACTGAGCTACTTCACTATTCTCATTTTTTCCTATTGACTATTTCGAGTTGATGCAGCTTCCTTTCTTGTCACGTTCTTTCATACAAAGCAACCCGAGTTCCCTGCTCATTTGCTAGGGCAGGTCTAGATCGCTCACCAGTGGCCTGCAGCAGAGAGGAGCTAGAAAGAGTTGTTATTTAAAGACCTCCTACTCTAGGCCAACCTCATCTATGGAGGTAACCATCTTTCAAGTCAATGAATTTTAGTTTGCCCTATTCGTAGAACTTCAGTCGATTTGCTGATTTGTACCTTTGCTTTTAGAGATGTCATCTACTCCTGTCCCTCCATTTTCTGGATCGAGGAGGAAGTGCCCTATTGGGGAAGAGGCGGAGCGGTTCCTTGCTGCAAAAAAGATGAGGGTCGTCTCCAAACGCCATACTACTACTATTGCATATGTTACAGCCAGTCCTACAACTGTCCCTGTGGTTGTCCCAACTACCATCGTGATTGTTGAGGCTGAGGGGGCATCAGTTGGTACTGCAATCACTGCTCCTGCCATAGAGGTTGTGGCAACCCTGGTTGCTATTGTTGCCAATCCTCCTATCTAATAGCGGGATTGTCGATCTGGAGGCTTGCCCAGATTAAGGTTAGGGTTGTGTTGTGGGGGGCCTAGATTAAGGTCAGATGGATGCTCACTACCCATCTGTTAAAGTTGTTGTCGGGCCTTCTTGAATTGTGTCCAGGGAGATCCCAAGGCACTTATACCGTCTTTATAAATGGGCCCGCAAAGTGGTTCTTAAGGAGTCGGTGGAGGACCTCCTCAAGATACCCCCTGAGGAAACCCTCGAGGCTATGGTGGCCAACTCCATTGGGGTGAGTTACCTTGTTGTGCTCTTATTTCATTTCCTTTTATGTGGTGGTTCACTAATTCCTTCGTTTCTTCTTACAAGTGGTTCTCTGCTCCCTCGCTCTTAGGAAGACTGTTACTCAGGCAAGGGGGATGGTGCATGGCATGGAGCATGAGTTGCATAATACTCAAGCCAAGCTTGGGCGCAAGCCAAGGAGCTAGAGGCTGCTCGAGCTTATCTACAAGCAACTAAGGCTGAGCTGAAGAAGGTCGAGGTCCTAAGGGCTACCCAGGTTGCCGAGTTGGAAGGATGCTCAATGAGGAAGGATGCCTCGGAGAAATATGTCATCCATCCTGCCATGGAGGCTTCCCTATAGGATACACAACGAAGGGTAGCGGTGCTGGAGATGATTCTGAAGGAGAAGGAATTGGAGGTAGCCAAGATCTTGACCAATCACCAAGCCGAACTCAACCAAATTTATGAGTTGGTGTAAGAGAGTTATTGAGCCGACATCTAGGGGTGTTACTCGGACCTCGACCTCTCCTTCCTTGACGCAGACCTGGCCGAGGAAGTTGGTGAGGCCTCAACTTAGGTCAACTTCTAGGCGACCGAGGGGGTGGATTAGGCCTCTGCTCAGGTTGACCTCCAGACAGCCGACAATGCTCAGGCTTAGGCCTTTCTTTTGTCATTCTTTTTTTTTTTTTTAGATAAAAACATTTCTATTAATGGAATGATACCCCCATTTTAGTGCATTGTTGATGCTTGCCTTTACTCGTGTTTGTGCATTTTTATCTCACATGTATGTTGCCCCTCTACTCCTGCGACCGAGCACTGAGCACACTGAGCTGCTGGGTCATGGGAGTTGAGGTGTTGGGATTTACTTTTTTTCATTTTTTGTTGCTCTTCCTCACCGTTCCAAGTAGGATTTATGCCCGGTATGGGTCAACTTATGTCCACTTAGTTCGATTGTCTCCTTGGGATATCTCTCACTCATCTTTCCTGACTATTTAGGTCAGCGCGAAAGGTGCCTTCATGGGCCTCACCTTCATGCTTATTGAGGCAACGTGCTTGGTTGGAGGGCGTCGTCTTCGACGTCTCCCTTGCCTTTGGCCTTATCATTCAAGCATTAGAGTTGGCCACTGACTTTCTCACAATGGAGGGTGGCAACTCGTCCCGTACCCTCCTCAGCTCTTTAGCCACTACAGTGGTCACTTTAGAGATAGTAGAATATTCGTTAAAAAAAATCATTTTTCATTGATTTGTAGAGAAATCATTACATGTAGTCCGAGGGTAGAGCTCTTATAGATTATCCTGGATACCTGAGGTGTCTGTTGAGTTTCATCCAAACCAGCTTTACTGATAGCAGATCTTCAGGTGCTATACATTCCATGGATGAGGCAAAGCTCGTCCTTCGAGGTCCTCTAGTCGGTACATTTCTAGTCAGACTATATTGGTGACTCTATATGGCCCTTTCCAACTCGGTCCTAAGGTTCTCGAGCCAGGCTCTTTCGTGCTTTTGAAGACCTCTTGAAGGATGAGGTATCTTACCTTGAAGTTCCTATACTTCATTCTTGAGTTATAGTCCCGGGCCAACCTATGATGATAAGCAGCGACCTTAACCTTGGCAATTTCCCTAAGTTCTTCAAGTAGGTTGAGACATAGAAGATCTGCTTCTCGTTTCCCTTAGGTAAGAAAAGTTCTGTTCTGTAGGATGACTGCCAACCTTGACTAGAACCACGGCTTCGATGCCGAAGGTTAGCGAGAATGGTGTTTCTCTCGTAATTGATCGAGGCCTGGTCTGGTAGGTCCATAGGACATGCGAAAGCTCCTCTGCATATGCCCAGTTGCATTGATCGAGCTTCGTCTTTAAGTGGCCTTTGATAATTTTATTAATTGATTCAACCTGACCATTGGCCTGAAGGTGGTTTGGCGAGGCGAATGCGTTGCGGATGCCGAGCCGTTCGCATAGTCCTCAGAATCGGGGTTGTCGAACTGATGGCCATTGTCAGTGGACAATAGTGTAGGGTAGGTTGTATTTGCAGATGATGGACTTCCAGATGAAGTCGGTCATCTTTTGTTCAGTGATTCGAGCTAAGAGCTCTGCCTCGGCCCACTTCATGAAGTAGTCAACTGCTACAATTGCTTATCTGGTCTGACCCTTGCCATGTGTAGGGGCCCCTATAATGTCGATCCCCCACTAAGTAAATTTAAACAATCAAGGGATGCTCATGGGGGTAAGCTATTCGGGCGGCTGCCATAGCACGACAACGAACCTCTGATACTCGTCACACCTCTTTGCGAACTGTTTGGCGTCCTCATGTATGGTGGGCTAATCATACCTATGCCGAATTGCCTTGTAGGCCAGAGCTCTACCTCTTGAGTGATTGCCATAGATGCCTTAATGGATTTCTCTCGGGACATACTCTGTTTCTTCTGCCGTAAACCGGTAAAGAAGCAAAGCCCACAAAACTCACCCAGGAATTCAAAATCCCATCACCCATTAGAAGGACACAATTCAACTCTATCTCTACCTTCCATCAAAATCCATGAAGAACCTACCCAGATGAAATCTAGAAAAGTTAGATTTGTGGAAAAAGGGTGGAATACAACCATCATAGACTTCCTAGACGCGGTATTTATTTTATCATGGACTAAGATGGTGTACTTAACCCACCGGGCTCACTAAGGAGAAGGATAAACGTGCTTGAAATGACGGACGCAGATTCCGTCCTACACAAAACTAATGGCAAGGGTCTATTGAAATTTCCACGAGCTTATTAGTCAAGCACTAGGGCGGCTGCTGCTGACTCGGGATTCTACGTCCGCGAACCCTCCAGTGAAGAGCTATGTACTGGATGGTGCTGGAAAAAGTTCTGTGGGCTTACTATGATGTATGTCTTTTATCCACACCGTTAATACATTTTTCTACATCATTTTATTGCATAAACCCAAAAATGAGACAAATCCAAATGTTTAAAACAAAAAACCCAATGATTCACGATTTTTATGCAAAACTCGTCCCGAGGATCTTTCATTTTGTAAAAATTTTATTATGCGTTAAAGACAAATATTCTCACTCAATGGATAGTTTAGATCAAACCATGCTCAGCTATATCTATTTCAGAGAGGCTGGAAGAATACAGTTTCAGGTGGTTCAGAGAACTACTGAATTAAGTACCGTCCATCCACCCAAAAGACCTAAACGCAAAAATAAATTGGAGAAGACTTACGAGTCAAGAGTCAAGAGTCAACCATAAATGGTCATGGGAGTTACTGGTCTAACTAAACTCCTGTGATTGTTAGTTATCATTTAAAAACAGTGGTGACTCTTCTACCTTGGAAATGGCACTATAGCACAGCAATCCAGACCATCCAAATCCCTGGACCAATTTTGGAAGGAGCATAACAGAAAATTTAAATTCAGAAATGAGAGTAAACATGTACTTTTAACCAACAAGTTTAGATCACCCTATATCTTACTTTTAACCACTTATTTAGTTGGCACTAATTGGATGGTTAGGATTGTCTAGTGTTAATTTATGGTTTAACTTGTACTCCACAATCTGCTCTACAATTTTGAAAGATGTGAATAGCAGTGGATCGGTGTGGACATACGAGGATTGTGGTTCCCTTCCATTTTTAAAATGGTACAGAACTATCAAAGCGGCCTTTCACTACCTCAGGAATGAGAGTTTGCCACTGTTTAAAATGGTAGTGACCCTTCACTTATGTGCATGGCATATTTGTACAACAATCTAAACCATTCAAATCACTAACCCAATCATGGATGGAAGAATAATCCAAAATCTACAGTGTGAAGATCATAGCAAACATCTGATTTTGCCCTTGGAATGTGGACCACTCATTATTTTACTTTTAGTCATTTATTCAATAGCTATTCATTGAATTATAGGTATTACTTAATCACTGTGATTTTAGAGATCCTTTCCATCCGCAATCTGCCCCCACCATTTGGATATTTTTTTACCCCTATGATGAGTGTGGCCTTACACTAGTGCCATGCGTGGGCTTAGGTACCATGAAAGTTCAAGATTAGGAGTTATCAACTAATCAGTCTTTCGCCATTTCTCTGGACCACTGCTTGGAGAGAAGGCAATAGACGCTTAAAATTGAGAATTTTTATTTTTTATTTATTTTTTATTTTTTATAGAAAGGTTGGAGCGCTCCCACCTTTACAGAAGAAACACGTGTCCCCCGTTACTTAGATCCACTGTACAACACACATAAAAGGCTCAAGAATAAATAAATCAAGAAAAAAAACTAACTTGTTTGGTAAAACTTAATTTCAATGCTTACCACTGAAACAAGCTATTTTAAGTGATTTTTTCTAATTCAGCTCATTTGGTAAATCCAAGAAAAGTGCTTAATGAAAATTTTCACTGAAAAACAAGGTTTTTTTTAAGTTTCCATCTTTTGACTTAACACTGAACACTGAATGCGGTAAGTGATTTGGATTTAAAATCTTTTTTAAATGATGACTTTACCCTCTTTAAAATTACTTTCGATCCAAGCTTTCTATTTACGTAGTTAGAAGATGTCTTAACGTGGCAAAGTTTTTTGGACCTCATTGTAAAATATGTGTTCCATCCACACCGTCCATCCATTTTGCCAGACCAATTTGGGGCACGGGCCAAAGTGTCACTACGTTAAAAAGGGCTAAATTCGACTACGCAATTCGACAGTCCATAACCGTTGAATTTACCAAGCCGTCGAGTTTAGGGCCTGAAATTCAACTGTTAATGACCGTCGAATTATCACAGTTGAAATTAACCCACGAAAAAATTCGACGGCTAATGACCGTCGAATTATTACAATCATAATTAAAGCAGGAAAAACTTCGACGGTTCTTAAAAATCCACCCTCTAAATAAAATTCCTAATTTTTTAAAATCCCTCGAAAAAAATTGTAATTTTGAAAAACGAAGTTCAAAAATTCGAAAGACAAATTTATCTATGTTTTAGAAAAATTAAGATTTTGAAAAATAAAATATCTAACATTAAAAAAAAAAACTAAGATTTTGAAAAAAGAAAATAGGAATCTTGAAAAAATTGACAATATCTGAGAAAAATTGAAATTAAAAAAAAAAAACATTAAGATTTAAAAAATCACTAAGGTTTTGACACAAAAATTAACATTTTGAATAAGAAAATTGAATATTTAAAACAAATTGTGATTTTGAGGAGACAAATTTACAATGTTTGAAAAAAATTAAATTTTGAAAAACCAATTGATATTTATGAAATTTGCATCCATTGATAAATGGATAAAATACATACATCATGGTGGGGTCAGTATGAAATCTGCGTCCACGGCTTTAAGACCATAGGGCTGCTATGATAGTTTAGCACTATTTTGAAAGTGGTGGCTACTCAATTCTCCTCATATGTAGCACTGATGCACCCATATCCATGCCTTTCAAAATTGTGGAGCACAACTATATCTTTAAATTAACATTAGACAATCCTAACCATCCAATTAGTGCTCATTAAATTGAAGGTTAAAAGTAAGATAATGCATATATATCTAAACTGGTCAAAAGTAAATGCTTACTCTCATTTTCTCAATTTAATTTTTTTGTTATGCTCCCTCCAAAATTGGGCCAGGGATTTGGATGGTTTGGATATTGTGGTACAATTGTGTCATTTCCAAGGCAGAAGAGTCACCACTATTTTTGAATGGTGATTAACTCATGACTCTGATTCTTGACTCAGAAGTCTTCTCCTTTTTGTCTTTGTGTTTTGGTCTCTTGGGTGGATGGACTGTATTTAATTCAGTAGTTGGAATATTAACTCATGACTCTTGAATCATCAGAAGTCTTCTCCTTTTTCTCTTAGCATTTTGGTCTCTTGGGGGATGGACGATGCTTAATTCGGTGGTTTGCTAAACCTCCTGAAACTGTATTCCTTGAGGCCCCATACATTAGATATAAACCAACATGATTTGATCGAAGCTATTCATTCGCCACACGAACTAAATTTTTTACTAAATGGACCATCGTCGTAGTAAGTTTTGCATGAAGATAATGAACCAATGTCGTCGGACCAGTCATTGATTATGTACTTGGGTCCCCCCGCATGATGAAACACCAAGGACCAAAGGTCCCTTCAACTATAAAAAATGTTATTACCTTCTTTCGACAACAGTGCAGCCTGCTATAGAGAGATATTGTTGGAACTTTCATGACATCCATCCCATCCATCAGCTATGCTGCCTTATTTTCACTTTGGAATCGAAAAACCATAACCATCCAGAGCTCATGTCATCCCCTAAGGGCATGTTTGGTGCATGGTATTAGGAGGTATTAGGTGGGATGGAATACAAAAAATGAAATAATTACTATATGTCAGGGATTGTCGTCGGAGCAATACCGAATCCAATGCCGTGTTTGGAATGCAATCCATTCTCATGTAAATCCATTGATCCAAACCAACGCCTGTTTGGATTGCACCAAAATGGGAAGATCCAAACCAACGCCTCTTTGGATTTGATGTTGCCACTATATCATGATGTATGTGTTTTATCCTCACTGTCCATTCATTTTTTTCCATATTATTTAGGCATGAACCTAAAAAAGAGGCCAGTCCAAATCTCAAGTGGACCACAATATTGGAAAAGTGGTGATTGAACACTCACAATTAAAAACTATTAGTTATCCAATCTATAGACACCAATCAAAGGGTTATGATTATTTTATTAAAAAAAAAAGAATATAGTACATGGTCCATCAATCACAAGGATATGCTTAAGAGATGTATGTGGATTGGGCATAAATGTGCTAAATTTTGTGGTATGGTGATAACAAATTTCTTTTCATACTCTACAAAAGGTAGGAACAGAGAGAATAGGGGCAAATATGACAAATTACTAATTTTCAGACATTTGTGGTTTGTGTTTATCAAACAAGTTCCTGTGAAAAAAGTGTTTATTTTCAGATATAAGGACTTTTTTCAAACAAATTACCAAACAGATATTTCAGTGCTTTTAAATACAAAAATTCAACACTAAGTTTTTAACACTTAAATTAATTTTCAGACCTCATTTTTTAGTTTAGCAAACGACACCTAAGCCAAGGTAAAATTGAAACCAACCAACAAACACAACCTAAAATTGAGTTCATCTTGTTTACTTAACAATAATTATGTATGAGAAACATTGATATATAATCTCTAATATAAATAGCAATAGCCTAAAAAAAATTTTACTTCTCAATTAATTTTATTAGTTGTAGGTAAATTCAAGCTGATAGAGGAAAGTCCATAGACCGAGGACAAAGGCCGGCCGAGGACAAGAGCTGAGGCCGACGGAGGACAAGAGCCAAGGTCGACCTGAGACCTCTAGAACGACCAGAGATGTAACACCCCAAGATTTCGGCTCCCATGTACATCACGACGGCCGAATTTCCAAGGTTATTTGGAATGTGTGAGGGTTATACCCCTTACATAATTTTCACACAAACATGCACATTTCATACTATTTGGAAAATCATGAGCAAGACGGTGAAACCAAACTTATATATTATTTTATTAACTAAATTAAATCATCAAACCATGTAACCATCATTCAATCAAACACCATGTTCATAACTACGTCCTCCCATTGGGACTTATTACAATTTCAAATACTAAATAAATGCTAGAACTATGAATGATTATGCGGTCTCGTCTTCCACCATCTACTCCCACGAGCTATCATAATCGTCTCCTTGAGGCTCGGGCTCCTGAGGATCGTTACCAACATGTTCTAAATTATTTCCACAAAACACCGTCAAAAGCGGCATAGTAAAGAACTACTTTAAGGTTAGAAATAATAATCACATAAAAATCATAACAAAACATCCATTACTCTTTCTTAATGCAATGCATGATAATGCATGACCCAGCGTAGGAATCCTTAGACATGCCGCGAGGGGTTTTGGGACACGCAAGCCCATAATTTTGCCCGACCATGTGAGAAACGGGACGCTCATAGCCCAAATCTACACGTGACAGTGTATGGGAGAAGTAGGACGCTCTAGCCTATTCTCAATTCCATAAACCCACATGGAGCCACATGCATGCATGAATTAGCCGTTCTTTATTATTATTACCAATTTACACCAAGCCACTTATCGTCTAACCAACCTTTGGTACCACCACATCCTTCCTTATGGTTCATCACTCATCAAAATAGTCGTAACCGACGCATCACATCCCATGATGACGGCCTGTACTACTAAGGTTCATAACGATCATACTCAACTATTGTCTTATGGAGATCCTTAACAACTTTATGAATAATAATACTAATAGTAATTATAATAATAATAGTAGTAATAAATGGATTTAACAACCACTTAATCGGGCGATCTTGATACCACCACCACAGATCAGGGTGGCCACTTAACCGGACAAGCTAAAAGCATCGTCTCAGGTTAGGGCAACCTCTTAACCGGGTGTTCCGATATTCATCACCACAGATCAGGGTCCATCCATATATATAAAAGGAATATATATATAGCAATATAAGAATCTCCATTAGACAATCACAACTATTCTTTATACAGTATAGAAAGAAAGGTGGTCCCTTTAAAGATGGTTACACAAATCTCATATGTGCAACGAACATAATTCTATTCCTTACTAGTTCTCTAAGTCCAATGAATATCCTCATCACCATGAGATGAAAAAAAAAATATATCTAAAAGCATTCATATATAGCTAACTAAGGAGAGAATAAATAAACACATGTAAAAAAAAAAACATAAGAATTATCAACCTACAAAACATGAAATTATTAATCCAATCATAAAGGAGTCTCACCTTGTGATCTTCGACTTATTAGAGATATAAGATGATGAAATAATAGCAAGATGGTACTCCCTCTCTCTCTCTCTCTCTCTCTCTCTCTCTCCCTCTCTCAAATTCGTGGGTGGGGGTCACCTTTGGCTAAGAGAGGCCCTATATATAGAGGTAGGGTTGGAATTAGGGTTTGGAGGTGCGTAGTAGAAATATGGAGAGGGATGTGCACGCGGGGTCTTGTGTAACAACCTCTCGAGGTGGGTTTCTCAAATCTTAATATTCGGATGATCTTTAATCAATTCCAATCCGTTCATCTTATCAAGCTCGAAGAGTAGAGTCAGAATACATAAATTTCTTAATGATCCACATTCTAGATTGGCCGATCCTTAAAAATGGCCTAACGGGTGCTAAAATGGGCTATATCTCAATTAACGGTCTACGCTTGATGATCAGGGCCCAAATTTTAAAAAAATATGTAGTCATGATAGGCAAACAATTGTACAAAGTTTAGTGGTTGATTGATGGTGAGGAATGCCTAGATCTGAAATTCCAACTTTTGGCGGAAAAGGAAGGGGCTGGCTTTGTGGTTCAACGGTGTAGGATTGTAGATCGGGGGTCCAAATTTTGTGTAAACTCGTAGTCATATGAGTATAATGGGTGGTCCAAATTTGAGAAGCGATTGATGGTGAGAAGTGGGTAAATTGAAAGGTTCAAATTTGAGAAGAGTTGGTAACTCGTTAATTTCTAGAACGGAATAACTTCCGCACATAAGAAAGAGGCTTATCAATGTGGGGCAATCAATTCACACTATTGGTCCATGATAAATACGATCCAAGTAACTCATATGAAGAGAATACTCGACTACGACTAACCATCTACTTTCCTCACTCGATGGACATGAAAATCAAGGGTTAAGGGCTGATGTGCCAATTGGACCACTTCTACTATGATTTAAGGGCTGAAATTTGATGTGTATGGTTTAATATGTGCCCAAAAGTTCAAAATCCAGGATTTTGCGTGAAAGTGATCGTCAGAGAACTATAATATCTTAAAAATGGCATCTTAACTTAAGTTTAAACTATGGCATTTTTGTAATTTTTGCAAATATTCGAGTTTAGCGAAATCTAACTCTTCTACATTGTTAATGAGGTCATTCTAAGCAACTTTAATAATCCCATGAGGTATACTCGAGGATGCCTACAGGGCAATAAACTTAAAATTATAGTTACCAGCCATAAATTTATTTTTATATTATATATATCTTTATTTAAAGTCTTTTAAAATTTTATTAATGCCATTTAAGCCCCGCAATGTTGAGGGGGGTGGAATTTTGATTTGAAGTAGGAGCTTCAATGGACTTACATGCCGCTTTTCCACACCTATTCGAAAGAAGTAAAGAAGAAGCCAGAGGGTCCAACGAAGGAGAAGAGCACTTTGCTGGTATGTTGAAAATGATCACCTTATTAAAAGGAAGCGTCATGTACGAGAAAAGCCAGGTGCTTTGCGTCTTCACCAAGAATCTAAAAATCAACATCCCATTGTTGGATGCCATTAAACAAATACCGTCATATGCAAAATTTTTAAAAGACCTTTGCACGGTTAAAAGAAAAATACATGTGCAAAAGAAGGCATTTTTGACAGAGAATGTGAGTGCCATTATCAACCACGGGATGCCCAAGAAATACAAAGATCCCGGTTGTCCAACAATATCTTGTGTGATTGGAGACTACCGGGTGAAACATGCTTTACTCGATCTAGGGGCAAGTGTGAACTTAATCCCCTTTTCGGTCTATGAACAATTTGTTAATGCAAAGATTTGTCAATTACCATGGTTAGTGTGTCGTTGAGTCCCTGGCAACTGAAGACAGTTTCCCTTGCGGCTGAAGACAGAAGCTTCTCGAAGATCAAGTCAGCCTCTAGCCTTTTCACCCCAAACCTTTGATCCTAAAAAATCTTCTATAGATGGCCCAAGTCCTTTCTAGGCACACCCTTAGCACCATCTATAGCTCACCTTCCATTTAGATCAGCAATGGATAGGTTTTTGGTTGCAGAAAGTTCCTTAAAATTGAAAATATTTCAGTCTGCACTCTCCGATACATACCCGATCCATCGGAGAATATTCCGATAGATGTCCGATCAATCGGACAATGTGTCCGATCCATCGGAAAATAGTCCAGTTACATTGCAAACTCTCTGGACACTTTTCCGAGCCATCGAAGGTATGTCCGATCCATCGGACAGAGTGTTCCGATCAATCGGACAGTATGTCCGATCAATCGTACATTTGTCCAGTAAACTTTGAAAAACTCTCTGGACTCTTTTACGATCAATCGGAGGTCTGTCCGATCCATCGGACAGGGCTCTCCGATCCATCGGAAATAGGTACGATCCATCGGAAGATTTTCCAGAAAAATTGCATCATCTCTCTGGAAGAAATTCCGATCAATCGGACCACCTATCCGATCAATCGGACAGGGTGTTCCGATCAATCGGAACCAAGTCCGATCAATCGGAGAACCTGTTTTCAAGCAAAATTCAAATTTGACTAAATCTTATGTCCGATCAATCGGAACCTATCGAGCTGACCGTTTTCTGACCGTTGAAGGGCATAATCTATTTATAGAACTCGGTTGGATCTTGCAAATGACACCTTGAGCACCATCTAGGGTTTGAGTGAGCCTTCTTCTTGAGATCCCCTTCTTCCAAACCCTTAGATCTGTTGAGTTCATTCTTCAATCCATGTTGATCTGACCAACATTGATTAAGCATTCAAAGCTTGGATTGAAACATGAACTCAACTCCTCTTTAATGGCATCTTGACCTACCTCTCATAGACATCTGCTTGTCATCAATGCCATTAATGGTGGTTTAGGTAGAAGCTTTCCTCATATAAAAGCCATATCCCAAAATAGCCTCAACCTAACCTCAATCCCTCACCTTGGAAACTACAATGGGTCATCCGGAGCAAGGTTGCTGATCGAGGGAGCTGAAGAAGACGTCTTCCGTACAAGCTGAAGCATCTTCAACAAAGGCATCATCAAGGGACTCAATCAGCTAAGTATCTTTAGTCTTTCGAGTCCAAGAAACCTCCTCGAGTTGAGATTTGGGTTTCAGAGTTTGAAGACCCAAACTCGGTAGAGTCCTTGCGTAGGACAAGTCCTTGAGTAGGACAAGCCCTTGTGTAGGACTAAGTGGTCATGGATTAGTCCTATGGAAGGATGAATCCATGTGTTGAGTCGTAAGTCCTTTTGTAGGCTGTTAAGGTTTATGGTTAACCTCATTTAAAACCATAGTGATAGTGAAATCCGGCCACTCAAGGAGTGAGTGGATCAGCCGGGAGTGGAGTAGGTACATAACCGAACCACTATAAAAATCCCTTGTTGTGTGGTGAATTGATGAACTGATTTACTTCTTCTTCATGGGCTTCTATTATGGTTTGCATATCTGATGTTTGATGAAAGTGCTCTAAGAATATTTTGTGTTGAGAAATTTTAAAAAGTGTCCTATTCACCCCCCCTCTAGGACAAGATAACTTGTTTCTTGCTTCTACAACAGCGGTAATCAAACTTATACCGCATTTTCAATTGGTATCAGAGCGGGTTCCTCCTCAAAGGCGTAACCGCCCGGAGTGTGATCCGTCTCTAGAAGCTTGAAATCATGTCAAAAGGGGATTCCAGTATGGTTTCCAAGCCTCCATATTTTGATGGATCAAACTACGCATATTGGAAAGCAAGGATGAGAGTTTTCTTGCAATCATTGGACCATGCAACATGGAGGTCTGTGGAAATCAAATATGAAATACCCCTCTTGAACACTACCTTAGAGGGTGTCACAACCACCACAGTCAAACCTGATGACTTATGGACTGATCTTGAAAAACTGAGATACATTAGCAATGCAAAGGCACTCAATGCCATCTTTTGTGCCGTCTCAGCGGATGAGTTCAAAAGAATTTGTAATTGCACAACATCCAAAGAAGCTTGGGACATCCTTGAAACTACACATGAAGGGACTAGTACAGTCAAGAGGTCAAAGCTTCAGCTATTGACAACTCAGTTTGAAAATATGAAAATGGAAGAACATGAGAACTTCATGGACTTTTACACCCGTTTGAGTGATGTCACCAATGCTATGTGGGGATTGGGAGAGAGAATTTCGGACCCGCGCATTTGTAGGAAAATTCTAAGATCCTTACCCGAACGATTCTCTTCCAAGGTCATAACTATTGAGGAATGTAGAGATATTGATACTATGAAAATAGAAGATTTACTAGGATCTCTACAGACCCATGAACTTCATTTCAAGAAATCCCCAAAAAGTAGAAACACCGTGCTAAAAACTTCACACACTACACAAGAATCTGAAGTTGATAGTGATGAAGAATTGGATATGAATGAAATGGCTCTTATGGCCAAGAAATTTAGAAAATTCTTCAAAAACAAAGGAAAGAGGGTTGACAAGAATAGCAAATCTTTTGACAAAAAGCGCTATACAGGAAAATCTTACAACAAGCCAAAAGATCCCAAGTGCTACAACTGTGGTCGCTATGGTCATATTGCCTCTGAATGTCAAGCTCCTGCCAAAGAAAAATTCAAAAAGAAAGCTATGGCAGCCACATGGGACAACCTTGGGAGTACTGATTCAGAAACAGAAGAAGATCAAAGTGATGAGAGAGGATCAGTTAAAATTCTGATGGCCTCTATTTCTGAGATTGTCCCAGACTTACAAAGCGATAATGATCATGAGCAATCAGAACACAATATGACATCCTCCGATGATGACGAGGATGATAAAGAAGGTTTGCAAGTTGCCTATGATGAGCTATTCCGTCAAAGCATCCTTCTTACCAAGAAGTTGAGCCAAGCTAATATTGAAAACAACAAACTGGCTGATGAAATGCAAGAAGTGAAGAGAGAAAACCACGGATTCTACCATCAGATCTGTGAATTGGAAAAGAAAAACAAAGCAGCACAAGACAAAATTAATACCCTAGAAGATGAGCTGAAAAAGGCAAAATCTACAAATCAGTGTTTAGTCTTGCAGCTTAATCAAGAAAGTCAACTCAATGAAAGATTTGCCCAAAGTAGAGAAAAACTTGATGATATCCTTAAGTCAGGTAAACCTTGTAGGAACACAAGGGGGCTAGGATATAATGAGCCAACTAAGGTTAGTAACCCAGAACCTAAAAAGACCAGGAATGCATCAGGAAGCACTACTAAGAGAAATTCACCTATATGTCATGCATGCGGAGATGTTGGTCATCTAAAGTTTGAATGCTTGGTCCTTAAGAATCCGGTTCGGAACTTGAAAGGTAAATTTGTACCTACCGGTAAAAGGATGAATCAGATGTGGAGTCCTCCTAAGCAAACTCCAAACATGAGGAAGAATTATCCCACTCCACCAAAGAAAGACAAAAGAATGGAAGAGCTCCTAGAAATGGTAAAACAGTTGAACAAAAAAACCATGGAGCTGATGAGAGAGAAAACCTCAAAAACTTGTGCCCAACCAATGACATCCCTAGAATCTACCAAGAAACCTAGTTCTCCAAAAAGGATAGTCTCTAAATGGGTAGTTAAGAACAAATGCTTAGTTATTCATACAGCCCTTAGAGCCGGAAGAAACACTAGGTGGTATCTTGATAGTGGATGCTCCCGACACATGACAGGTGACAAGACTCAGTTCTGTGATTATGCTGAATTTGATGGTGGGTCTGTTACCTTTGGAGATGGGAGTATTGCCAAGATTGTTGGAAAGGGAACCATCACCGGGCCAGGATTGCCCAAAATTGAGGATGTTCTATGTGTTGACGGTTTGAAACATAATCTGTTAAGCATCTCTCAAATATGTGATGAACAGCATTCCGTGAAATTCTCCAAAGAGATGTGCGAAATTATGGACCAAACTGGAAAATTAATATTAAAAGGGTTTCGCACTGGAGATAACTGCTATGTGATTGAAAACAAGGGTGATGAGGGACCATCCGCCGTATGCCACATGGCTATTAATGATGATACTGAATTATGGCATCAACGGCTTGGTCATGTCCACTACAGGAACCTTGCTAAGCTAAGTAGGAAGAAATTTGTGAGAGGATTACCAAAGATTGGGAAGAAACCGAAAGAAGTATGTGCTGAATGCTTGAAAGGTAAACAAATTAAAGTAGCACATAAGAAGACATCCATCATCGCTACATCAAAACCCCTTGACCTACTCCATATGGACCTTGTAGGCCCCACAAGAGTAATGAGTCAAGGAGGTAAGAGGTATTTCTTCGTTATTGTTGACGACTATTCCCGGTATACATGGGTTGTATTTTTGAAAGAAAAGTCGGATACATTCGAGGAATTTGAGAAACTCATGAGACGACTCCACAATGAAAAGGAATGCACAGTTAAACGTATTAGGAGTGATCATGGAGGGGAATTTGAGGATGGGCGCTTTGAACTATTCTGTGAAAATTTGGGAATCAAGCATGAATTCTCAGCCCCAAAAACTCCCCAACAAAATGGAGTAGCAGAAAGGAAAAACAGAGTTCTACTCGAAATGGCCACAGTCATGATGAACAGCAAAAATATAGCTCAAAATCTGTGGGCCGAAGCAGTGAATACAGCTTGTCACATCATTAACCGAGTCTACTTGAGAGCTGGCCTAGATAAGACCCCATATGAGTTATGGAATGGAAAAGTCCCAAACATTAAGTACTTTAGGGTCTTTGGTAGCAAATGTCACATCCTTCGAGATAGAGAAAATTTAGGAAAATTTGACTCTAAGAGCGATGAGGGAATATTTCTAGGATATGCTTCTGATAGTCGGGCCTATAGAGTGTACAATACAAGGACTAAAACATCTCAAGAATCCATAAATGTTGTCATTGATGACCAATCCAAGGAAGACACAAGACTTGATGATGATGAAGTGGGAGAACCGTGCCACATAGGTAAACCTGATGAAAAATCTCCCACTCCCAATGCCTCAATAGCTTCGGGAAATACTCCACATGTCAAGGATCATCCCCTCAATCAAATCATTGGAGATCCGGATGTTGGAGTCAAGACTAGAAGACAACTTGAGGCCATCAACAGTCATGTGTGCTTCACTTCAAAAATTGAACCAAAAAATATAAATGAAGCTCTCAATGATGAATTTTGGATACTTGCTATGCAAGAGGAACTTCAACAGTTTGCCCGAAATGATGTTTGGTTTCTAGTTGAAAGACCAAATGAGAAAAATGTCATTGGAACCAAATGGATCTTCAAAAACAAAACAGATGAATCTGGCAATGTGATTCAGAACAAAGCACGTCTCGTGGCTCAAGGGTACTCTCAAATTGAGGGAATTGATTTTGATGAAACTTTTGCCCCGGTAGCTAGACTCGAATCCATTCGAATACTCATGTCCATAGCATGTGCTCTTAAATTCAAATTATTTCAAATGGACGTGAAGAGTGCCTTTCTAAATGGTATACTTGATGAGGAGGTTTATGTTGAACAACCAAAAGGGTTTGTGGACCCTAGTTACCCTCAAAGAGTCTACCGATTGAAAAAGGCTCTCTATGGGTTAAAACAAGCCCCCCGAGCATGGTATGAACGTCTTACTCAATTTCTTATTGCTCACCAGTTTGTTAGGGGGAGTGTTGATAAAACCCTATTTGTTAAAAGGACGGCTGATTCCTTTCTCATTGCTCAGATTTATGTTGATGATATTGTATTTGGGTCTAACTGTGAAGAATTCTTTGACTTATTTGCTGAATTAATGAAATCTGAATTTGAGATGAGTTTGGTTGGCGAACTAAATTTTTTCCTAGGATTGCAAGTTAAACAGCTGAAAAATGGAATCTTTATCAACCAAACTAAGTATGCAAAAGACTTGGTCAAGAGATTTGGGTTAGACTCAGGTCGATCACACACCACGCCTATGGCCACCACCATTAAACTTTCTAAAGACTTATCTGGCACTAGTGTTGATCAACATCTATATAGAAGTATGATTGGGAGTCTTCTCTACCTCACAGCTAGTAGACCCGATATCGCCTTTAGTGTAGGGGCGTGTGCTAGATTTCAAGCCGATCCTAAGGAATCACACCTCATTGCTGTAAAACGAGTGATTAGATATGTGGCCTGCACCACTGATTATGGCTTGTGGTACCCCTTTGACACCTCAACCATCATTGCGGGGTACTCCGATGCCGATTGGGCCGGAAATATGGATGACAGAAAATCCACTAGCGGTGGCTGCTTTTACATCGGAAATTGCTTAGTTGCTTGGCATAGCAAAAAGCAAAACTCCATCTCCTTGTCCACCGCTGAAGCTGAATATATTGCTGCCGGAAGTTGCTGTGCTCAACTACTTTGGATGAAGCAGATGTTGAAGGATTATGGTCTTAATCAGGATGAAATGACGCTTTTTTGTGACAACACAAGCGCCATTAATATCTCAAAAAATCCGGTTCAACATTCTCGAACCAAGCATATCGACATCCGGCATCACTTTATAAGAGAACTTGTTGAAGAAAAACTGATTAATCTTGAATACATTCAAACTGAGCGGCAATTGGCCGACATCCTTACGAAACCGCTAGATTCCACAAGGTTTGAACACCTTCGGAAGTCTATCGGTGTGTGCTCATTCTAGCAAAATGGACACTCATGTGCTTATAGGTATATCTGAGGAATTAGCCTCATTTTTGTTGGTAATTATTGATATTGTCATGCTCACACTCGTATCAAATTAGCTGGACATCATTTGCTGAAGAGAAAAAAAAATGTTTAGTGTTGAAAATCCCACTGGGGGCATTTCCGATGGATCGGACACATCGTCCGATCAATCGGAAATATCGGCAGATCAACAGTCAAATACGCGAGCCCTATTCAGTCGGTTTTCATTTCTTCTCTCTTCCTCTCATTTCTCAGCCCCTTCTGCTAGGGCATCTCCATCCGGACGGTCTAGAGTTCAGCTGCGTCTTCCTGAATCCCCATTTGCAGCTCCAATAGGTCTTTGCATCTCCTCGGTAAGATCCTTCAAGCTGGTGGTTTGATTTTTTTTGGCTATCCGGTTGGTATCTTCTGTCCCTCTCCTCTATCAGATCATCATTCCTAGGGATTTGAAGTGTTTTCCGTCCATCTTGTTATCTACATTGGTTGAATCCTCTTTCCAAGCTTGCTACATCATGCCTAAAGACCCAAAAGGCAAGTCCAAAATGGCAGCTGGGCCATCCACCACTGCCAGGACCAAGAAGTTGCAAACTTCTCGACCCTCTCAGGGCTCTCCTCCACCTGCTGCACCTCCTGTTCAGCCTGAGAGTCCAGCCTCTCTCTCTCGGTTTCAATCACGCACCATTATCTATGAGAGAGTGGTCACTGAGTCCTGCGTGGAGCCCTTCGGCATTCCTGCTCTTCTTGCTCAGATTGGGTGGGATCCTGTACTTCGTTTTGGCGGCGTCGCCCATCCCGAGGTGGTCTATACATTTCTATCTAAAATCATCAATCCTGTTGGCAACCCTCCCTCATGTGAGGTTATTGTCGGCGGCCGGGTCGTCCAGGTCACAGCCCACACAATAGCCGCCCTCATTGGTGTTCCCGTGTCCACAGCCCCGCAACCCAATGACAATCTACTTGATACTTCACTTAGGGCTGATTGGACTCGCTACTTATGTCGGGGTCCAAATCCGGAGTGGATCGATGGTAGTGCTCTCCGCGCATCTGAAATGTCTAATAGGTTTCATGTGCTCCATCAGATCTTCAGCACCAATGTCTATCCCCGCAGTACAAACAAGTCCGACCTTACTGCCAATATGGTCAATCTGTTGTACCACGTCGGTCATGGTACGCGCCTGTGTCTCCCATCCATCATCTTGCATCATATTTTGGACGCCCTGCCACACAACCGCAACACCATTCCGTTCGGGTGGCTCATTACTAGATTAGGGCACGAGTGCGGATTTACAGATATTGTGGTCCACCCCATTCCTCGTCGCACATTCAGGGACCTCAATATCAAGAAGATGACCCTTCCAAAAGAGGATGACGTAGAAGATCGGGATTTCTCGCACACTCCTACACAGGTGTCGGCTGACACCCGCAGCGGGTCTTCTGCTCCATCACCGACTCCTGCCCCAGCTCGTCGCTCAGTCAAGCGGCGCCTACAGTCCGACGCCTCCTCGGCTCCTCCTCCTCCCAGCACGGAGCAGATCTCTGCTCAATTAGATCGCGTGGAGGGTGCCCTTGCCCAGCATGGTGAGCGGCTGTCGCGACTCGAGAGCTTGATGCAGTCTATTCATGCTGCTGTCCAGAGCCTCACCTCAGCTTTATCATGCCGTCGCGATGACGTCTCTGGTCCTGCTCCATAGCGGCCTACCTTTTCAGCTAGGGTTCCTAGAGTTTAGTCGTCGCAGCTATCTTTTTGGAGCGATGTTGATTGTTGTATTGATTGGTGCATCTTTTCATTGACATCTTTTTGGATTGACGGCCGGTTATACTTTTTGGCTATGTTTTTTGGATACTTTTTGGATCTTCTGGATGCTCAGTATTTGGATATCTGATGATCATTATGTCTTTCTTGTTATGCTATTATATCTGATGATCATTCTTTTTGGGTATCTTCTGCATATATATACATATTATTGTGCGACATTGCTCATTCCTGGTGGGCTTCTTGCTCTCTTTTGGTTTTTGTATATATATGGGTTGTTGGTCATGATATACATTTCAGGAGGGGAGGTTGGTTGCCTGGGCTATATGCCCTCTGTGCTTACTGTCATATACTTGTATATCCTTGCATGACCATGTGTGTGTTGGCTTCCTCTCTCGGCTCGATAATGTTTACTTTCCTCCTTGCGTCTATGACATATATGCTGCATTCTCATTTTACTAACCTTTGTCAATCACTGACAAAAAGGGGGAGAATTTATCCCACCAAAAGATCCAGGTTATCTTTTTGTTGATCTTTTGTGTGCAGGGACAAAGGGGGAGTTCATATGAAGCCAAGTTTGTACATTGAGTCTGTACATTTTGTATGTAATGAGTCATGTCTATGTATAAAGTTTTTATTTCTTTTGACATGATGTATTTTGATTTTTGGTGTCTAGGATAAAGTCTGTGGTATGGACCAAGACTTGCATAGGTTTGGTTTTGTCTGGTAATTGACAAAGGGGGAGATTGTTAATGCAAAGATTTGTCAATTACCATGGTTAGTGTGTCGTTGAGTCCCTGGCAACTGAAGACAGTTTCCCTTGCGGCTGAAGACAGAAGCTTCTCGAAGATCAAGTCAGCCTCTAGCCTTTTCACCCCAAACCTTTGATCCTAAAAAATCTTCTATAGATGGCCCAAGTCCTTTCTAGGCACACCCTTAGCACCATCTATAGCTCACCTTCCATTTAGATCAGCAATGGATAGGTTTTTGGTTGCAGAAAGTTCCTTAAAATTGAAAATATTTCAGTCTGCACTCTCCGATACATACCCGATCCATCGGAGAATATTCCGATAGATGTCCGATCAATCGGACAATGTGTCCGATCCATCGGAAAATAGTCCAGTTACATTGCAAACTCTCTGGACACTTTTCCGAGCCATCGAAGGTATGTCCGATCCATCGGACAGAGTGTTCCGATCAATCGGACAGTATGTCCGATCAATCGTACATTTGTCCAGTAAACTTTGAAAAACTCTCTGGACTCTTTTACGATCAATCGGAGGTCTGTCCGATCCATCGGACAGGGCTCTCCGATCCATCGGAAATAGGTACGATCCATCGGAAGATTTTCCAGAAAAATTGCATCATCTCTCTGGAAGAAATTCCGATCAATCGGACCACCTATCCGATCAATCGGACAGGGTGTTCCGATCAATCGGAACCAAGTCCGATCAATCGGAGAACCTGTTTTCAAGCAAAATTCAAATTTGACTAAATCTTATGTCCGATCAATCGGAACCTATCGAGCTGACCGTTTTCTGACCGTTGAAGGGCATAATCTATTTATAGAACTCGGTTGGATCTTGCAAATGACACCTTGAGCACCATCTAGGGTTTGAGTGAGCCTTCTTCTTGAGATCCCCTTCTTCCAAACCCTTAGATCTGTTGAGTTCATTCTTCAATCCATGTTGATCTGACCAACATTGATTAAGCATTCAAAGCTTGGATTGAAACATGAACTCAACTCCTCTTTAATGGCATCTTGACCTACCTCTCATAGACATCTGCTTGTCATCAATGCCATTAATGGTGGTTTAGGTAGAAGCTTTCCTCATATAAAAGCCATATCCCAAAATAGCCTCAACCTAACCTCAATCCCTCACCTTGGAAACTACAATGGGTCATCCGGAGCAAGGTTGCTGATCGAGGGAGCTGAAGAAGACGTCTTCCGTACAAGTTGAAGCATCTTCAACAAAGGCATCATCAAGGGACTCAATCAGCTAAGTATCTTTAGTCTTTCGAGTCCAAGAAACCTCCTCGAGTTGAGATTTGGGTTTCAGAGTTTGAAGACCCAAACTCGGTAGAGTCCTTGCGTAGGACAAGTCCTTGAGTAGGACAAGCCCTTGTGTAGGACTAAGTGGTCATGGATTAGTCCTATGGAAGGATGAATCCATGTGTTGAGTCGCAAGTCCTTTTGTAGGCTGTTAAGGTTTATGGTTAACCTCATTTAAAACCATAGTGATAGTGAAATCCGGCCACTCAAGGAGTGAGTGGATCAGCCGGGAGTGGAGTAGGTACATAACCGAACCACTATAAAAATCCCTTGTTGTGTGGTGAATTGATGAACTGATTTACTTCTTCTTCATGGGCTTCTATTATGGTTTGCATATCTGATGTTTGATGAAAGTGCTCTAAGAATATTTTGTGTTGAGAAATTTTAAAAAGTGTCCTATTCACCCCCCCTCTAGGACAAGATAACTTGTTTCTTGCTTCTACAACAGCGGTAATCAAACTTATACCGCATTTTCACAATTGGGTTTAGGTGAATTAAAACCCACCAAAACCACATTACAACTTGCTGACCGATCAATTCGTATTCCGAGAGGGGTGATTGAGGACGTTCTTGTCCAAGTTGACAAAGTTTACTACCCGGTGGACTTTATTGTCTTGGACACACGACCCATGGTTAATATTGGCCCTCAAATTCCTGTCATACTTGGCCGTCCATTCCTAGCTACGTCAAATGCTATCATCAATTGTAGGAGTGGGGTCATCTAAATGTCTTTTGGTAATATGACGATTGAGTTGAATGCTTTTAATATTGACAACCAACAAGAGGATGAGGATGAGGAGGTCCACGAAATAAACATGATCAATTCTATCGTGGAAGATGAGTCCCTCTCACCTTTTTACTCCGGTCCCTTAGACAAAGAAGTGACTCACTCCCTTGATAAGAACGATAATATGATAAGGGATATGGTCACACTTTTTGAGTCGGTATCGGCATATGACACTGGCCGAGAGAAGGATGTGGAAACAACACCTTGTTGGGCTGAGAAATCAATTCATATTTTCACACCTTTGTGTATCATGCATACCGAAATCCACCAACCCTGGGATGATCCTTACTTGCAATATCAATGCCCAGGAAAATCTGAATGGAGACATATTTTTTTCTGATAAATATGATGATGTCTCCTCTTATACATGTGGTGAAAACAATAAGGAACCCGTTGAAATTCCTTTTTGGGATTTTACGGGGCATATCTCGATTACTTACACACATGTTTATTGTAAAGCAGGATATTGGATGACGTTACTGCGAAACCTTTTGATCCATCTAATGATTCTGCTTGACTTTATGCTTTTGGATGAGTTGTTGGGATTAACCTCCTAGTCTGACGGAGGATGATTTGCTAGAATGCTTTCCCATTAGGATTTGCTTTGATAGTTGATTTAGTTGTGAAGTAATCCATCTCCAAAAGCTAATCTTGCCATGAAATATATGCTTTAGGTGATATCTCTCTTTCTCACTCTCCTTTGTTTTATGTCATTGCTCTCATGTCTTACATATTGCATATCTTACTACATTGAGGACAATGTAGAGTTTTGGTTGGGGGGTGAGAGATTCCTTAGATGATGAATCTGCTAGATGATGAATCTGCTAGCTTTTGTGACATCTCGAGCAAAGATGTAGAAATTTTTTGATTTTTCTAAAATTCGAAACTCTTTTGGAAAACTTTGATTCTATACATTCGAGATAGCATGAGTATAAGAAGATGAGATACGAAGTGAGGGATGTTGCAAGCTTTGAACTTCTCTTAATATAATGGTCTTATATGTGAATTCACCTATTTTTATGATTGATAGAAAATTTAAACACCTTTTGCACCTAGTTCACATTACACGATTTTCATGATTGGAAAAGATTATGTGATTTATGGATTAACTAGACTTTGATTTGAGGTATTGAGAAACCAAGCTGGGGTACTTTGTCCATCCTTGTCCATGGGAAAATAAGGAAAGATATGGATTTTAAAAAATCCTATCTAATTTAAAAGAAAAAGGAAAGAAAGGATGAAATCGGGAAGGAAAGAAAAAATGGTGGAAAAATTCCGATTAGGGCTACCTACTACCAACCGGGGGATGGTCTACCCTTAACCAAAGCCGGAAATGGGACGTAGTGTGAAAGTCGTCTGAAGGATGGTAAGGCAAATTCCTGTCATAGGCTTGTTGTTGCTCTATGCACCTTGCGATCTATGGTTTAGTTGATTTATGAAGAAGATAATCCTGGAAACTCATGAGATGAACCTTCACTATGCACACTAGGTTGAATTTGTTCAAGTTCTTCTATTCATCAATCAATCAGCGGGAATTTCATATAAACACTCATTATGTTCTGATAGTTTAAGTTTGCAATTTCTATCACTTAATTTCTCTGATTTTTACGCTTATGTGTTTTGGAATGTATAGAAGAATAGTTTCTAGAGGAGAGTTGGGTTTTGGAGAATGAAACTTGTTTCACGCATGTTTTGCTCGGGACTAGCAAAATGCTGGTTGGGGGGTGTGTTGAGCTCTTAATTGTGCATATTCTAACCCCAATTCATCACTCATTATGCACGGTTTACACGTTTAAAGGACTGCTCTAATGCATGATTTATGATTGTAGGAACAAGAGGGAGATTTCACAAATTGAAGACTAAATGGAGCTCTGAAGTTCATTAGATGAAGTTTGAAGGAAGATCCAAAAGAAGAAAGCAAGGAAATAAAGAAGAAAGCAAGGAAATAAAGAAGAAAGAACGAAAGAAATAAAGAAGAAACAGGGCTGGACCGGTCAAGACCGGTCGGCCAAGAAAGCCCGACCGGTCAAGACCGGTCGGCCACCCAACTACCTACCAAAAGAATGCATGGACTGTCCAGCCCGACCGGTCATGACCGGTCGGGCATAGCTGCTGGACTGATGGACTGCCCAGGCCGACCGGTTGGCCATGGCTGCTGGAGTGACTATACATTGAGGCTGACCGGTCATGACCGGTCGGCCATGCATCAAAGGCTATTTCTAATTCAGGATTCCGGATTTCTCTGTGCAATTGCGTAGTTTTGCGCGAAATTTGGAGTTCTCTTGCGTATTGGACTCCTCCAAGCTATAAAAGGATGTCTTCCCTTCATACCAAAGGAGGCTAGGACGTGGGGATTGCTCAGGAGATGAATTCGACTTCGGATTTCCAGTTTTCTTCCTGTTTTAGTTATTTTCTATGTTTTTAGAGGCTTCTAGTTCAAGGATGTTAGAGATGAACTAAAACCTCTTAGCTAGGGCTAAGAGGGGAAGCTTTTGATTCGTTTTTGATGGATTGATGCAACCTAGGTTTCCTTTTATGTTTTAATTGATGAATTTTAGTTCTATATGAGTTTGAATCAAGTACTATGCTGGTTTTTACTTTGATCTCTTGATGACTCCGGGCTCATGTGATTCTTAGTGATCCTAACTTAGTATCTTAGCTTTTGAGCATTGTTCATGCTTGTGTAGTGCATTGATCTACCATTGACTCCGGGCATGGTAGACACTTTGATTGCCTTGTATGCAATGGCCTGATTTTCATGTGGGAACTCATGCAACTAAAATTCTTATCTTTTGTAGTAATCTGAAATAGTTGTTTATTGATTGATTTTGATTTAATTAGAGTTCTAATCATGAGTTGTAATCAGGTCTAGTGACAGGATTTGGTGAAAACTATGGTTGTGAATTTCAACTAGATTGGAAAGAGGCTTGGCCTATACAATTGAGTGTGCCCAAGGCCTGAGCATGGTTGTGGGAATCAAATCAGTTAATAAGCACTTGTTTTGGATAATTGTTAATTGAACCGCTCTATATTTCAATCGGATAGAGATAGGAATTCGATTCCGATTGAGTTATGAGAGACCTAGTTGTGTTGATGCATTGAAACCTATCAAAAGTGTATCCTTGGCGCTCTAGTGCCTTTTTAGATTGAAATTACCTTAACAATTCACTGTTTAAACTCAATTCATTGTTTTCCAGCTTTAGTTCTTAATAGGATCTTAATTACTAGTTGTTTTAGTTAAATCCTAAGAATACCCATACATAAATCTCTGTGGGAACGATACTCGGTCTTTCCGAATTATTACTACTTCGCAACCCTACACTTGGGGAGTGAACATCCATCAAGTGTGCATGGCAAAATATACTATCTTTTCCATGGGAGTTGGGCGTCTTTTCATATGTATCAAATGGGCTCAAAGTGAAGTCATGGCCCTTAGTGTATTTGATGGGCCCAATGCTTCATTTTGGGCTCCCTCTTACCTTCTTATTCTTGTCATTTCCTTTGGAGCTTTCTTTTTCTTTTCCATCTTCTTTCCAAGATTTGGGCCCATGGGCATGGTAGGGCCCATCTCAAGTTTTGGGCTCATGGGGCTCACTTTAGGTGACCCCATCTTTCTTCACGTATGTATGGACCAAGGTGACTAGCCCATTCTTCACTTGGATCTCAAGTGGGCTAGATTTCTTAGTTGGGCCTTTATGGACAAGTAGCCCAAATCTTCCACCATCTCTTGATTATGATGTACATCCTTGTACAAAGTGTGGTGGGTTCCTTGGAGTTTTTCCATGTGGATGGGCTTTTGGGCCTTCATTGGAGCTTGGATTTCTTTGGACCATGTGTGCATCACCACACTTTGTCCATGTAGGCTTTTTTTCTTTCATGCTTTTTCTTTTGATGGATGGAGGACTTGAGTTACTTGATCATCTACAAGCCCCATGAGTGAGTTGTTCCAACAATGTCACTAGTTTCAAATGGTTTTTCCATGAGGTAGGAAAGTGGTTCTCAAGAGTTTCTCTTTAATGTTATCAATCTCAAATGAATGATCCTCCTTCAAGTGAGCTATCCATGCAACCATAGCTCCTTGAACTTCCTTTTGGGGTGCTTGGTGGGTCATCCACCATCATTCTCAAAGATGAGTAATTTTCCTTTCGATTTTTGAGAAAGAATGATACCCACAAGTTGCCCATTTTTGTCCCATGCTTTGGGACATTTTGGATTTTGATCTTCAAGTGGGCTATGTGTACCATTCTTATCCATTTTCATGATGGTTGGGTGACTCATCAAGCCATGCCCTCTTGTGCTCAAATGGTCCCTTTGTTTTGTAAAGAAATTGGTGCACATAGGTTGCCCAAACTTGCCCTTTCATGGGCATTTCCAATTTTGATTCTTCATGTGGGCTATGTGCATCAACTTTTTACCATTAGCTTCTTTGATTCATATGTTTGTGGGTAGACCGCCATGTTGTACTTTCATGGTCAATACTTTCATCAAGATGGTGCACATAGGGGTGCCTATGGTTAACCCATGAATGGGTCCTCATGTTCTTCAAGTGGGCTATGTGCTCCCTTCAATCCATTGAGATGAGGCATTTGGGTTGCTCTTGGGGGCCCATTTCCTTCCTATTCCCCACTTGTCCATGTACATGTGTAAAAAGATGGAAACATCTTAAGTGAGAATCATGGCCTTGGCATAAAAAGTGGACCAATCCTTGGCCACATGTGGACTTTGAAGAGAGATTTCTCATGTGAAGTAGGATTCTTATCCTTTGTTGATCTCATGATACTTGAGTGCATTTGTTGTCCAAAATGTGTCCTTGGATGATGGACTTTTCTTGCCTAAGGCATGTCATGCGACCTTCTTTAAGGTGGGCCTTACTTTTTTCAATGGGCCCAACACATAACCTAGGTAACACATGGAGTTGGATTTTAGATCTTGCATTTGAATGTGAGTCCAATCCCATGGGTTTCCTGGATGATAATTTGGATTTTAACGGGTAAAGGATAGGGACTTACCTTGCCAAGCTTGTAGGATTCAATGGCGGACGGTACCAGAGGACGTCGAGTGATTGATGAGGATGATCCTGCCTTCATCATCCGCCGAGGGGACCACATGTGTTCCTTGGCTATGGAGCATCAACCTCTTCCCGCTATCAAGGGTCGAGGTACCAGGGATCACTGGGACAACTGGGTGAAGGATCCACAGCCCTTGCTTGAACTAGTATTGGGTGGTACTCCTTTTGCTGGCCTCCTCACCTTATATTTTCATAACAACAGTGCCAACCGCATGATGCTCGCGGCCCTTTGCGAGAGGTGGCGGGATGAGACCCACACCTTCCAGCTCCCTTGTGGTGAATGGGGAATAACTCCCCTGGACATTTATATGCAAATAGGCTTTCCGTTTCATGGGGTAGTTGTTCCCCAAGTCAGCTCTCTGGCTCCTATCACTTCCACTGACTGGCTACGGCTTGTCGGTGATGTCCCACCCGAGGATGAATTCCAAGGCCATCAAGTAAAGATGCGATGGTTTTACAACACTTTTGCCTCCGTCATCCCCACTACTGAGCTAGAGGCCCTCCACAAAGCGAGGGCCATGATCACTTACGCCTTCGGGTCCTTCCTTCTCTGCCACGCCAATGAGAGGGTCGACCCTAAATTTCTTCGCTTGGTTGAGGATCTACACCACCCCTACAATTGGAACGGGGCTATCCTGACTCATATTTTCCAGGGTCTGGATAAGACCTGTCAGAATAGCCGGTCCTACACCGGTTTCTGGCCTGTTGTCGAGGTATTTCTTCATCCACCTTTCTTGGAGACATTTACCTTCTTTCTCTCTCTGATCTTTAGGTGTGCCTTTGCCCAGACTTGCTTTTATGACCATTTTCCCCATCTCGCGCCGAGGATGCAGGACGATGTTGAGCCCTCTTTGTATTGCCACATGTACTGGCACCAACAAAACCGTCAGCGGAACTCCCGAGTTTCTGGGGACAATTGGCGCGCTGACATAGACATGTTGACCGTTGACGATGTAAGTATCTTGCTTTCCTTATCCCTCGTGCTGCACTGTAACTGATCGTGGTGACCTCATTTGCTGTAGCTCGCTCGGATGCCGTATGCCAGCTTCCCTCTCTATTACACCCCTCAGCGTGTGGAGGCATATGATACTTCATGTCTCCGTATCATGCTTTCTGACGCTGAATCTTTTCAGTGGTATCTGGGTGAGAGGTTGCTTCGGCAGGTCACTAGGGTGGCTCGGGTCCCTTGTTCCGCACCTCCTCCAGCTGCTCGGATTCCTATTGGCGAGATGGCTGATGCTCTTGCGGGCCAGCCCGGGTTTCGTTTCACGATCCCGGATCGTGACTATGATGAGTGGTATTTGATATACGGCCAGGGGCCTCTGCTTCCTTCGCTCTATGTTCCAGGGGGTCGTCGCCGATATGCTGGAGGCTCAGTGATAGCTCCTTTGATGGATCTTTACTGTCGGGAGCAGGACGAGAGGAGGGATGATGACGACTATGTTGGCGACTCGTAGCCTGCTTTTGTATTTAGCTTACTTGATGGATGACCTTCTTCTTTTGGTTTTTACCTTCTTTTGTAAAATTTTCTGAATGAATATACAATCTTTGACTTGTCTGAAATTCCTTGATGATGTCTGGATGTTTTGGCCTTTGACTCATTTCTTAATGATTTGTGGAAGATGAGACTTCTTGATTGCATGGATGATGACTTGAACGGTTCGGATTGCTTGATTTGGCCCTGTGGGCCCACTTGATGACCAGATCTTGGATTCTAGTCATCTCTCTTGATGATCGGGCCTTTGATCGTGTTGTTTGATGGCTCATGTAAGCTTTTCCATGGTTTAGATCATGCTGATCTAGTTTTTGAATGACTTGGATTGCTTGTGGCCCCCTCTTGATCATCTTTCCCTTTCTTTGACTTGATCAGACCCATTCTGGTCGCAGTGCTTCGTGACTGGACCGGTGGAGTACCTTCCAGATGATCTTGATCAACCTCAATCAAAATCTGGAGTGGACTGGAGCTTTGAGCGGCCCTCAGGGTGCCATCTGCTGATGTGGACTGTCAGCCTCACCTACCAAGAACCCTAGAGCCAATCCCGCGGAGAGAGAGGGAGCGCGTCCGTACCGGCGGCCCAGAGCGGGCCGCCCAAGGCTCGCCTCTTGTGCGGCCTGGGCTGGCTCAGGTTCGGACATTCTCTGTTGTCTGCTGCCCTTGTCTCCACCTGCTCTGTACATCCAGGTTCGATTTCAACCATGAATCTTCCCTTTGTCTCCTCTTTCCTCCTCATCTTGTCCTCATCTTGCTTTGTCCTTTCTTGGGCAATGGATGGTGGAGATTTAGGGGTTGTGGGGGCTGTCCATGGTGGGTCCCACACTTCAGAAAGTGTTGAAGGCTTTAATGATGGAGGGATTTCTTTAATGGATGGTGGAGATGGTGCATTGAATGGGGGCATTGATGAGGGGTTAAGGATGGTGGTTGGTGGAGCTTTGAATGGCCCCATTAATGGCAGCCATGCTAAAATTTCTGATTTGAATGGGGCCTTCATTATGGGAGGAATGGATGGTATGGATGGGATGATGAGATGGGACATAGGTGAGGCTATGCATCCCTGGAACATGGGCCACATGGATGATGTGATTGATGGAGGTGATGGGACCATGATGGACATAGATTGGCTGATCTCCTGTCTGGATGGGATGGATGGTTCAGATGATACCTTTGACGGTTTGGATGCTCTTGATGAGGGCCAGGATGTGCGGCACACTTGTTTGGGTGGACTTAATGTGATCATTGATGATGTCCCCCTGATGATGGACGGTGTGGATGCCTCGATGATCCCTTTGATCGGCTAGGATGATGACTGGATTCATGATTTCCTGCTGGAGAGGGCTGCAGGTCCAGATCTGACCGTTGATTCTTCGATCGGGGTTGCCGGGACCCTTCTTGATGGTTCAGATGTATTTTTCAACGGTCAGATTGGCCAGGATGCCACGATGTGTGGTGTGATCTTTGCTGGTAGCCCTTTTGATGGAGAGTATCGTCCTTCTCTTGATCGTCGGTCTTTTGCGCACTCTGTTCATGAGGTGGGGAGTCTTCTCATGCAGCTGAGGTTATGACAGTTTCGGACAGTGATGCGACTATATCAGACATAGTAGTTACTGAGGGCAGGTCAGGGGCTGTCGAGTCTGCAGAGGTTCCAGCTTTTCCTTCTCCTTTGCCCGTTGACCTTCCGATCCTCGATGAGTCATCATTGATTTCTGGGCCTTTTGTTCTAGAGGGGGTACCAGTGAGGACTTGTCAGCTGCTCCCTCGTCCTTCCTGCTCGCCACGACTGCTTGCTTGGCTTGACAGCTTGTCAGCTTATGAGATTCGAGATTTGGAGTCTTATGGCTTCGGCAGTCTGATCCATATGGCTAGAGTTGACATTGATTGGAGGATGCTCGGAACTGCCTTGATTGACTGGGTCCCTTCGTTGAACTTGTTCGCGTTCAACGATATGGAGATGGGACCCTCTTTGGAGGAGCTTGCCCGCTTGACAGGCCTACCTTGGGATTATACTCAGTATTTCTCGCCGAAGACTGCTACACCGCAGAACTGGTTCGGGATCCCCTATCTTGTTCGGCCTGCAGCCGCCGGCCAGGATACTGTAGTGTTCTCCTTGGATTTACTGTATGACCTTTTTTCGGGTCCTCGGAGTGTGGCCAATTCTACCTTTGCTCGGAACGCACTGATGTTCTGCTTGATAGCTGAGGTGCTGTTCTCGGGATGGCGCAGGTCCCAGACTCCTCTGCTTTTTGAGGTGATGAGCCGAGCTATCCGACGGCAGGGGATCATTTCTCTCATCTTGGCCGAGCTTTTTAATGGGCTGACTGACTGCGCCCTGGGCCGCACTCGTGTCCTTCGCGGCTGTTGTGCCTTTCTTCAGGTATCTTTTCTACACCTTTTTCTTCTTGCTTTGTTAGGAATTGCTTTGTTCTAGCTGAACTTCTTTTCCATTTTGTGGTCAGGTCTGGCTATGGGAGCGTCTTTCTTTGACCGTTCCTGTACCCCTTCCTGGTATTCGTAGCTCTGACGTCATGCGTTATATCATGGAGTTTCTTCCTCATACAGCTAGGATGAGCGAGCCCTTGTATCGCAGGATGTTCGCTGAACTTCGTGACTGGAACGTTCGTTGGGAGTCATCTTGGCTTTCACTTCCTCCAGTGCTTTACGATGCACACCGCTTTCCTCTGATGTTGGTAGGCTTTCGATCTTACTTTTCTTATCATCCCATTCGGTTCCTGCAGCAGTTTGGGTACGAGCAGGATGTTCCTCTTTTCGCTTTCACGGGTATTGGGCGTCGAGCACTTCCATCTAGATCCTCTGACTTTAGGACTCGGGTTGATGGATCTTGGGCGAGTTACTTGACTGCTGATTTGCTGGGTTTTGAGCTGCGGACTTTTCCGATGGCGACCGCCCCATATCAGTACTGGGTTGCTGAGCAGTCTTTGTATCGACGTATCCCTTGTTGGCACCAGACTGTTGATGAGGATGAGCAGGATATCCTTGGAGATGCTGGCTCTTCATTTGGTTCATATGAACCTTTTGAGGAGCGCCCATTCATTGATCCTTGCTTCCTTTTGGCCACTCATGGCCATCTGCTGACTGAGATTTCTGCACTTCGGTATCATTGTGAGATGATGTCGAGGAGATTGGCTGCCGATCAGAGATTGTCTGATGAGGAGACAGCGATCCGTACTCTTGAGCGCGATGAGGCGCATTACCTGCGTATGGAGGTGAGCAGGTTGAGAGCGAGACTACTTCATTATGACTCAGAGGACTTACCTCATGTGGCCGAGGAGGAGGGTAGAGATTGATTGTGTTGGGCCACCTGCACATTCCCTTTTTTTTTTGCATATATGATTGATGATGATGCATTTTTTGTATTTTTTTGGAAAAAGATGCCATGATATGTGTAAAAGAAATATGATGCATTTAATTGAAAAGAGAAAACTGTTTGAAAATCTATTGTGCCATGAGTTGTCTTGTGAGTGTGTCTGGATTTTGTGTCGGGATATAGGAATCAGAACTAGGGCTCGGTCAATGCTTTGACCGATGTCTCGAGATTTGACTTGTGTGCTCCTTTGGTTCCCTTAGAGGTGTAGGCAACGGGAACTATTGCCTCTCGAGATTGTCGGAATTTGTAGAGCTCTTCGTTCCTGACTGCACTTCTTCTTGTTCTTGAACTGTAACTGCTTGAACCGATCTGGACCGTCTGATTTCTTGGTACCTGCACTTTTTATTTTTTTCCTTTTTCATTTGAGCCATTTTTGCCTACAGTGCTCTTTTCGAGTTTTCACCACAGCCGGCCTTTTCCCGTCATTTTTGCCCGTGGCGCCCTTTCGGGTTTTCACCACGTCCCAGGTGTTTGATCTTGCCTGCCCCTTGGCAGCTATGCTGTTTTTACCCTCGGCGCCCTTTCAGGTTTTCACCGAGTCCACTGTATGCCCACTGTTTTTACTCGGAGCGCCCTTTCGGGTTTTCACTCCGCCCTCTTTGTTTAGGCACACATTTTCTTTTTTCCTTTTTTTGTTTTTTTTTTCTTTTTTCTAGATCTTTGGATAACTGCGGCGGCTAGAGGTCGGGAATCCGTCGTTGCCGGCCGATGGCAGTCTTTCAGCCCTTATCCTAAGTTACGATGATAGAGCTGTCGGTCTTTGCTATCGACCTTCTGAGATGAATGGATGGATGATTGTGTTTCTTCTTGGGTTGATTTTTTTCTTGGGTGCCTTGCTTTGGCTTCCTTTTTCTCTTTTCTTCTTCTTTCTTTTTTCCTTTCTTTTGTATTCTTTTTCTCTCCTTTTTTTGTATTTTCCCTTTTTTTTTGTATTTTTCTCTTTTGAATCCCCTTACTTGAAACACTTGTTGGTGGACGGAAATGATTTCTCAGAGGTCTTAGCTTCGACCTCTTGACTTCAGCTCTATTAAAGTAACTCTTGATAAGGTCAGAATGGCTTACCCGTGAAAGATCTTCACGTTGTCGGCGTTGGTTGGCTCAGGAAGATCCACCCCTCTCATGCTGGTGAGTCTGAGGGCGCTTCCGGGAAGTACTTCTCTGATGATCAGTGGCCCATCCCACGAGGGTTTGAACTTTCCTCTGGGATCCGGAAGGTGCGACGGTAGGATCTTCTTCAAGACCATATCGCCTACCTTGAAACTTCTTTTTCGGACTCTTTTGTTGTAAGCCCGAGCGATCCTTTTCTGATAGCACTGTGAATGACTTAGTGCACGCATGTGCTTTTCATCTGCTAGCTGCAACTGATAGGAATCTGGCCCGTTACCATTCTCCTTCTTCAATTCCGCTTTCGAGTAACACTCGTAGTGATGGTATTTCCACCTCGACTGGTATAACTGCTTCCATTCCATAAGTAAGCTCGAAAGGAGTAACGCCGGTAGCAAACCATACAGACGTTCGATAGGCCCAAAGTGCATATGGGAGCATATCTAACCAATCTTGATAGGTCATGACCATCTTCTCGAGTATCCTGACGATTGTCTTGTTTGCGGCTTCTACCCCACCATTCATCTGGGGACGGTAGGGGCTTGATCGATGACGTTGGATCTTGAATTTGCTGAAGAAGTCATCCATCTTCTTGTTGACGAACGGGGTCCCATTATCTGTGATGATAACATTAGGGATTCCATACCGGCATATGATGTTGTTCTTCATGAATTTGATCACCTAAGATGCTGCAATCGTGGTGTAGGAGGCTGCCTCTACCCACTTGGTGAAGTAGTCGACTGCCACAAGTATGTACTCATGACCATTTGATGCTTTGGGACTGATCTTACCGATGATGTCGAGTCCCCACATGGAGAAGGGCCAGGGGGTGGTCAGGTTGTATAATTCTGATGAGGGGGCATGGATTTGATTCGCATGCTCCTGACACTTGAAGCATTTTCTGACGTGCTGGCAACGGTCTGTCTCCATGGTGAGCCAATAGTAACCGAGTCGTAGAATCTTCTTTACCATCATGTGCCCGTTCATGTGTGGGCCACAGATTCCTTCGTGCATTTCTTCCATGATCTTCGTAGCTTCTGTTTCATCGACGCATCGAAGGAGGATGTGATTATAGGATCGCTTGTAAAGAATCTCGCCACTGATGGTGAACTGGCCGGCCAAACGTTGAATGGTTCGGCGATCTGTTGCTGTTGCTGACTCTGGATACTCCTGGGTTTCGAGATATTGCTTGATGTCGGCATACCAGGGTTTGTCAGGGACAGCTTCGGCTCCTTCTATTTGCAGGCAGAAAGCAGGTTCATCTTGAATTTCGACTGTGAGCTCCCATTCTGAAGCTCCTTTTGGTATCTCGAGCATCGACGCTAGTGTGGCGAGAGCATCTGCAAACTGGTTCTTGGCTCTAGGCATGTATGAGAAGGTGACTTCTTTGAATTCTTCGATCAGATTTTCAAGATACACATGATATGGTATAAACTTCTCGTCCTTGGTTTTCCATTCGCCATTGGTCTGATTGATGATAAGCTGTGAGTCTCAAAATACTCGTAGCTTCTTGACGCCCAAGATTATGGCTTCCCTTAAGCCAGTGATGCATGCTTCGTATTCTGCCATGTTGTTGGTGCATTCGAATGCTATGCGCCTTGAGATTGGAATAGGGACATCATCTGGAGAGTAGAGGATTGCTCCAATACTACTCCCTATAGAATTTGCTGCGCCGTCGAAGAATAATGTCCACTCTTCTTTTTTCTTCTTTTCTTCATCCTCGATATGCAAGAGATCTTCATCAGGGAAGAATGTCTTGAGCGGTTGATAATCCAGGAGTGAGTGAGCGGCAAGATGATCGGCGAGGGCCTGTCCCTTGATTGCCTTCTGAGTGACATAGGTGATGTTGAACTCAGACAGGAGTAGCTGCCATTTAGCTATCCTTCCAGTGAGTGCCGGTTTCTCGAATAGGTACTTGAGCGGATGCATGTGAGCGAGGAGGAGAATAGGGAATGCAATCATGTATTGACGGAGTCGCTGAGTTGCCCAAACTAGGGCGAGGCAAGTCTTCTCGATCGGGAATACCTGGTCTCGTAGTCGGTGAACTTTCGACTCAAATAGTATATTGCTTGTTCCTTCTTCCCGGTCTCGTCGTGCTGGCCGAGGACACGGCCGATGGCTTCTGCTGCTACCGAGATGTATAACAACAGTGGACGTCCAGGAGTGGGCGGCACTAGGACTGGAGGATTCATGAGATATCTCTTGATGCGATCGAAGGCGACTTGGCAATCATCATTCCATTCTTTTGGAATGTTCTTCCGGAGGAGCTTGAAAATGGGCTCACAAATAGGCGTGAGCTGTGCGATGAAGCGACTGATGTATTGAATTCTACCGAGGAAGCCACGAATTTCTTTCTATGTTCTAGGAGGGGGCATCTCGATGATTTCTCTGGTTTTGGTCTCGTTGACCCTAATGCCATCCTCGCTCACCATAAAGTCGAGGAGCTTACCTCCCATTGCACCGAAGACACATTTCTGAGGGTTGAGGCTGGAGCTCGTACTTTTCTAATCTGTTGAATAACTTCTTCAGATCTTCAAAGTGTCCTTCAATTGTGCGAGATTTGACGATCATGTCGTCCACATATACTTCAAGCTCTTTGTTCATCATGTCATGGAATAATGCTGTCATTGCTCGCTGATATGTTGCTCCTGCGTTCTTCAGACCGAACGGCATTACCCTGTAACAGAAAGTTCCCCAGGGAGTGATAAACGATGTCTTCTCATGATCTTCTATTGCCATCTTGATCTGATTGTCACCTGAGAACCCGTCCATGAATGAGAAGACCTTGTATCCAGCAGTATTGTCGACCGGAGTGTCGATGTGTGGCAACGGGAAGTCGTCTTTAGTACTGGCTTTGTTGAGATCTCGGAAGTCGATGCACATTCGGACCTTGCCATCCTTCTTTGGTACTGGTACAATGTTGGCGAGCCATTCAGGGATAGTTGGAGACTACCAAGAATCCCGCGTTGTACTGTTTGATGACTTCATCTCGGACTTTCAGAGCTCATTCTGGCTTCATTCTTCGAAGTTTCTGCTTCACTGGCTTCATATCTGCCTTGGTTGGCAGATGGTGTACAACGAGCCCTTCATCGAGCCCCGGCATGTCTTCATATGAGAACGCGAAGTTAGACAATCTTGGAGCTAGGAACTCTATCATTTTCTGTTTCATTTCAGGTGGCAACGATTTTCCAATGTGTACTTCCCTAGGGATCTCAGGTGTCCCCAAGTTTACTATCTCGAAATCATCGGCTACAACATTGGCTTTAGATTCGAACTTTTTGAGGAGATCCTCTAGTTCGAGAGCCGGATCATCATCTTCCTTGTCCCGAGCTTCGTCCAGACCCATGAGCTCGAAGTTTAATTCGATGTCAAAATTATATGATTTAACTTCAAACTCATGTGACTATTTAGACGAACTTGGCACACTATTGAATGCAGGAAAAGGAATGTTTTTTGGTTTTTGAGATTTTTCTGAAATGAAATGCTAGATGTTTTTGGCTTTTGAAATTTTTTTATTTTTTTGGATTTTCGAAATTCATGGGACTTTGAACGAGTGGGCATTGCAGACCATGATTGAGCCCAACTTGTTCCAAAGTTCCGGTCGCTACTTAAACAGGCATTTTTTTTGGAAGCCAGAGCCCTCAGATGGCTCTTTAACTGATTCAAAAGTTAGGGGAACGGATAACCATTCAGGACCCCACACTTCCTCCCCTAAAGAGGTGGGGGTTGATGATTCGGGCGAAGAATCACAGTCTGGCCCAATGACCATGATTTCTTGCTGGTCGGGTTCGAGATCTGAGTCGTACTCAGTCCCTCCCGGGTCACTTACCTCGCATTGCAGTTCGTCTGGTTCTACAGCTAGACACAAGTTCGGAATTTGGACATCGGACCAATCCAGGGCTGGCCACTTCCCTTTCTTGGTCCAATGGATGGGCTGCTTTTGCCCCTGGCTGATGATTGATGATGTTGATATGGGCGAGTCGTGCCCCTTGCTGATTGATGCTGAAATGGGCAAGTTGTGCCTCTGGTTGGGAGCAGGTGTTAGAGTAACCTGGTCCTGAAGCTGCTGTATTTGACTTCCTTCTTCATCTTCATCATTTCCTTCTTCTTCTGGAGGCTTAGACGGTTCGAGAATCTGATCCCATCGAATGGGGGGCCATGTGGCCCAAGCTAGGCTCATCGGGAGGCCATTGTGTAGTGTAGTTGGTTGATTCCCTCCTGGATCTTTGCAAGGTTCTCTTGGCTTGACGAATTGGATGGGTGAGCACCGAAATTTCTTCCTTCCTTTGTCCATGAAGATTGACCTGTATCCGAGTCCCCATTTGCATTGGTTATATATCAGCGGCACCTTCTGGACTTGAAGTGATTCTTCATTCGGTATTTGAGGCTCAGACGCTCTGCCGGTGAAAAGACACAGTCCACCCTTATCGGTTCTAGATTGGCGATAGAGTTCACAGTCTCGAATTCGAAACTATGAAATGGGATGTCTTCTTCAGAGTGCTGGATATCGATGACCGGGATGTCTGGTTCAGCGGTAGCAGCATTGGAAGGAATGATGAGCTCCTTCTCTGCATGGATAGAGATCACTTGATTTCCACAGATGTATTTCACTCGTTGATGCAGGGTTGACGGCACAACTCCAACCTTGTGCAGCCAAGGTCGTCCGAGCAACATGTTGAAAGAGGCTGATATATCCAAAATTTGGAATGTGATGGTAGAGATTTCTGGACCTATCTGTACCTCTATGTCGACCTCCCCTTCCACTGATCGGCGGGTGTTGTCGAATGCTCTGACGCATATGGTGCTGGGTCGGAATGAAGAAGGATTGATTCCCAGACGTTCTGCAGTCTTGAGCGGGCAGACATTTAAGCTTGAGCCATTATCGATA
The DNA here is from genome assembly GCA_003013855.2 of Liriodendron chinense. Classification (NCBI taxonomy): domain Eukaryota; kingdom Viridiplantae; phylum Streptophyta; class Magnoliopsida; order Magnoliales; family Magnoliaceae; genus Liriodendron; species Liriodendron chinense. The sequence goes on from PVNU02001522.1 coordinate 1,486,151, forward strand.
AGGACCAGTGGGACGTAGAGGTCTTTATATCGTAAGGCTATGTTGAGGGATCGCCCATGATTTTGTCCTTCTGGTGGCAACTCATTATCTGTGAAGGTGATGGCGCGCAGAGCTAGGAGTTGTCCAATCATCAATGCTATCATCTCTGGTGCCGTATCAGAGGAGACATGAGCATCGTTCAAGGTCTTGGCAAACATTTCTCGGTGTATGCGAGATGTGCAGAGTAGCTCCCATACTGAGATTTGTGCAGGGATTGACTTGAGCTGAGTCGCCACATCGTATGCGGCTTCATTTTTATTACTGAGGCCTGAAAGAGCGCCTTTGGGATCTCCTCTGTTTTGATTATCTCTTCGGATGCAACGTCCATTGGGATTCATGTTTCCCACTTCCGCGCATTCTGGATAGTACCATGGGACCTCTTTATAACTTTCCTCACCTTTGCTTTCTAGGATCACCGATTCTTGCAACGGTACTAGTGTGGGTACCAGATCTTCCTCGTATGGAGCTTTTGCCTTGAGGACTACATTGTTGCTTGTGCTGAAGGGGTAATATCGAGGCTTGTCTTCATAGATCACATAAGGTTGCGGTCCTGGCTTGACCGTTCCTGGAGCAGGAGGCTCCCATGGAATAAATACTGGTCCTCTTGATATGGCAGGAGGTTTCTCTGTTCGTCCCAGCTGCCGTAGTGTGATTGACACGCCTCCAGGGTTTGCCCCTTGCAATATGACTGGCTCGACTGGAGGAGCTCCTTCCAAAGCAATGGGTTCTTGCTGCTGATGAGTATAATCCCCCCATTGCGGATTGGATTGTTCTTGAACTGGAGTTTCCCCTTGCAAGATGACAGGTTCGTATGTGGGCTCGATGTATGATTGTGCTCCTTCTAGGATGACTGGTTCCCAGCATGAATGGTTGTAAGGTGCCCCTTGAACAACTGGTACATCATTTGGAAGTGCTCCTTCGAGTACTACTGGCTCGGATACTGAAAGAGAGAAGGGACTTGCCCCTTGCAGGATCGGAGGAGGATTTGTCGACCCATTAGTGTAGGCATGAATGGATTGGATGGGGGAGAAGAAGCGATCGAGGCGTTCTCCTTCTTCTATGCTGTTGACGGTGGGGCCTCGAGATGAACTGGGATCCGTCGTATGTTGAGGCAGAGGATTCTTAAGAATATTGGTGGAAGCTGCTGTAAGAGTCCCAGGGACCGAGATGACGATCTTGCGGTCATCAATCAGATCTTGTATGGCATTTTTCAAAGTAAAGCATCGATCAGTGGTGTGGCCACGTCCTTGATGGTAGGCACAGTACTCATTTTCTCGGTAGTTTGGAGGCAGAGGATGAGGAAGAGGTCTAGGTGCCATGAGAGTGAGTAACTGCTTTTGTACCAGCATAGTCATGACTTGACTAAGTGGCTGAGTAAGTGGGGTGAACTTCCTGAGCTCCCTGTAATTCTGCCTGTTCTGGTATGGGTACTGACCATTTACTCTGAACTGCTGCTGTTGTCGAGGTGGTTGTGGCTGTGGTTGCGGATTTGGTCGTGGTTGATACCTCTGAGGTTGGTGCTGAACCTGATTCTGCTGATGCTGTTGATGTCCCTGTGGGGGAGCGTATTGATTACCCTGGGCAGTGGTATTGATGTTTTTTACCTCTGTCGGGCGAGGAGGAGAACCGCTTCGGTTTCCATTCCCATATCCGATGGGTCTTCCCTCCACTCTGTTCCTCTTGACTGGAGTGGCTTGATGAGGCCATGGGGAGATTGTCCCGGCACGAATTCCTGCTTCGACTTGCTCTCCGGCACGGATCAACTGTGAGAAATTCGCATATGGATGCGAGATGAGATATCCGAAAATGCCTGGATATGTTGAATGAACAATCATGGAGATTTGTTCTTCGTCGTCGATAGGTGTCCGCATTCTGGCTGCCATAGCTCGCCAACATCCTACGTAGGCAGATAGTGTTTCATCACTCCTTTGCCTGAGAGCTGCGAGGTCGGCTCTTCTGGGTGCCATGTTGAGATTATATGCGAATCTGTCGACGAAAGCCTGGGAAAGCTGTTCCCATGTCCTGATGCGCTGGCAGTCCAATGAGGTGTACCAATCTAGGGCATCGCCTTTCAGGGATTTTTGGAACAAACGAATGAGGGCCCCTTCATTTCTTGAGATTGCACTCAGCTCTCCACAGAAGGCCTTGAGATGCGCTGTGGGACAACTGCTACCATCATATCTTTTGAATTTTGGTACCTCAAAGTTTTGAGGTACTTGAGCGTCTGGGAAAGGACACAAGTCTCTGAACTTGGTCGAAGGTAAGTCGATTCCTTGCTGTCACTGAAGCTGATTTTGCAAGATCTGGAACTGCTCCCGCAACTCGTCCAGTCCTGAGTGATCCGTTCGAGCGACTGGTGCCTCTTGGAGTAAGGCACGTTCTTCTTCGGCATAGTGGTCGATGTCTTCAACCCTATGGGTTTGCTGAAAAGCAACCGCAGGTTGCTGAAGTTGATTTGATGATTGAACTGGATTCTGATGAACATGTGCTTGAAAGGACTGTAATCGAACTGGAGATTGTACTGAAGGTTGAACTGGAACTTGCTGGAAATTGACTGGAGATTGCTGATTTGAAGATTGCTGGAAATTAACTGGAGTTTGCTGAATTGAAGATTGTTGAAAACCAACTGGAATCCCATCGGCGGGGATATGTTGGAATTGAAAAGTGCTCCTGTTTGCAGGAGGCTGAGATGCTGGGAAGTGACCCCCTTGTTGGGTATTCGTCACTGTCCGCTGATTGATGTGGGCTTGACACTGACCCCCATTGTGGGCATTTGCCAGTGCTGTCCCTGTTGCTGGAAATTGAATTGAAATCCTATCGGCGGGGATGTGCTGAAATTGAAAAGGTGTCCCATCAGCGGGGACATGCTGAGATCTACTGAGACTGTTGTTTGCAAGATTGACTGAAAGCTGACTGGAAGTCCCTGCGACTGGGATGCTCTGAGATGGCCCCGTCATTGCAGGAAGGTACTGAGGAGGATGCCCCATAGCGAAGGGCTGAGACGGCTGCTGTCGGTAGTCTTGGGCAGACTCCGATGGTTGTGCTTGATTTGAACTGGAGGCCGGAAGGACCCGGTATGGCTACTGAGATTGCTGAACTGGGCCAACCTGATTGTTGGCTGCTGCGGTGGCTTGTGCTTACATGAATTGTAAGAGCATTTCTTGCATTGCTCTCATTCCTTGTGCCAATTCTTGTATGATTGGCGTATTATCCATGGGCTGTTGCGCTGGAGGTTGCGTTTCGGTCATCTCAAGAGCAGGGAAGAGATGAGTTTCTTCTTCGTGGTCGGACATGGCTTGCTGAGCCCGAGTGCGGAATATGTGCGGAAGGGAAGTTGTTTCCGAACACGTTGAGCCCGAGGAGGCGCAATGGTGAGGACTATACTCTACTCTTTTTGGGTTTAGGGATTTTTTATTTTTTTTTCTGGTTTTGGAATTTTCTATTTTTTTGTTTGTTTTGGGTAGAATGCTATGCAGATGAGATTGTATGAGGATTAGTGACTTTCAAGTACGAGAAGGATTCTGTTTTTCAAGTCGGATCACGACTAGTGGGACTAGCTCTTCCCCAGCAGAGTCGCCATTCTGTGGACCCTCGCCGTTTCGCGCTCCCACACGACGTTCTTGTCCCTTCCCCTTTCGGGAAAAGAAGGAGAGGATACGTGAGTGCGAATCGCCGTTTGTGCCATGGCTTGCCTCGTTCTTGAGGGCTTTGTTTGGTTGCCGTGTTTAAGCTGGATGTGTTTAAATGAGTTTATATAAGACCAGAGTCACCACTAGCCAGTTACTTCGAATCTACAGTCGGCTAGACCCTGTAGAAACGTTAGAGAAGGGGATCCGAAGATTCCTTCCTCTAAAATGACTCTTTTTGATCTGCGGCCAGAGATTCAAGGTAAGGGATCACGGTTACAGGGTGGGAAGAGGTTAAGCACCCCGACACACTGCCCGTACCGAAGTACGGTCTTTACTTCACAGAATCGAACTAATACTTGAAAGTCTGTTTTAATCCTCGTACATTCTCATAGATGACATGATGCATGAATGCGGGTCTGAATAGTAAGAGTTTCTGATGGGCAGGTTCTAACAACGGGCAAGCCCAGAGCATACGCTCGAACTGATAGGTGCTTAATATAAGACGTATGCAGTGTGCTTGGATAATCAAGGTGCTTTATAGTGAAGCATGAATGCAGGTCTGAACAGTAAGAGTTTCTGATGGGCAGGTTCCAACAACGGGCAAGCCCAGAGCATATGCTCGAACTGATAGGTGCTTAATATAAGATGTATGCAGTGTGCTTGAATAATCAAGGTGCTTGCAGTGAAGCAGGGGGGTTGGAAGAAAAGTAAATGTTGCACTTATGCTAGATGCAAATGAGATGATGCTGGAAAAAGAGTAGCTGGATGGACGGAGGTGTCGCAAGGGTTGGCTTCGAGTGGCTGGATCAAGACTTGGATGGCTTGGGAGACTGAGGGCCAGTGGTCAGGCTGGGCTGGACCAGGGCTAGGCTCTTCTTAGTCGGGCTCTCCTTGGTGGAGGAATGGGCTAAAGGGTAGAGAAGAACTCAGACGGACGGTCGCTGGACTGGGTGGATTGTTGTCTTGAAATGAGAAGGGGAGGGGGGTATTTATAGCAGCGGGCAGTGGCAGATTGTGTAAATATTTTTGGGCGGCCCGCTGTGGGCCGCCCGTATGGTCACTCCTCGATTTCCAGTGAGGTACGGTCGTTCCCTCGGGGCTGCTGTTTGGCTCGGTGGGTCGACTTAGTGAGTTGACTCAGCGGGTCGACTCGGTGATTTGACTCAGCGGGTTAACTCGACGGGTTGACTCGGTGTTTTGACTCGACGAGTTGACTTAGCGGGTTGACTCAGCGGGTTAACTCAGCGGGTTGACTCAGTGAGTTTGACTTTTTTAGGATTTTTTTTACTGGCTTTTCTTATGGGGGGTTTTTCAGGCTGATGTTTAGGACTGGGTTGACTGGGTTCAGGCTTGAGTTGGGCTATGGATTGGGGCTTACAAGGGTGAGTTTGGACTTGGGATTTGGGGGTACGGTCCTCCATTCATCCAGCTATCTCTACCAACAGTGTAGCCGAAGGTGGGGTGTCTACACGTCCAACCTGTCAGAGAGAGGTCTCAACCGGTCCGACTGGACCGGTCACAATTCAAAACGGTTGGGCCACATCTGATACTGACCGACCGGTCAAGACTGGTCGGTTTTCCTTGCTGGACAGAATTGGAATGCAGGCCGACCGGTCAAGACCGGTCGGCTGTGCTTGCTGGACTACTTGAAACATGCAGGCCGACCGGTCAAGACCGATCGGCTGTCTTTCTGGAAATGCAGCAAACATGCAGGCCGACCGGTCAAGACCGATCGGCAGTCCACTTGAAATACACACAGCAAGGACTCTGGCCACTTTTGATGCTCCTGGCCGACCGGTCAAGACCGGTCGGCTGCCCGGCTGCATTCATCACAGCAAGTGCTGTCTTGTGCTTAAGAGCCTGGCCGACCGATCAAGACTAGTCGGCTGTCTAGACAGTCTTATTACAGCAAGCTTGCTGGAGGTTTCTTGAAGTTCTAGCTGACCGGTCAAGACCGGTCGGCTGTCTAGATATTCTTGTCACAGCAGGTTTGCTGGGCCAAGACTTTCAACACAGCAGCAGATCACTTTCAAGCAGTGAAGTGATAAGGTGCATGGGGTCCAATGTTTGGACATATCTTCAATTACGATTCGCACCAGCCATGGACCACAAGTCTGATCAACTTGTGCAAGGGTCGAGAGGGAATGGGATAAGATAGGTGAGTCATTACGCCATTCTTTGATGTTTTGGGTTTCCTACGGTCGATCTATATGCAACTTACCTAAGATCTTGTTTCAGCTTGAGCTTGAGCAATGGAAGAAGCATATTCTTTAAGTCTTGATCTTCAAATCTTCGATCGGGGCTCACACGACAAGACGTGACCAACCAACACGTCAATTGACAAAATAAGGTGTACTAACAATCTCCCCCTTTGTCAATTGCGTGACAAAACATCTAACCTAGACAAATCATGACTTCCTTATCATGATTGACCCTTAAACAGAAAGAAATATACACCCAATTGTTAGTGCACTTTTCTGTGGCATTCTAGTGCACCATGTTTGTCAATCACTTACGTCAGTGAATCTAGTGTTGGTTGAGCCTAATGAAGACGAAGACCGAAGACTCAAGTGGCCCAGCTGCATCAAGGAAGAAGAATCAGGGTAAAAGTGATGCCTTGACCCCTTAACCTTGACCAAAACCCAACCCGTAACCTCTTTGATGACCTTGACCATCTTTGGAAAACCCTTTGTCATCTTAGAATGGCCCTAGGTGTCCCTGAAACATCAACCAAAACATGGCCTAAAGTGAGTGGGTTGGAATGTACGAAGTTTAGCAAACTGCTGAGCTGAACCAGGCCTGTCCGACCGGTCAGGGACCGGTCGGCTGGACTAGTCCGACCAGTCAAGACTGGTCGGCTAGATCAAACAGCAACCTTGCTGTGTTTACAGGCTACAGGTAGACCGACCGGTCGTGACCGGTCAGATGGACTGGACCGACCGGTCAAGACCGGTTGGACGTATGTCCAGTTCCATCAGCACCTTGCTATTTTGTGCAGGCAGGTGGTCCGACCGGTCGTGACCAGTCAGCTGGGCTGGTCCGACTGGTCAAGACCGGTTGGGCAGCTTTTCCCTCAAGACAGCAGCTTTTCTGTCTTGCTTGGCTCTTTGGCCGACCGGTTGGGACCGGTCGGGACAGGTCGGCACTAGCCGTTATTTGCCCCTTTTTTTACCCATTGTGCATTCTTTTATAAATGGGCTTGGCTTGTTTTGAGGGGTATGGAGAGGGATTTCGAGATGAGTGAAGCCACCATTGTTGGAGACCATTTGAGGCTCATTCCCAACCTATGCAAGGCATCTTCCTTGTGCTTTAACACAAGATTAGAGCATTCCAAGGTCATGAAGAAGATGACCTTCATCCCCTCTTGATCTCTAGAGTTTGGAACCTTCTTGATTGGCAAATTCTTGTCCAAAACTCTAAGATGAGATCGTTGTAGGAGAGAGACTCTAGGCAACCCATTCCCTATTAGTTGTAGAGTTCTCAAACCTATCCTCCTAGCACCTTGGGCATCTCAAAGGCATCATATGCAAGGTGTTTGATTGAGTGTGGCTGAGGCATTGGCGACGCAACGGCGACACGATCGTGGGAGCAAGGGAAGCTGATTGAAGCATGGGAGAGCGGAGATCAAGCAACCCGAACCGGTGCTAAACAAGGGGTTCATCCGACAAGTAGGTTGTCTTTATTGAGAGTCCATTTAGAGTTTTGTTTGTCAAGCTCGATCTAGGGACGTTAGCCGTTCGTTGGCCCATTTGCCGGGCCTAAACTAAGTCTCCAAGGGGGAGCCTCCGACACGGGAGTAAACGTGCGTTGGGTTGAGAGTTAGCCTATGTCTAAAACTCCGGTTATGGTTGAGAGGTGAACCGGTAAAACCTCCATGTAAAGGTTGAGAGGTGAACCTCATTTAAAACCTCCGATAGTGAATGCCGGTGTGCTCAAAGGTGTTGAGTACTTGAACCGGGAGTAGAGTAAACAAGTAGTCGAACCACTATACATGCTTGTGTTTGTGATTGAATTAAGCACATTGATATCTTAGCATTGTTAGTTTAATTGTCTAATTATGAATGCTTGATAGGAATGTATGCTAGGCACTTATTAGGCACATCCCACACAAGATGTACTTTCACTAGTAGTGTAGACTTGAGCTCATTGATCCACTCTCATAAGTCTACATAGGTTGCATAGGTTTGGAGCTTGATTAGTTAAATCTTTTAATTACCTATGCATGCTTTAGACTAGGTTGTTTATTGCTTAATCATATTCTAGTCTTGTGATTGGACCCACTTAGGCTTGGAAGCTGAGGTGTTCTTGCTTACTTAGTTTTGATTTGTTGAATTATATAAGTAGGCGAAAAGAATTTCAAAAAAGGTCCTAATCACCCCCTCCTATAGGTTTAGCCATAATTCTAGTTGCTCTTATGCTTCCGCACGCATACGTGGGTGTCGTGTTAGACTACCCGATGTAATTTCACGAATTACATGCCTATACAGATATACACAACGATCTTTACAAAAGGACATGTATAGAGTCGATTTTCTTCAAAATCTCCCCCTCAATGCTTGCACCTACAAAGTCCTGTAAACAGATATAATCGGACCTTCTAGGTGGGATGATTCTCCCCCTTTTTGTTAGTAATTGACAAGGGTTAGCCAGCAAAAAGATATGCCTAAGAAAGCTGCAAGGCTAGCGCCGAAAATATGTCAATCACATGTAACAGGGAAGAGATATAGAAATTTAAGCCCTAAGGAGATTTAAAGAACAAATCATGCCAGATATACAAGTAATCATGAAAGCATAGAGGGCTTATAGCCCAATCAACCAACCACCCCTCTAGATGTATATCCAGACACAAATAGAACACAAAGCATGAGCTAAAAAGGGCGAATATGCCCAAACCATCCAACCTCCCACAAATATTCAATAAAAGATCAAAAGCTCATATAAAAAGATATAACTATAGAGAATAGAAATAGCATCCATACATATACCAAAATGGGCAAGTAGCCCAATGTAAATATGTATCAATCCGTGCAAAATATACAGACAACCCATAGAAAGATAGTGCATGAAATCCAGACAATGTTGTTGGTCATACAAAAAGGAACTGTGACCAAGACATGATAATAGTAATCTGTTCCATCTCCCAGATCAGGGGGTGGAACGTCCCCACACGCCGCGCGCTCCCACATTCTATCCGCCTCTCCAACTGTGCGAGGCGAGTGACAAGAGCCTCCTGCTGTACAAGAATGGTGGCTTGCCCCTGCAGAAGCTGTTGCTCACTCTGCTCGATCCCGTCAAGGTGCTGAAATAGACTCTCCTTGAGCTGGTGAAGCTCAGTAATGTATGAAGGAGGATCCACGGAAGGGGATCGTCGTCGAGAAAAAGCTCTAGGAGGCATACTGAATCGACCCAGAGCAGCCCGAGGATCGAGGGATGGATCAGAGGAAGGAACTGAAGGTGAAGTCTGGGAAGGGCCAGTGGAGGCACGTGGAGCCTCAGGCTGGGACGGCTCTGCCGGATCCTGCTGCTGATCCTTGCAAAAGACGACTCTGGATGGCTTCTTTTGTAAGCTCCATACGAGCAATGATGGTACGGTTTATAATGACGGGCTTGTGAACTTTATCAGAACCAATAATGTCAATCTCAGCAGCTAATTTGCATATGAGATGCCCAAAAGGAAGATGGAGGAGTTTTCATCGTCTCGCAAGATAACCTGGTGAATGATGGACATGATCCGGGATGGGAGGCAAAGCGGATGACCCTGACCTACACGATAGAGCACACGAAACATGGTTTCAGTGACATCCGACTTGTTGCTCTTCCGAGGATATACATTGCGTTAGAAAAGGTTGTGAAGAAGGCAGAAATCCCACAACATGGAGGACGCTCGAAGTGCACCTCCTACCCATTGGGGTGTCCCATCACCATAAAGAAATTTAGCAATAATGTAGTTAGGTTTGGGACCCAGTGAGGCAAAATCAAAAGAAGACTCCTTAACAATGGGAACTCCAACGAATTCAGAAATGGATTTCAAAGAAAAAACGCATAGCCGATCACCAACCTCAACTTTAAAAGAGGGGGGAGAGGCGATGACATGGACACAAGAGGCATAGAATTTCTAAACCACGTCAAACTGGACAGGGCCCCCTATGTGGAGTACGGGACCCCAATTTATGGTGTTCAACATGGAAAGAACATTATAGTTGGCCAAGTCATCCAATTTGATAGACTTTTCACACACCACCTCTTTGTCGTTGAAGCCATCCCAATGGGTGGAATGGGATGAAACATTTTTACCCAAGGATTGAGATTTAAGAGGGGGAACGGAAGATGAGGCAGCCCCTTTCCTTTTTGAAGCGGATTTTCTTAGATTTTAAAGGGCGAGGAGGAGGTTTAGCTTTTACCTTCGGGCCGATCACTCCGCCTCAAGGGGAGCTCATCTAAACTCTCTTGGGAAGACATTGAAGAAATAACAAAATACCCTAAACCACTACTAGATATGAAAGGAAGGGATTTAACAAAGAAGGATGAGAGTGAATCCCTTACCAATGGAGTGAGAATGGAGAGGAGCAATGTAGAGGAGGTTAGAAACTCTAATCTTGCCAAAAATCACCTTGGAATCACCTTGGAATGCAAGAGGGGGAGCTGGAGCAGCAAGTGGAGGTGAGAAAATGGAAGAAGGAGTGACCTAAATGAGCTCCAATTGTTTATAAAGACCCCCCCACGGACGGCTGACGCACGGGCAGACCGGTCTAGGGTTCCATGACCGGTCGTGACTGGTCGTGTGGAGTGAAACTGGAGCGACCAACCTTGTCTGAAGGCAGCCCGACCGGTCTTGACCGGTCGGATGGCGTAAATAACTTGAGTCCAGACACGTTACTAGGTAGGCCGACCGGTCTTAACCGATCGGCTGACCGGTCGTCCGGCAATGTGAGCAGCAGCAAGGGGTGCTGCACTGGATTTACTGGATAGAAGGTCTGTCCTTCAGACAGACTATTAGCTTTTAAAACCAAGTACCCTTACTAAGGATCCAACACCCATGGTCCTGGTGTACCAAGGGACAACCCAACACAAAATGAGGGACCCTTAAAGGTCCAGATTTATTGATAAAAGATAAGAAATGGGACTATGTTCCCGAATATACTTAGCGATCAATGAAAAAGAGGCAAAGGTCCTCAGATATACCTATAATGATCAGATAGAGAGGCTTAATCCTCAAATATTACTTGCAAAATATACGACCGGAGGTTCGCAAAGCGAACTAGACACACCCAACACTAATGGACTTCTGGAGGTTCGCAAAGCGAACTGAGTCCAAGGGTTTCGTTAGGATGTCGGCTAGCTGATTCTCAGTAGGCACATGTTCGAGAGATATTATGTAATCTTCAACCAATTCTCGAATGAAGTGGTGCCTAATATCGATGTGCTTAGTGCGCGAGTGCTGAACTGGATTTTTAGAAATATTTATGGCACTAGTATTGTCACAAAATAGAGTCATTGTGCCTTGGTTAATCCCATAATTGGTCAAAGTTTGTTTCATCCATAATAATTGGGCACAACAACTTCCAGTAACAATATACTCTGCTTCGGCTGTGGATAAAGAGATGGAGTTTTGTTTCTTACTATGCCACTATTGGAACTAGAAAATGGATCACAATGGCATTTTCTGAAATGTGGTATTTTGTTGCTCTGGGGTTCTGAATAATAGAAACATTCGTAGATAATCACAAGCATTCACAAAAGTATACAAGAGAAAAGATATCGCAAGGCGAATTTTATTCTAGAGATCCAGAGATCTTGTACATTCCAGGCCGTGATCTGGCACGAGCCCTTAATTACATCGAATGATCGATGACCCTTGATTAAAAGGCAAAAGACTAGTCAGCGGGGACTATGGTTTTAGAGTTCATGGTCGTTGAGGCCTGTGTTTTGTGTGGTCGTAGAGACCTGTATTTGTATGGTCGTGGAGACCTGTATTTGTTGTGTTTTGTTATGGACTGATCCATCTTTGTACGAGTCAGATGTCTATGTCCCATGTTTTGACAGGAGATCCGGGCTGAGACTGTCAGGGCTTTTAACCGAGGGGTGCGACTCTGGGCCTGCGCCCGTCATTTATGATGGGTGACCGTGGGAAGACCGATCTGCAGTTGTATGTACCTGAGCAACTCAACCAGCGGATGCCGTTTGAATGGGTAGGGCATCGACTGTTCTTGCTGTGTCAGTCTTTAACAAATTGTGCGTAATAGTTTGGAACACTCCTGGTATAGGTTTATCGTGTTAACCATAGTCCCCTTTGCTTAGTCCAGACCTGAATCCGGGTCATATTATGATAGTACATGTAATGATGATACATCAGTATGGTTCTGGGCACTGGCGGCCTCTTTTCGGGAGAATTGCTCTATTCGTCTCGTCGGATTGGATCGAACTCCGAAGGCTTGCGTTCTGCTCATTTGGGTGGCCCGGATGGGTTATTTGACTGCTCTGTTGCGTCCAGGAACGCTCGAAATACCCAAAATAGGCCCAAACGGGGCTCGAAAATGTCATTAAATGAAGATTTAAAGGTGCTGAAATGAACGTTCAAAATGCTGATTTTTATGATCCGCTGGCCTAATTTTACTGATGCACTGGGGCCAGTGCATCCAAAAATGATTACTTAAAATGTTTTATTTTCCTGATCCGCTGAGGTATTTTAGTGACGCGCTGGGGCCAATGCGTCCAAAAATGACTTGTTTTAGAATGTTTATATTTCTGATTCGCTGGCCTATTTTACGATGAGCTGGGGCCAGTGCGTCCAAAAATGACTTTGCTTTGGAATGTTTATATTTCTGATCCGCTGGCCTATTTTGCGATGTGCTGGGGCCAGTGCATCCAAAAATAACTTTGCTTTGGAATGTGTATATTTCTGATCCGCTGGCCTATTTTGCGATGCGCTGGGGCCAGTGCATCGATAAAATAGGCTTGGTTCAACGTATTTCGCGATGCGCTACAACACTTGTATATTTTTAGGTTCTCCACCAGACCTGCTGCAGTCGGAAGTGGGATTTTCGGTGATCGAAAAAGGTTTCCGGCGGTCGAAAAAGGGATTCCGACGAGGGATTCCAGCAAGCTCAAAAAAACCTAAAACTCTCTCCTCTTGATTCTTTTAAATGAGGCGGGGGGGGGAGGGGTATTTATACTCGAAGTCGGCCAATAGGAGACCGACACGTGTAGCGCGTCGAGAAAATGGGTCTCAACTACGTTCCTTGATATCGATCCCTTGAGGTACGGAACCATAAACGAAGATAAGCCCAAAATCGGCCTATACGGGCTGCTGGTACTATAGGCTAAGGGATACCATCGCTAACCATTAGTCAGAACTACTCATAAGTCGGGAACTGCTCACGAGACAAGCTGCTCGCATATTAAGATGTGACACCTTTTAACGACTATGAGAAGGACTGCTCGCAGGTCGAGAACGATATCTCTCGCCTTCAAATATTCGACTAATGACCATAAGGGCTCGAAGACTCGGTAACTGTGTGCCGTATATATCTAATATGCGAGACGCGAGCAAATGATCTCGAGAGTCGAATAAAGCTGCTCACAGGATCAGGACGTCGTGATGATATACGATCACCGCTATTTTGACTATAACACTGAATTTCATGATGCGCTGGACAATGAATTTCTGGACGCGCTGACCTACTCATGTTTTTGCAAAATTAGGTTTTGCGAAACGGAGGGCTTGCGGGGCCCGCTTTGCAATGGATGTCGATGCACTGGCCCTATTTCTTCATGGTTGAGGTAACCCTCCCAAATTTGGGGGTTCTGATCACGATGATTGGTGAGGTCCATCACTGGCTCAACTTTCCATTTTTGGTCTAGTGTGATGTGTGTGGTGATTTTTACCGCGATTTCCGATGCACTAGCCCTAAATCTAATCAGGTGATGATTTGAGCACTCATAATCATTGTTTCGAAGACCTTGACTTTTGGAACCCCAACAGATGCCCCTCCGATGCGTTGGGATGGACGTCGGACGTCCATTGCATCGCGTCGGATTTTCCTGGTCCCACTATAAATAGGAAACCTCAGGCCATTATAGTCATTTCCTATTCATTTGCACACGAGAGAGCTCTCGTCAGCGCGTTCATTTATTCTCCAGCGCGTAGATTTATTGTCGCCAGCGCGTCAATTAAATAGCGAGCGCGCAGAAAAATTGTAAGGTTCGGCCTTTTTCCGATGCGCTACCTCCAGTGCGTCATGATTTGGGACTTTGGGAAATGTCCCTATTTATGCGATGCGCTGGAGTTAGCACGTTGCTCATTTTGAACTTTACATGATTTTTAGGACGCGCTGAGGTGAGCGCGTACTCCCGTCCTTTGAATACCCGTTTTAGTGACGCGCTGGGACCAGCGCGCATCATTTTTCCGGACTTGGTGAAATCTCACATTTTCATGACGCGCTTGTCTTAGCGCGTACTCGCGTGTTTGGGAAAACCCACTTGGAACTTGGGGTTGGATTTTCATGACGCTCCAGGGTCAGCGCGTGCGAAATTTCAAACTTGGTGAAATTCCACATTTTTTGACGCGCTGGGGTCAGCGCGCCATGTTTTTGGACTTGTGAAATTGCATGATTTTTTCGATGCGTTGAGCCCTGCGCGTGAGATTTTGGACTTAGTGAAATTCACTGAATTTGTTACATATGCTGGATCTCGCACGTACATTTCCAAACTTATTAAGTTGGCCCAATCATTGAACGTGTCAGGGCCAACGCGTACTGATTTCTGGGTTTAAGAAATTGCCCAATTTTGGTGTCCTGATTAAGTATGCTTATCATGGCTTAAAGTGCTCATACTCTGGTTCAACTGATCATTGCTCATGATATTTGGGGCCGTTATTTCAGGTGCGTGGAGCCTTACACACCCTCAAATTCAACCTGACAGCCTTTGAATATTATCGGGGTGTGTGAAGCCTCACCACCCAGCCCATAGGACTTGGTGGAATTTTGGGATTTTTGCGAACTTTATTCTGGCGATTTGCCGAGTCTCTAAAGGGTATGAGCCCCTATACCTCTGCTTCATATTTGTGCATGCGTGCCAGTTGTCCTAGGGAGGCGTAGGGTCTGATGCACTTAGAAGGCTTCTAGATCGCATCAGCTTAATGGGCAATTCTAGTGGCTAATTTAAGTGATGTTTCGGGCATACCTTTGCATGTCTTCTCTTAGCCTTTCTGACTTTACGCGAGTAGCTTCACGTGCTTTTTCTTTCTTTTCTCTTGTCGGACTGCCTCATTGGTTCATCCGTCTTGTTTCTTAGCAGACGATGGCCATAACTTGCGCTTCTCTACGCGCGGCCCGAGACTTTATAAGGCGGCTTCTGGGCTCTCTGGATCACCTTGAGACTTGGTCATCTCTCGCTGCTCAGCGTGACGAGGTGGCCGAGGCCTTGACCCAACTGGGCGCGGACTCTTGCCCTATTCTTCAAGCTATTCAGAACGTCTCACTGATGGCCTCCATTTCTGACGAACATAAGGAGGCCATTTTTGACTTCATCGGCGATTCTTCCCTCTTGGAAGAGTTGGCGATCCTCGAGGCGGCGGAGCCTTCTCTGGCCGCTTCTTTCTTATCCTTGTCGAGCCGGCTTCACTCCTTGAAGGAGGAAAAAAGGGAGAGCAAACGATTCTTAACTTGGCTTGTCCCGCTGGCGGAGGCCGAGTTTCCAGATCGCTGCGCTGGTATCTGGAGGATGGTCAGGGAGGCCCTACGGGAGCATGACAGGCTGGGGATCGACTTCTCCATTATGAAGAATTATGCCAATGCCGAGCACCTGAACTTCGACTTTGTGCAGTAATGCATTTCCTTCCTAGTGGACCTGATTTCCAAGGAAGCCCAGGTCCAGGCGAAGGTGGACGAGTTGAAAGCTCGGGTTCTTCCCTTGGTGCAGGACTGAGATCCTCTCTTTCTGGCTATGGCGAGGGGTCCCCTCAATTTTGCGTCATTTTACATCGATTACTAATTTCTAATCATTTAAACGGTTGATATAACAATCTAGACATTTGGAATTGCCCTCATGGTTGATGAATGATAATCATATCTTTCTTCTTTGCTCCTGTCTTCCCTTGCTTGCATGTTTGTGATGACGGTGTTGTGGTTGTGAATGTTGTTGCTTCATTTCTTTTTTTTTCCATTAGTTTGAATGCGTTCTGCCAGGGCCTGGATTGGCGCTTGTACTTTGTTTACCTGCTGCTTCACATCCCTTTGGATTTTGTGAATGTTTGATCGACTTTATGCGAATATTTTCCTTTTGCCCTGTATCTAAGCCTTTTACATGCCGTTGCAGATTACAATGGCCAGCGATCCTTCATAGGCTGGTCCTTCGGGTCCACCGCCAACTCCGTCGAAGCGTAAGCGTGCCGCTGCTAAAAAGGTTTCCAGGCCATCGGCTGAGAATCCGCAATGGTTCCTTCCCCCGGAGACGTTCAACTTTTATGAGCGCATTTTGACTCTTCCGAAGAATGTTCAACGGAAGATACTCTGCGACAAAGCCCTACCGACCCCTCCTGATGAGGGTACTCAAGAAGAATGGGACGCGTGGTACGTTCCTCTGCAAGGTTTTCGGATTGGCGAGGTAGTTGGGTCCGAAGAGGGTGAGGCTAGCCCGGTCGCACCCGTACAGTCTGCTAAGCGCGGCCGCCCAAAGACAGCTAGCAAGAGCGCCAAACAAGTATACATGGAAAACCAAGCCAAATCAAAGTCAGAAAGAATGAGGGTTGTCTGGTCGTCGGTGAAACTAGCCGTGTTGTCACTCATGATACGGAACCCGTACACGAAGCAGTACATCCAATTTCCGAAGAGCTTCCAGCGATACCGTTCTCTCCCAAGCATCGAGCCTTCCGATGTGTGCCGTGCCAACTCTTTTTATAGCGTTGTTCGCTTCCCCAAGTGGAGGGTTGCGATGTAGTAATAAACTCGGTAAGACCGAGGTCGATCCACAGGGACTTATGTAGGATTTCACAAACACATCCAAAAGTGTCTATTGAAAGCTAATAACCAGATTTTTGTATGAATTTGATGTGAGTAACAAAAATTGAGTTAAATTGAAAGTAACTAATTATAGAAAGGCACTAGGGGTTCAAGGATCCACTTGTAGCAATCCTTGATGTTCAATCCGCTGTGGTTTTTCATTCTCTCAACTAGAATCGACATTAAGGTCTATCTAGTGGGATGATAGAGCTGTTGAACCAAAAAATCTGTCATATGTAAGTTCAATGCATAAGATTCACTCAATGTAGGCTGAGCTGAGGATGCTCAATTGCATAGGTCATTCCCCTTTCCAAAAGGTCCAGTTCACAATCATAACCATCCTTAAGTCCTGTCACAAGACAAGGCTAGATCATGATTTGAACTTGATTCAAATCACATGCACAATCCCTTACATAATTCAGAAAATCAGAAAAATAGAACTTTGGTAGGAAGTCCCTTCATGAAGATCATAGTACCAGAGCGCACTCCGATTCCTCGGATCATACAGGTCTAGACTGATACAAACCAATTAAGAAGTTAAGTAATTCTCCCAAACATCCATGAGTCATCATAAGACTAAGAAAAACTACTTAAAAACTTGTATAAACTTCAAACCATAGTTCATAATCATGAATTCCACACTTAAAACCAACTAACTACGAATTGAAACATCTTGGATCCACTACAAGCTTCACCTCTTAGCCCTAGCTAAGAGGTTTAGCTGCTCATGATCCAAGGAAACATGAAACAACTAAAAAAATCATAAAAACAACAAAACAAACTAAAAGGAGTTGTGGAACTCCGAAATCTACTTCCGCCGCCTCCAAGCTTGCTTCAACCCTCCTCAGATACCCTAGGAACGATCCCTAGATGTCCTTTTATAGTAGGGATGCTCCGTAACTTCAGAAAGATCGAGAATCTGCGTAAGAGTTACGCAGTGCGCAGAGAAAATCGGCTTGAAAATAGAAAGTTCCAGTCTTTCATGTGGCCGACCGGTCTGGACCGGTCGGACTGTGCTGGCCGACCGGTCACGACCGGTCTGGCCTCATTTGGAAAAAGGTCCAGCAGCTCTTATTGTTTCAAATTCTTCCTGGCCGACCGGTCGCAACCGGTCTGGCCTCATTTGGAAAAAGGTCCAGCAGCTCTTATTGTTTCAAATTCTTCCTGGCCGACCGGTCGCAACCGGTCTGGCCTCATTTGGAAAAAGGTCCAGCAGCTCTTATTGTTTCAAATTCTCCAAGTCATTCCAGCGTACACAGCTGACCGGTCAAGACCGGTCGGGCTGGCCAGTCCAGCAATGCAGCATGTGTGGGAAAGTTGGTCGACCGGTCTTGACCGGTCTGGCTCCTTTGCCCGACCCGTCTTGACCAGTCTTAGCCTTGATTTTCTTCAATTTCTTCTTTCTTTGTTCTTTTCTTCTTTCCTTGCTTCTTTTCTTCTTTGGTCCTCAATCGATCTTCATCCAAATAGTTCCAAATAAGCTCTTTTCATCTTCAATTAGGCGGAGTCCACTCTCAATCCTGTAATCACAAAACGTGCATTCCGTTAGCCTTTAAATCATGAAAACTTCACACAATGAGTGATGAATTGGGGTTAGAATATGCACAATTAAGAGCTCAACAAGCGTCGACTCCTGAACGTCCATTCCAGAGACATTCCTCAACTGCGCTGTATCCAAGAACGGTACACTGTAGTCTGCCCTTGGGGAGAAGGACATGATATTTTTAGAGCCAAACCACGATCCCCACCTACCATATCCAACCCACTACTACAAGACACTGCGTCAGAGATTCCAACCCTTGTCGGATGTAGAGATTTGGCCGACGGGTGGGTTCTGGACCCGAGGTCACTTGAGTCCTCATCCCGGTTACGAAGCTTGGGCCAACCGGATAATTGAGCAGCACGAAGATACCCTGAAGCAGGTGGGTCTCCTAAGGGCCATTCAGGTGACATCGAGCTATTTTTACAGGGAGCCATGCGTCTATAAAGGGTTTTTGAATCACTGGAGCTTCATTATGAATTCCTTTCATCTGCCGTACGGGGAAATGAGCATATCACTCTGGGATCTATATTGGATAGCCGGTCTTCCCGTTCGTGGTAGAATCTACAATGAGTGGACTCCTAGCGATGAGGAGCTCTCGAAGAAGAAGAAGGGCAACGATGAAGGCTTTTATTCAGCAGCCTATTATGAGTTATTCGTGGAGCTGCCGCAGTTCCTGGGCTCCAAGAATAAGGTGCCCTTTGAAGATTGACTGATTTACTTCAGTCATGGCCTGAAGTGGGTTCTTTAACTCAAGTGGTGTATTTTCATTTCATTCTATCTTCTTTTGTTTTATTGATGGTTTCCTTTCTCTTTTCAGCCTGGATTATGCGTCGTATGATGAAGGCCGCAGGGATAAATTGGTCTTGGAGGCCAAGATGAAGAAGAAGTTCCTGCAGCCGAACAAGCTGTCTCCCACCTGCGAGCTTGCTGGATTTTTAGCCTATTGGCTATGCTGCGTGGCCCTCCCGAGCTCTAAGCAGGCAGACAGTGTAAGAGTCTCCTGTTTTGCCGTAGCAGGGAGTCTAGCTAACGGCCATCGCTATGCATTGGCCCCGGTAATCTTGTGCTCTATCTACCAAGCTTTTGGCGGCGTAATCAGTAACAAGGGCTCTGCTTCCTTTGGAATCAACTCTTCCTTCTGCGGGTGGCACTATCTTTCCAGTTGGCTTGGGGTTTATTTCCCGTGGGTCTACGGTATGGAACTTAAGGATTTCATCCGGAGAGGATTGGTTCCGCTGCATGCTTTTCGGAAGCGGAGGATGAACAGTGGAAACTTGGCGACTATCGAGGCAAAGATAACTCGTCATGATGACGTCGACTTCTTCCTTTTCTCTGGGACCAACAGTGAGGATCCAGAATTGCTCGATGATGATGAGAGTCTTAGTTCCTATCAGCGCTCGTTCTTGGTGTCCATTCGCCCGAGTTCGTTGCCTTTGAGGGAGGGGGCTGAGTTTTGGAGAGAGCCATATTACCTGAACCGATTTGCTCGCCAATTCGGTTATGACCAAGGGGTACCAGAAACTCTTAAACCGGTGACGTGAGAGCAGCGAGCCTATGGTACAGGACCGATTCACTGGAAGTGAATATGGCGTCAACTCTTGCTAAACGAGTCAGGCTGTTCCTTCATTGCCCCGGGTACAGAGTATACTCCCGGTGCCACGTATGGATGGATGAGGTGGTGGGCTCACCAATACTCCTTGGTCAGAAACAATCGACACGTGGCCGATCCTATCTTCATTCCTCCTCCTATCGTTGATCCCTCTCCTGCGGACGGCCTGGGCTATGTATCAAAGCCAACACATCAACTGGCCACCCCTGGTGTGAAGAAATTCCTGACTTCTCTGAAAGTGGTAATTGATCACGAAAAGCCTGAGCATACACTAGAAGGGTGGGTTGCTTATGGGCAAAGAATTACACTGCGGGAAGATCAGAGTTCTCCACTAGTGGGTCCCATGACAGAGGGGCAGAAAGAGGGTTATGACATTGGTGATGAGGATGAAGGTGGCGATGATGACGGTGATGATGGGGGCGAAGATGTTAGCAGTGCCGGTGCCCACGACGAAGATGTTGGGGGTGGTAATGATGGAGAAGGTGGCGGCGATGTTGAGGGTGGTGATGGTGATGAAGAGGGTGGTGTAGGTGATGAAGAGGGTGGTGTTGCGGCAGGCGGTGACCCCCTTGACTGGTGGTCAGGGAGGGCGCGATCAGAGCCCAGCGAGTCGGACGAGTCTATCCAGATGTTCTGTTCCAGGAGACGGTGATTCAGAGCCGTCTCCCGAGCGGTCTGGGCCTCGAGTGAAGACCACTCATCGTGTCCCCGTTGTTGATGGAGGAAAGAAAATAAAGGACATGTGGAAACTGTACAAGGCCGAGAAGGCACGGAGTCGACTCTCCAAAGCTGCCGGCAGCGTCCCAGCTGACGACGCGAGTGGACCAAGGGAGGAAGGGGAGATGAGCTCGCAAGCAAACCTCAGCGGAAATCGTCCCATGGAAGAGGGTGAAGATAACGAGCCGATATACAACAGATCTGTTCCCGAAGCAGACACAGAAACCATCCCTATGGACCTTGACGGTGGGCCACAAGCTGAAGATCCCCCTCTCGCCGACCCTGTCAGTACTGTAGCCGCAGTAAACCCCAACCCTACTCCTGAGGCGGGCCTTGCTATTATTACAGAAGGGGTAGCACCTCCTGCCCAAGAAACCATGCCCTCGGACGTTGTCAGTGCATCAGAGCCTGTCACGGAAGTAACTCCTGCTGTCGAATCGATTCCGGCCATCACTGCCCTTGAGACAATCGCGCCTTCTTCTCCTAAACTGCCCGAGCCACCAACGGAGACGGTGACTGAACGTGTCCCAGCATTATCAGTGCCCGTTGCTTCCACCAGTGCTCCGGTCGATGAAGCTCCCGCTGGTATACTACTTGCCTTATTACCTTGTTTACTTCTTTTTCTTTCTTCGATGCGCTAATGTTTATCATTTCTTTGGTTGGCAGCTGCTCCCATCAGCGTCCCGGTTCCTGTAGTCTTACCCGAGGCATTCCTTTCATCTCTCCGAGGCTTATCAAGGACCAAAGCGAATCTTCTTAAGAGCTTACTGTCCGACATCGTCGATTCGTTGAAGAATGGGGATGAATGGTCTATCTTGGACGAGGCGCTGCAGGCATTAAGTCTTAACGCCATGTGGCTCGGGATTGACATCTCTTCGATAGTCAGCCACGTGTCCCAATTCAATGACGGGATGGCTCAGGTGAACGAGGCAAGGCACGTCAAGGTTGACCCTTCTGTTGAGAAAAAACGTGATCACTTGCGGTCCCTCCTTCCGAAGCTTGAATTACACGAGGCGGATGCGGCTGCAGTAAGGAAAGATTGGCAGGCTGCCGATGTTGAACGTCAACAAGCGACTGAACGCCTTGCAGAGATTGAGAATGAGATGGCCCGGCTACGAGCCGAACATTCTGTCGTCCATCTTAAACTCTCGAAGTTCAGTGGTCAGAAGGCACGTCTGCAGTCTTCCGTTGACCAACACGAAGCGAGATGCACTGCTATAAGGGCACAGGTTGCCGAGCTGAAACAGTCTCTTCAAGACACCCTTGACCCTGCGCAAGTTTTGGCCAAGGCTGAGGCAATACAGAAGGCAATCGAAGAATCTGCAGTTAACCTATTAGAACAATGTTTGAGAACTTTAGACAGTTAAGCTGTAATGATGATTCTTTTGTAATTTTTTGAAACGTGCTATAATGGATCTTGTAACAATATGTATATTATTGTAGTTCTGGGTTTATATTGTGCTTTTAGCCTGCTTGTCGTTTTATTTGAGTGGAATGCAAATAGATTGTGCTGTTTGGAAAGGAGCGTACCCCTGTTAGGACTCAAACCTACACATGCGAACGAAGATGTAGCCGAGCCTTGGCTTAGGGTTTGTCCCGATTTTCAATGGTCTCGAAAAGGCATGGTGTCCTGCTTGACGTGTCTTGAGCCTTAACGACCTTTCCGATACCTGTGCAAGCATAAAGTAGATGATTAGCATTTTGGTTTAGTCATTATATGGTATCCTTTCTTTCGGTATCTACTTTATTACACTTTTCCTCTACTGGGGTATTTACAACTTGCAATGATAAGCCTATGTTAGGTGTAATATCTTTTCAAAAATCGGTCATTCACTAGCGAACTGATGCCCTGCCCTTTGCAATCTATTACCCGATAGGCTCCGTTAGAATATACTTCGTCGATAATGCATACGGGATCCCATTTCGGGTCAAATTTACTTTTCGGTCCTTGGGTCGATGCCGGATGCTTCATCATTAGCACGAGATCACCCTTCTTGAATGATCTACCTCTGACACGCTTATCGTACACGGCTGAAATTTTCTTTTGATATATTTCGAGCCTTTGTTGGGCGGCGAGCCTCTTTTCATCTAAATCATCGAGTTCGGCCATTCTGATCTTGGCATTGTGCTCAGTTGTCAGGGAGTGCCGGAGTGCTACCCGTAGTGACTCAACCTGTATTTCCATCGGGATCACAGCTTCCGTACTGTATACTAGCGAGTAGGGTGTGGCTCGAGTAGTTGTGCGGTGCGTAGTTCGATATGCCCATAATGCTTCGGGTAATCGTCTGTCCCAGTCCTTCTTATGTTCTGCCACTGTCTTTTTCAGGATCTTCACGATAGTCTTATTGAATGCCTCGGCCAATCCATTCCCAGGAGGATAATAGGGCAATGAATAGCAATGCTTGATCTTGAATTTCCCGCATAGCTTATCAATAATAGCGTTCTTGAAGGGTGTCCCGTTGTCCGTGGTGATCCTCTCAGGGATACCATGTCGGTACAATATGGTGTGACGAATGAAACCTTCGACATGTCTGGCTTTCACGTTTCTCAGGGTGACTGCCTCAGCCCATTTGGAGAAATAATCGGTTGCTGCAAGGATGTACTAATGCCCCTGGGAGGATGGTGGACTAATCAGCCCTATCACGTCCATGCCCCAGGCTGCGAAAGGCCTGGACATCACCGACTGATGCAATTCTTCCGGTGGTGAATGTATGATATCGGCATGGATTTGACACTGGTGACACTTCTTTACGTATTCTATTGCGTCCTTCGTCATAGCAGGCCAGTAGTAACCCATGTGTCGCACACGATGATGTAAATTCTTCCCTCCCTGATGAGCACCGCATTCTCCTCCGTAAGCTTCTTTCAGTGTATCACATGCTTCATCTGGGCTCAGACACAGTAGCAGTACTCCCTCGTAGGACCGTTTGTAAAGTACGTCATTCTGGAGTATGAATGAATTGGCGCGTCTTCTGATTTGTGTGCGCATTTTGGGATCCTCCGGTAGAAATCCGTACTTTAGATAATCGATGAATGATTTTCTCCAATCATCTTCCTCTGTAATTTCAAAGCAGCAAATAGGATTGGCGCTCAATTCTCCACTGCGCAATGCGGTTGTCGGTAGAATTCTTCTTTCTTCAATTGTTACTTGAAGTGGGCTGCCCCCGGGATTAGCCAAAGCAGCGGCTAAACTAGCAAGTGCATCTGCTCGTACATTCTCCTGTCTCGGTATATGTGAGATACTGCTGTTCCGAAACTGCTCGAACATTGACTGCGCTTGATGTCAATAGGGCGATAGCTCGGGTTTGCGGACTTCGTATTCTGTCGTCAGTTGTCCGATGACAAGCCTAGAATCTCCATAGATACGTATTTCCTTGATCTGCATTTCCAGGGCCAATTGTAACCCGATAATAAGAGCCTGGTACTCTGCTTCATTGTTGGCGCATGCTGGGACTATTGTGAATGAATAGGGTAATAGGCCCCTTGCTGGCTGACGAATATAACTCCTGCCCCTGACCCTATAGATCTGGCCGCACCGTCGAAATACATCTCCCAATGGCGTGCTTCATTAACTGCCATAACCTGATCATCTGGGAGGTCATATTCTATTTCTTCACCACTTGCTACCGGATGTGCCGCTAGGAAGTCTGCAATCGCCTGCCCCTTGATAGCCCGAGCCGGCATGTATGTCATGTCAAATTCTAACAAGAGAAGGGCCCACTTGGCCAACCGCCCAGACAACATGGGTCTGTTCATGAGAAACTTGAGGGGATTCGCTTTGGATATCAATGTTATCTGGTGAGAGAGACAGTAATGTCTGAGTTTCTTGACTGCAAAGATTAATGCCAGACAGATCTTTTCAATCGCTGAGTAGTTAAACTCGGCTCCCACTAGCGTGCGGCTCAAGTAGTAGAGTGCGCTTTCCTTTCCTTCTTCGTTCTTCTGGGCTAGGAGGGCTCCCAGTGAATTTTCGCCGATGGCAATGTAGAGGATTAGTGGCTCTCCTTTGATCGGTGCTGTGAGGACTGGAGACTTTTCGAACAGGTCTTTCAGAGAGTCAAATGCTTTTTGACAAGCATCATCCCACTCAAACTGAACTCTTTTCTTGTTAAGACTTGAAAATGGCTGACAACGGCCTGATAAGTTCGAGATGAATCTTCTTAAGTATGCGACCCTTCCATGGAAACTTTTCAGCTCTTTGAGATTCTTCGAGGGTGGCATCTCCCTGGTTGCCTTAATCTTCGTCGAGTCGATTTCTATGCCTCGGTGTCTGATAACAAATCCCAGGAACTTACCAGAGGAAACCCCGAATGCGCATTTCAACGGGTTCATACGGAGGCATTTCTTCCTCAGTCTTTAGAACACTTGCCGTAGATGCTCTTTATGCTGTTCATGCTCGGCCGACCTCACTACCAGATCGTCCACGTAGCATTCAACGTGCTTATGCATCATGTCCTGGAAGATTACTTGCATCACGCACTGATATGTTGCCCCTGCATTCTTTAACCCGAATGGCATCACATGGTAGCAGTATATGCCTAGTGTCGTACGGAAGGCTGTCGATTCTTCATCCTCTGGGGCCATACGAATCTGATTGTACCCCGAGTAACCATCCATAAAGGACATCACTGAGTATCCTGTTGTGCTGTCGATCAGTAATTCTGGGATAGGCAGTGGGAAATCATCTTTAGGGCATGCTTCATTGAGGTTTCGAAAGTCTACGCAGACTCGGATCTGACCGCTCTTTTTCTTGACCGGCACAATATTTGAAATCTATCGTGGGTATTTGACTTCTCGGATGAACCCAGCTCGGATCAACTTCTTGACCTCTTCTTCGATTTTGGGTACTATGTCTGGATGAAATCGTCGTTGGGGTTGTTTGACTACCTTCTTCCCTTTCATGATGCCTAGCTTGTGCATCGCAATTGTCGGACTGAGCCCTGGCATTTCTGAGTATGTCCAAGCGAATATATCTTTGTTTTCTTTCAACAGTCTAATGTATCTCTCCCTCTCTTCTTCTGGGACATTCTTGCTCATATACGTATTTCGAGGGTCCTCCAGGGTTCCCAGATTTATTTCTTCAAGCTCATCTATCGTGGGCTGTCCGCCATCCTCTATCTGCGCGGGTGCGGCACTAGGTTGGATGAGGTCGGCTACTTCTTGTAGCTGCACCTCTTCTGTGGGATTGATTGTCACCATGTTGACATGTCTAATCTTCATCTTTGCCCCTAACCCTTCTCTTCCTTGGTAGGCTTTAGTGTTTTCTTCGAACGGTGCTAACATTCTACCATTCGAGCCTGATTCTGAGTAACAGAAGCCCATATTCTTCATGATGTTACGGCTGGCTTCACTGTATCTTCCCTCTTCTATCGGTTGGGATAAGCGGGGTGATTTCTCGGCCTCGTCCTTAGACTGCACAAGTTCATTCAATATTGAATAGAATTTGATTTCTTTCTTCGTATTGGCACTTGGTGGTACCACGAACTGGCTAGGAGCTCTTGGGAAAGGTTTAACTCTTCCTATTTTCGGCACCGGCATGTTGAAGCTGGATTTGAGCACACTCATGTGCTGATTCAATACCATCTCTAGGACGGATTGCCCTGGTTATCGCAAGTGTTTCGGGATTATATCAAATTTCCTGGTAGTCCCTTGAGGTTCTTCAGCTGACTGACTTGCGGCTCCTTTCTAAGTAATGAACTGAGGTTTGCTTCTCTGTTCAAACTTGTTGACTCTAGGTTTTGCTCCTTGCCCTTTCTGCATTACATCGGGCTTCTTTTTTTACTTCTCTTTCGTCGACCAGGTCATAGTACCGGGCATCGGCCAAGAATGATTCTGCGATCATATACGGCTTTGGGTCTGCTGCCACTCTGTACTGAACTCCCTCTCTGTTGTACTTGAAGCATTGATGGTAGGTTGAGGAAATAACGCGGTTCTGATGGAGCCATGGCCTCCCTAACAAAAGATTATATGTTATTACTGCGTCGATTACTTGGCGCGTTACTTTCGTCTTTAGCTCTTCAATTTCTAGCATCACGGTGATCAACCCCAGAGTGCGCTGGCTATCTTGATTAAACCCTTGAATAACCATGGTGCTGGGACGCAGGGCTGACGGTCTGTGGCCCAACCGCTACAGTGTTTTCAACGACATGATGTTTACTGTGGACCCATCGTCAATCATGCATCGCTTAACTTCCGTGTCTCTAATCGTCCCCGTAACCATCAAAGGGTGATTGTGGTCTGTTGCTTCAATCATGCGGTCCTCTTCGGAGAATGTGATTACAGAGGGGTGATCTATCTGCATTACTTGCTGAATTGGTGCATTTCCTTCCCAAAACTTATCTGGATCGTTCATTTCTGTTTCAATTTCTGCCATCATCACTTCTCTGACTTCACTGTCTAGCAGCGCGTTGATCAACATCTCCCTATGTACTTTTGAGAGACACAAGGCGTCGTATATGCTCAAGCGAGCCGGGACCTTTCGCAGGTGTGACACGACATCATATGCTACTGGTGCTGCCCTTGCTTTGGCTCCGACCGACTGGACGTGGCCTCAACAACTTTCTCTTTCAACTTCTGCCCCTGGGGCCTCGTTGATGGTATATCTGGGTTTCCGACTTCTTGCATCGGGTCAACTGGTTCTGGCCGAACGCGTTCCGGCATTTGCCTTCTGGATCGGAGGATGACGGCATTGACTTCTTCTTTACCTGCCCGTAATGTCTCTCCCGTTGATGGCTGTTCTGTGAATGATACCATCGCACAATGTACCTGAGCCTCTATAAGTCGGCTCTTCTCTTGGCTATCCTTCTTTCTCGTCCCTTTGTTCTTGCGGTTGAGGAGTCTTCTTCGATTCTTGAGCCTCTTCTGGCTGCTAATCAAAGTCCAGGGTTCTTCAGGTTCAGGGAACGGGACGTGCAATTGGATGCTTTCGTCTGAGGGGAAGGCTGAAACTACCCCAGATGTTTCCTTCGTTGTCTCTTCTGGTGACTTCATACTGATCACCCCTTGGTTGATCAACCCTTGTATTCTTCCCTTTAGACTAAAACAATCTTCTATTTTGTGGCTCAGACACCGATGGTATTTACAATACCGGGGATCATTCACCTTCCCAACTTCGTGCGGCCGAATCGGTTCTGGCAAGCGGATCACATTCTCCTCCACTAGTTGTTCCATGATGGGGATTAGATTGGCCATATCGAAGGTGTACGGGCCGTTGGCTCTTTCTCTCTCGGCTATTGTTATTCTTTGAGAAACGTAAGGCCTCTTGCCTCTGTCTAGGGTAGGCGTTGCTTTCATGCCTGTCTTGGGATCTACGGCGGGTTGCTTACGATCTATCATACCTTTGCCTTTGTTTATATTATGCGTTTCTGCAATCCTTACTCCTTCTCTTCTTTGCCTTTCGGGCCTGAAGTTCACCCGTGCTATGGCTTCTTCTACCAGGTGCGTTTTGGTGGCCAGTTCTCGAAAAGAGTGAAAACTATTCCCCAATAATCCGAATGATATCATTGGGTCCAGGGCCCGCATACACATCTTCATCTGTTCTTTCTCACTAGGCAACTCTTGGCATTGAGCAGCTATCGTCCCCCATCGGTCCATGAACTTTTCCACGGGTTCGCCCTGTCTTTGTCTGATCAAGGCCAGGTCTGTTACTGATGTTTCTCTTTCTGTAGAGAAAAATTTTGAGATAAAACTGTCTCGCATCTGCTCCCACGATCTCACTGATCCGACTGGTAGCGACATGTACCACTGGACAGCTTTCCCTGTCACCGTCGACCCGAATAGCCGTATACAATACTGTGGGACGGCCGACCAATTCCCCAGTGCTGTGAGGAAGTGAGTAATATGCTCCTCCGGCGATCCTGTACCGTCGAATTTTTCGAAATCCGGACATCTGAAGTTGATCGGAAACGGTATTTCTTCTATCTCCAGTGGGTATGGAACTTGATATTTATACCTGGTTCCTCTTTCCTTCTCTTTCTCTTGTTGCATGAGGCTCGTAATTGTTTGCGACAGTTCCTCCCTCGACATTTGCACAGTCGGGACTGGTACTCGTTCCGCTGGAACTCTTCTGGCCTGGGTAAGTTGTTCGGCGTCAGCTGGCTCTTCTACTGCCCCTTGAGATTCTTCGGCTAATGGGCGCGTAGGTGGTACGAGACTTCTGGTAACATTCTGAGTTATCAAAGTGGTCAATGCTTCCTAAATTATCCTCATTCGTTCATTCGTTTCCCGATTGGCCTGAACTAATCTGTCGATTTGATCTTGGACCGTAGGCAATTCTTCTGCTTCATACGATCCCTCTTCCGCCTCTGCTACTTGAACCATTGCGATCAGCACTGGTCGGGCCTTCTGAACCTCCCCCTGTCCTGGCTTGAGAACTATCATGGGCTTGGAGCTCTTCACAATTGTGGTCTCGGTTGACTTACGTGTGACATAGGTGGTCTTGGACAATGGCGGAAACTGTTCGACCGTCATCACAGGCACCGAGGACCTGGCCGGTACGACCTGACTGCTGATAGAGATCGTCTTCCCTTGTTTTGGCTGCCATTGTCTTTTGATCATGGGGCGAGGTCTCGCAGCGTTCGCCTTCTTATGTGTGGCTAAGATGGCTGTTTTCTTCTGCTCTTTCTTCTGTCGGCACGTTTCGACCAACTGCCATCCTAAGTTGCCGATACTTGTTGAGGTTGGGGTGAAACAAGGGGAGCTGAAGCCTCCGGTGGCAAGGAAGGTGCACAAACTGTTCATTGAGCATGCCATTTCTTTTGTCTTTCCTAGTATCTTGCTAATTCTGCTGCGTCATAAAAATCATTAGAACAGTTCACAAGTGCGGTCGGGAGTATGAGCTCATCGATCGTAGTGCATAAACCGACCAAAATAAGCAAGACGGAGACAAATACGTGAAGTTGTGAAAATTTGTGGGTTCGAAAACCTTTTAAAGCGTCTATTGCCTTAGAGATGAAGGGAAGAACGTTCCTATTGAGAGTCGCCAGTTTGACGCCCGAGGGGCGCCGAAACATTACGCCTCGCAGTAACTTTCTTATGCGTAGATTCGTATTTGCAAGTAATTGATCCTAGAGTGTTCCTATATTCAGATATAACCAGAGATTTTGGTATAGTTCGATCCCCAGCAGAGTCGTCAATTTGTTGGAACTAGAAAATGGATCACAATGGCATTTTCTGAAATGTGGTGTTTTGTTGCTCTGGGGTTCTGAATAATAGAAACATTTGTAGACAATCACAAGCATTCACAAAAGTACACAAGAGAAAAGATATCGCAAGGCGAATTTTATTCCAGAGATCCTGAGATCTTGTACATTCCAGGCCGTGATTTGGCACGAGCCCTTAATTACATCGAATGATCGATGACCCTTGATTAAAAGGCAAAAGACTAGTCAACGGGGACTATGGTCTCAGAGTTCATGGTCGTGGAGACCTGTGTTTTGTGTGGTAGTAGAGACCTGTATTTGTATGGTCGCGGAGACCTGCATTTGTATGGTCGCGGAAACCTGTATTTGATGTGTTTTGTTATGGACTGATCCATCTTTGTACGAGTCAGATGTCTATGTCCCATGTTTTGACCGGAGATCCGGGCTGAGACTGTCAGAGCTTTTAACCGAGGGGTGCGACTTTGGGCCTACGCCCGTCATTTATGACGGGTGACCGCAGGAAGACCGATCTGCAGTTGTATGTACCTGAGCAGCTCAACAAGGGGATGCCGTTTGAATGGGTAGGGCATCGACTGTTCTTGAAGTGTCAGTCTTTAACAAATTGTGCGTGATAGTTTGGAACTCTCTTGGTATGGTTTATCGTGTTAACCATAGTCCCCTTTGCTTAGTCCAGACCTGAATCCGGGTCATATTATGATAGTACATGTAATGATGATACATCAGTATGGTTCTGGGCACTGGCGGCCTCTTTTCGGGAGAATTACTCCATTCGTCTTGTCGGATCGGATCGAACTCCGAAGGCTTGCATTCTGCTCATTTGGGTGGCCGGATGGGTTATTTGACTGCTCCGTTGCGTCCGGAACGCTCGAAATACCTAAAATAGGCCCAAACAGGGCTCAAAAACGTCATAAAATGAAGATTTAAAGGTGCTGAAATGAACGTTCAAAATGCTGATTTTTATGATCCGCTGGCCTGATTTTGCTGATGCGCTGGGGCCAGTGCGTCCAAAAATGATTGCTTAAAATGTTCTATTTTTCTGATCCACTGAGGTATTTTAGTGACGCGCTGGGGCTAGTGCGTCCAAAAATGACTTGTTTTAGAATGTTTATATTTCTGATCCGCTGGCCTATTTTACGATGCGCTGGGGCCAGTGCGTCCAAAAATGACTTTGCTTTGGAATGTTTATATTTCTGATCCGCTGGCCTATTTTGCGATGCGCTGGGGCCAGTGCGTCGATAAAATAGGCTTGGTTCAACGTATTTCGCGATGCGCTACGACACTTGTATTTTTTTAGGTTCTCCACCAGACCTGCTGCAGTCGGAAGTGGGATTTCCGGTGATCGGAAAAGATTTTCGGTGGTCGGAAAAGGGATTCCGGCGAGCTCAAAAAAACCTAAAACTCTCTCCTTCTCTTGATTCTTTTAAATGAGGCGAGGGGGGTATTTATACCCGAAGTCGACCAATAGGAGACCGCCAAGTGTATCGCGTCGAGAAAATGAGTCTCAACTACGTTCCTTGACATCGATCCCTTGAGGTATGGAACCGTAAACGAAGATAAGCCCAAAATCGGCCTATACGGGCTGCTGGTACTATAGGCTAAGGGATACCATCGCTAACCATTAGTCAGAACTGCTCATAAGTCGAGAACTGCTAGCGAGACAAGCTGCTCGCATCTTAAGATGTGACGCCTTTTAACGACTACAAGAAGGACTGCTCGCAGGTCGAGAACGATATCTCCCGCCTTCAAATATTTGATTAATGACCATAAGGGCTCGAAGACTCGGTAACTGTGCGCCGTATATATCTAATATGCGAGACGCGAGCAGATGATCTCGAGAGTCGAATAAAGCTGCTCGCAGGATCAGGACGTCGTGATGATATACGATCACCGCTATTTTGACTATAACACTGAATTTCATGATGCGCTGGACAATGAATTTCTTGACGCGCTGACCTACTCGTGTTTTTGCAAAATTGGGTTTTGCGAAACGAAGGGCTTGCGGGGCCCGCTTTGCGATGGATATCGATGCACTGGCCCTATTTCTTCATGGTTGAGGTAACCCTCCCAAATTTGGGGGTTCTGATCACGATGACCGGTGAGGTCCACCACTAGCTCAACTTTCCATTTTTGGTCTAGTGTGATGTGTGTGGTGATTTTCGCCGTGATTTCCGATGCACTAGCCCTAAATCTAATCAGGTGATGATTTGGACACTCATAATCATTGTTTCGAAGACCTTGACTTTTGGGACCCCAACAGCCACGCCACAAGGCAATTTCCAACATAAAAACACCCACCGCTGGTTGATTTACGATCACCCATGTTTCCAGCCCAGTCGGCATCTGAATACCCTGCAATATCTGTAGATGAATCAAAGGGGTACCAAAGACCGTATTCGGTAGTGCATCTTACAAACCGGGTGATTCATTTAACAACAGTAAGGTGAGATTCTTTGGGATCAGCCTGAAACCGAGCACAAGCACCTACACTAAATGCAATATCTGGTCTACTAGCAGTGAGATAAAGAAGACTACTAATCATGCTTCTATAAAGATGTTGATCTACACTTTTTCCTGCAAGGTCTTTCGATAGTTTAATAGTGGTGCTCATAGGTGTAGTGTAAGATTGACCAGAATCTAAGTCAAATCTCTTAACAAGATCTTTAGCATATTTATCTTGAGTAATGAATATACCTGATGCAAGTTGTTTTACTTGTAGCCCTAGAAACATGTTAAGTTCTCCTACCATACTCATCTTAAATTCTGATGTCATTAATTTAGCAAAGGAGATGGACATTTTCTCACATGTGGATCCAAAAACAATGTCATCCACATAAATCTGGGCAATCAACCCAGAATTCTCAGCTTCTCTTATAAAAAGAGTTTTGTCAACGCTCCCCCTAGCAAAATCATGGTCTATAAGAAAGTGAGTTAGACGTTCATACCATGCACGGGGAGCTTGCTTGAGTCCGTAAAGAGCCTTTTTCAATCGGTACACTTTGTGAGGATACTTAGGATCAATGAATCCCTTTGGTTGTTCAACATACACTTCCTCATCAAGAATACCATTCAAGAAGGCGCTTTTTACATCCATTTGAAATAGTTTGAACTTTAAGGCACAAGCAACAGCCATAAGGATTCTAATAGACTCGAGTCTAGCTACAGGGGCAAATGTTTCATCAAAATCAATGCCTTCAATTTGTGAATATCCCTGAGCAACTAACCGAGCCTTATTTCGTATTACATTCCCAGATTCATCGGATTTATTCTTGAAAATCCATTTGGTTCCAATAACATTTTTCCTTTCAGGCCTGTCGACCAGATACCAGACCGCATTTCTAATGAATTGTTGAAGCTCTTCCTGCATTGCAAGGATTCAAAATTCATCGTCTAGAGCTTCATCTGTATTTTTTGGTTCTATTTTAGAAGTGAAACACAGGTGACTGTTGACTACCTCCAACTGTCTCCTGGTTTTGACACCAACGCTAGGATCCCCAATGATTTGATTGAGGGGGTGATCCTTGACAATTTGTACATCACCAGGAGCAGTAGGGGCATTTGGAGATGAGGGTTGTTTATCAGATTTGCCTATCTCGCATATACCCTCATCTTCTTCTTCATCACCTGGAGACACAGATTTATCCAGGCTATCATCTACCGTCACATTAATTGACTCTTGAACTGATGAGGTATGAAGGTTGTAGATACGAAAGGCTCTACTATTTAATAAGTACCCTAAGAAGATACCCTCATCACTCTTGGAGTCAAACTTCCCCAAATTTTTTCGGTCTCTTAGAATATAACATGTACTAGCAAAGACCTTAAAGTGTTTCACATTTGGTGTCTTTCCACACCACAGTTCATAAGCAGTTTTGTTTAGACCTGCCCTTAAATAAACTCGATTTATAATATAGCAGGCATTGTTGACTGCTTCGGCCCACAGATTTTACGCAAGATTCTTATTATTAAGCATAGCTGTGGTCATATCCAACAATACTCGAATTTTCCTTTCAGCAACCCCATTTTGTTGAGGTGTTTTGGGTGCTGAGAACTCATGGTGAATACCCAATTCATCGCATAATGCCTTCAAACGATGATCTTCAAATTCACCGCCGTGATCACTCTTGATTCTTGCTACCATGTATCCTTTCTTATTGTGAAGTCGCTTCACTAGTTTTTGGAATTCTTCAAAAGTGTCAGATTTTTCTCTTAGGAAGGCGACCCATGTGAATCTAGAGTAATCATCAACAACTACAAAGAAGTATCGTTTTCCACCTTGGCTAAGTACCTTGGTAGGACCAACTAGGTCCATGTGTAGCAGTTCAAATGGTTTTGATGTGACCAGGATAGAGGTTCTCTTGTGTGCAACCTTGATTTGTTTACCTTTTTTGCATGCGATGCACACAGCATTTGGTCTTTTACCCATCTTTGGTAGACCTCTCACCAAATTTTTCTGACTCAGTTTAAACAGATTTCTATAATGTACATGATCGAGTCGATGGTGCCATAGTTCTGTTTCATCCTGAACGGCCACGTGACACATGGTGGGGGAGCTTGAATTGTTGTGATTTTCAATGACATAGCAGTTGTCTCCTATGCGTAGACCTTTCATAACCAATTTTCCTGTGGAGTTCAGGATCTTGCACATATCTTTGGAGAAGCTTACTGAGTGCTCTTCATCACAAATCTGTGAGATACTCAGTAACTTGTGTTTAAGGCCATCAACATGCAGCACATTTTCAATTTCGGGCAAACCTGGCCTCGTGATGGTTCCTTTACCAATGATTTTAGCCATGCTCCCATCACCAAATTGACAGACCCACCATCAAATTCGTCATATGCACAAAATTGAGATCTACCACCTGTCATGTGTCTAGAGCAACCACTATCCAAGTACCATCTAGGGGTATTCCCAGCTTTTAGGGCAGTATGAATGACCAAACACTTGTTCTTTACAACCCATTTAATTGTTGTCCTTTTATGAGGGGTATTCTTATGGTGAGATTCTCTAGTTTTCTTGGGAGAATCAGATTTTCCTTTTTCACGCAAGAGAAGAGCAGTTTTCAAATTCAGTATTTTAACTTGCTCCAATAGTTCAACCATCCTCTTGTCCTTCCTAGGAGGAGTAGGATAATTCTTTCGAATGTTTCCTCTTTTTGGTGAAGTATGCATGGGAGGATTCCAATTAGCTTGCACATTTTTCCCGGTCAGTACAAATTTACCTTTCAAGTTTCTGACAGGATTTTTGAACACCATACATTCAAACTTCAAGTGGCCAATGTCTCCACAAGCATGGCAAACAGGAGATGCTTTGGTTTTACTCCCCGATGCACCATGATCTTTTCTTACCATAGGATGGACTGAGGTAGTTTTTTAAGTGTGACTGTCATAACCCAAACCTCTTCTGTCCATTGGTGATCTTACAACACCTAGGAGTTTTTCAAGATTTTCTTCTCCTTGGGCGAACCGTCTTCTAGAGTCAACGACTTGACACTTAAGACGATTAATTTCAGTGTTTGCCTCTTTGAGTTCTTTCTCGAGTCTAGCATGCTTGTCTAGAGATTCACCACTTATAAGCTTTTTCTTTTCTTGTTCAAGCTCATCATTCTTCCTTTTCAATTCTTCTAGATCTTAACCCATCTTTTGATTCTCAATTTTCAATCCGTCAAGATTTTTTATCAATTTGTCATTTTCAGCCTTCATTTGGCCCAACTTTTTAATGGTATTCATATTTTCAATGTATAGTTGGTAATATACATCCTGAAGGCCTTCATCCTCATTCTCATCATCACTCAAGGAATCATTTTCAGTGTTAGAGGATTCATGATCATCAATGTCTCCGGTGATCTTTGCAATGGGCTCAATTTGAGGAACAATATCAGTGATAGAGGCCATTAAAATTTTGATTGAACCTTGCTCCTCCTCACTTTGATATATGTATGATTCCAAAAAGTGCCATTTCTTCTAAGTCTAGATCTTTCTCACTTCCACATTCAGAATCTTGTTTCTTGTGAGAAGATTTCAGGGCTGTACTTTTGGATTTGGAGGGAGTTTTGAAACGTAGCTCATAGGTTTGAAGGGACCCTAGTAATTCTTCAACTTTCATGGTATTTAGGTCCCTACATTCTTCTATGGCAGTACCTTTGTGTGGACCCTCGCCGTTTCCGCGCTCCCACACGACGTTCTCGTCCCTTCCCCTTTCGGGAAAAGAAGGAGAGGAGGATGCGTGAGTGCGAAATCACCGTTTGTGCCACTGGCTTGCCTTATTCTCGAGGGCTTTGTTTGGTTGTCGTGTTAAGCTGGACGTGTTTAAGTGAGTTTATATAAGACCAGAGTCGCCACTAGCCAGTTACTTCGAATCTACAGTCGGCTAGACCCCGTAGAAACGTTAGAGAAGGGGATCCGAAGATTCCTTCCTCTAAAATGACTCCTTTTGATCTGCGGCCAGAGATTCAAGGTAAGGGATCACGGTTACAGGGTGGGAAGAGGTTAAGCACCCCACGCACTGCCCGTACCGAAGTACGGTCTCTACTTCACAGAATCGATCGAATACTTGAGAGTCTAATTTAATCCTCGAACATTCTCATAGATGACATGATGTATGAATGCGGGTCTGAATAGTAAGAGTTTCTGATGGGCAGGTTCCAACAACGGGCAAGCCCAGAGCATACGCTCGAACTGACAAGTGCTTAATTTAAGACGTATGCAGTGTGCTTGAATAATCAAGGTGCTTTATAGTGAAGCATGAATGCAGGTCTGAACAGTAAGAGTTTCTGATAGGCAGGTTCCAACAACGGGCAAGCCCAGAGCATACGCTCGAACTGACAGGTGCTTAATTTAAGACATATGCAGTGTGCTTGAAGAATCAAGGTGCTTGCAGTGAAGCAGGGGGGTTGGAAGAAAAGTAAATGTTGCACTTATGCTAAATGCAAATGAGATGATGCTGGAAAAATAATAGCTGGTTGGACGGAGGTGTCGCAAGGATTGGCTTTGAGTGGCTGGATCAAGACTTGGGTGGCTTGGGAGGCTTGGACCAGTGGTCAGGCTGGGCTGGACCAGGGCTAGGCTCTCCTCACTCGGGTTCTCCTTGGTGGGAAAATGGGTTAAGGGGTGGAGAAGGGCACTCGAACGGACGGGCTCTCTCTGGCCGGATTGCTGTGTTGAAATGAGAAGGGGAGGGGGGTATTTATAGCAGCGGGCAGTGGCAGAGCTCGTAAATATTTTTGGGCGGCCTGCTATAGGCCGCCCGTACGGCCGTTCCTCGATTTCCAGCAAGGTACGGTCGCTCCCTCGAGGCTGCTGTTTGGCTCGGTGGGTTGACTCAGTGAGTTGACTCAGCGGGTTGACTCGGTGATTTGACTCAGCGGGTTGACTCGACGGGTTGACTCGGTGTTTTGACTCGACGAGTTGACTCAGCGGGTTGACTCAGTGGGTTGACTCAGCGAGTTTGACTTTTTTGAGATTTTTTGACTGGCTTTTCTTATGGGGGTTTTTCAGGTTGATGTTTAGGACTGGGTTGACTGGGTTCGGGCTTGAACTGGGCTATGGAATGGGGCTTACAAGGGTGAGTTTGGCTGAGTTTGGACTTGGGATTTGGGGGTACGGTCCTCCATTCATCCAGCTATCTCTACCAACAGTGTAGCCGAAGGTGGGGTGTCTACAGATGCCCCTCTTTGGCAGAGGTTGCGTGCAACCGAATGCCAAAGTGAGTGGACACCCCACTTCTGACCCGGTCATTCATAGATCATGGTCTGAAATCTTTGCTTGACTTTGCATCTGTGTCAGTTGATCATTTGGAAACCGATCACTCGCACATACCGCAGGAGTTTAGAGAAAACGTTGCGATTGTCCCTGCAGTTTGCTACAACCTGGGTACCCAATCGCAACCCTTCCATTCCCGATCGGTACTAACATCGGAAAGGTACAGCAGAGCCTCTGCGTCGCTAGTCTTATGAGGATGCTGACCCTGAGACTGATTGTGTGATGTTTGATGTTTTCCCAGATCACTCTAGGAGTACTTGTTTCGCTTGACTGTCAAAGTGGTTAGACGCCCTGCGTCAGATAGTCTTACGGGATTCTACTACGCTGACTTGGACTCAGTCAAGGTACTTCAGGCATCCACGCCTAGGTATGTGCGGGTGGATTTTTTCCACCCGATCTGCTGGTTTCGATGCTTAGTTTGCAATTCATTCTTTCCTTGATTGTGGTCTGGAATCTTTGTTGTCCTTTGTATCTGAGTCAGTTGATTGTCTGGAAATTGATAACTCGCACATACCGCGAGAGTTTGGAGAAAACGTTGTGATTGTCCCTGCAGTTTGTTGCAACCTGGGTACCCAATTGCAACCCTTCCATTCCCGATCGGTACTAATATCGGAAAGGTACAACAGAGCCTCTGCGTCGCTAGTCTTACGAGGTAGCTGACCCTGAGACTGATTGTGTGATGTTTGATGTTTTCCCAGATCACTCCAGGAGTACTTTTTTCGCTTGACTGTCAAATGGTTAGACGCCCTGCGTCAGATAGTCTTACGGGATTCTACTACGCCGACTTGGACTCAGTCAAGGTACTTCAGGCATCCACGCCTAGGTATGTGCGGGTGAACTCTTTCCACCCAATCTGCTGATTTTGATACTTGGGTTACAATTCATCGTTTCCACCTGTTCAAATGGTTTCTGTGACCGAGCCTTTTGGCTTTCATCTTTTGTATCTTGGCATGTGGTACGACCGCACTGACACTGGAGTTCAGTTCGACCGTACTTTGAGTGCATTGGATCCGATGGTCTCCGGGGAAACCGCGAGACATCGGATCTTATTTGATTTTTGCGTCGGCTCCTACCCAGAGATATGGAAGATCTCCTGGTGTTTTGGAGGCAGAACGCTCTACTGGGAAAATATTTTTGTATTTTTGAAAAGATACCCACTCTGGGGAGTGATACTCCGTGGGGTTTTTATTTGCAAATAGAAATATTTTTTTGTCTTTTGAAATGGAAATCGGGTCTGCACGTGCCTCCACTAGGGATGCCTGTGGGGTTTTTGGTTAACCGACTTTTATTTTGAAAGCAGGTAAACATGATGATTGATGCAATGGATGCTGATGCATGGAGATGCATGATGAATGCATGGCTTGGCTCATTCTCTTTTAGTTTGATGATTTTGCTTTTGCTGGAGATGCAGAGAATTTTGAGCTTATTGCTTGCGGGGTTGTGCTTCCCTGGGGTTTTTTCTTTTTTATACGGGTGTTTAGTCAGCGGGTTGGTTAAGATCCCGACCCGTGATCGATCAGGTCCATCGTCCCAAGATGCTGTTTCTTTTCTTAATGAGAATGTACGAGGATGTTATCTGACTTCAAGATGTTCTTCTGGCCATAAATGCGATTGCTTGGTCGCCAGTTTTGGTCAAGATTCCAATTTGCGGGCGATTGGATCCGTCATCCCAAATTGTGAAGAGAGTGGAGTTCAAGACTTCTAAAGTGTAGTGCTGGGGGCAGTGCCAATTTTTGTGATTTTTGTGAATATGTGATCCGAATCTTTATCTGAGTGGTCAGGTTAGAGATCGGTTATTGAAAACAAAGGAAATATTTTTTTTTTTGTGATTTTTGTAAATATTTGATTTGAAGGCAAGGGAAATATTTTTTGTGATTTTTGCAAGTATTTGATTTGAAAGCAAGGGACATATTTTTTGTGATTTTTGCAAGTATTTGATTTAAAAGCAAGGGACATATTTTTTGTGATTTTTGCAAGTATTTGATTTGAAAGTAAGGGACATATTTTTTGTGATTTTTGCAAGTATTTGATTTGAAAGCAAGAGACATATTTTTTGTGATTTTTGCAAGTATTTGATTTGAAAGCAAGGGACATATTTTTTGTGATTTTTGCAAGTATTTGATTTGAAAGCAAGGGACATATTTTTTGTGATTTTTGCAAGTATTTGATTTGAAAGCAAGGGACATATTTTTTTGTGATTTTTGAAAAGGTGATTTTGCAATGTTTTTGTATTTTGTGATTTTTCTGAAATGCAGGAAAAAGTATGGAGTTTTCATCCACTTCCAGCTTCTACTGCTGGTAAGGCACCCGATCCATTTTACGTCAGCGAGCAAGACGAGTCTCACACAGTTAAGTGCCGTAGTTTTACATCTTCGGATGAGGGAATTTTAAGGGTTTTCAGTCAACACACCCACAAAGTTGCCTGTTCCTCATGTGCAATGCACATAGACCACGTATCGTCCGACGGACTCCTTCGGCCACAAAATGAGCCACATCCTCACATTTCCCTTAGTCAATCCAGTTTTGGGCCTTACGTTGCTCACAATCCCGTGAGGGTGCGCTCCACCTCCCAATAGCCTTAATCCCCTTCATGAGTTTTAGGAACAGGAAACATCCGTCAGATTCAACAGCGACTTCCAAATCAAGGTTGTCTATCACGGTGCGTTCAACACGAACATGATTGCGGAGTTCTGCACGCCTCAGCCCTTACCTGTTTAAAAGATTCCAGACACCCGTACGATCAAGTGTCAGCCATGCCTGGAATAGGTTAGGAAAGAAAGCCCCCAAGAAGTTAATCCCAGTGTAGTTTTTAGGTCTTCGAACCGCTGGAGATAAATTTGTGCAGTTGAAATTGATGGTGAAATTTTTTATTTTTATTTTTATTTTTATTTTTATTTTGAAAAGGTTCCAGAGTTCAACTCAAGTGGTTGAGATTGATACTGGTTTTTATGAAAAGCTCAAAAAATCTTTTTGGTGTTTTTTTTTTAAAATGATCCGGATTATCGAACCTTGATCCCAGCGGTTGAGGCCAATGCCGGTTTTTGTTGAAAGCGAGAAAGGTCCCCCGAGAAACTAATCCCAGTGTAGTTTAAGGTCTTCGGACCGCAAAACTATACAAAACAGGGTAAACACATTTTTGCTCTTTTTAGAAAATGTCCGGTATCAGCGGATCTTGATTCGACGATCCGGACTGCTACCGGTTTTTATTAAAAAGTCCCTCGGGATCTTGATCCCGACGTAGTTTAAGGTCTTCGGACCAAAACATGTACAAGAGGGGGCAAACACATTTTTTGTTTTTCGAAATGATCCAGATCATCAGATCTTGGCCTGAAAGGCTGGGATCGATGCTGGTTTTTATTAAAAATCTCTCGGGATGTTGATCCCGACGTAGTTTAAGGTCTTCGGACCAAAAACTGTACATGACAGGGAAAACCTATTTTTTGTTCTTTTTTGAAAAATATCCGGTATCAGCGGATCTTGATTCGACGATCCAGACTGTTAACGGTTTTTATTAAAAAGTCCCTCGGGATCTTGATCCCGACGTAGTTTAAGGTCTTCGGACCTAGTTTTTGGGGTTGGGCATACTTACCTTGCTTTATTTGGCTTCTGATGGGGCTGACTGTGATTTGAGTGGTCCGAATTGCTTGATTTGGCCCTATGGGCCCTTTCCAGACTTCGGCTTTGCTTTGAAGCACTTATCCTTGATGTTTTTTGGGGCTAAGAAGGCTTTTCATAGCGGATGATGACTTGAACGGCTCAGATTGCTCTTTTCAACCTTATGGGCCCTCTTGATGATCAGATCTTGGACTCTGGCCCTCTTTCTTGATGATCAAACCCTTGATCTTGCTATTTGGTGACTCCTGTGAGCTTTCCCATGGTTTAGATCATGTTGATCCAGTCTTCGATTGGCTCAGATTGATAGATTCGGCCCTGTGGGCCCACTTGAGACCTCGGCTTTACTTTGAAGCACCTCTTTTGATGATTTGTGAGGCTAAGAAGGCTTCTCATGGTGTGGATGATGGCTTGAACATCTCAGATTGCTTGACTTGGCTTTGTGGGCCCACTTGATGATTAGATCTTGGACTCTGACCCTTCTTTTGACGATCCAACCTTTGATCTTGTTGTTTGATGACCCATGCGAGCTTTTCTATGGTTCAGATCATGATGATCTAGTTTTTGAATGACTTGGATTGCTTGTGGCCCCCACTTGATCACCTTTCCCTCTCTTTGACTTGATCAGCCATGTTCTGGCCGCATTGATTCGTGATTAGACCGGTGGGGCACCTTTTATATGATCTTGATCAGCCTCAATCGAAATCTGGAGTGGACCGGAGCCTTGGGTGGTCCATGGAGTGCCATCTGCTGACGTGGACTGTCAGCCTCACCTACCAAGAACCCTGGAGCCAATCCCACGGAGAGAGAGGGAGCGCGTCCGTACGGGTGGCCCAGAGCAGGCCGCCCAAGGCTCGCCTCTTGTGCGGCCTGGGCTGGCTCGTGCTCGAACATTCCCTGTTGTCTGTTCCTGCTGTCCCCACCTGCTCTGTACGTCCAGGTTTGATTCCAACAATGAATCTTCCCTTTGTCTCCTCTTTCCTCATCATCTTGTCCTCATCTTGCTTTGTCCCTTCTTGGGCCATGGATGGTGGAGATTTGGGGGTTGTGGGAGCTGTCCATGGTGGGTCCCATGCTTCAGAAAGTGTTGAAGGCTTTAATGATATAGGGATTTCTGTAATGGATGGTGGAGATGGTGCATTGAATGGGGGCATTGATGAGGGGTTAGGGATGGTGGTTGGTGGAGCTTTGAATAGCTCCATTAATGGTGGGATGGCTGGAATTTCAGATTTGAATGGGACCCTCATTATGGGAGAAATGGATGGTATGGATGGGATGGGGAGATGGGACATAGGTGAGGCTATGCATCCCTTACGTGTGGGCCACATGGATGATGTGATGGATGGTGGTGATGGGACCATGATGGACATAGATGGGCTGATCTCATGTTTGGATGGGATGGATGGTTCAGATGATACCTTTGACGGTTTGGATGCTCTTGATGAGGGCCTAGATGTGCGGCATACTTGTTTGGGTGGACTTGATGTGATCATTGATGATGTCCCCCTGATGATGGACGGTGTAGATGCCTCGATGATCCCTTTGATCGGACAGGATGATGACTGGATTCATGATTTCTTGTTGGAGAGGGCCGCAGGTCCAGATTTGACCGTTGATTCTTTGATCGGGGTAGCTGGGATCCTTCTTGATGGTTCAGATGTATTTTTCGACGGTCAGATTGGTCAGGATGCCACGATGTGCGGTGTGATCTTTGCTGATAGTCCTTTTGATGGAGAGCATCATCCTTCTCCTAATCGTCGATCCTTTGCGCACTCTGTTCATGAGGTGGGCGAGTCCTCCCGTGCGGCTGAGGTTGTGACAGCTTCAGACAGTGATGCGACTATATCAGACATAGTCGTTACTGGGGACAGGTCAGGGGCTGTTGAGTCTGCAGAGGTTCCAGCTTTTCCTTCTCCTTCGCCCGTTGACCTTCCGATCCTCGATGAGCTGTCATTAATTTCTGGGCCTTTCGTTCTGGAGGGGGAACCAGTGAGGACTTGTCAGCTGCTTCCTCGTCCTTCTTGCTCGCCACGACTACTTGCTTGGCTTGACAGCTTGTCAGTTTATGAGATTCGAGATTTGGAGTCCTATGGCTTCGGCAGTCTGGTCCATATGGCTAGAGTTGATATTGATTGGAGGATGCTTGGAGCTGCCTTGATTGACTGGGTCCCTTCGTTGAACTTGTTTGCATTCAACGATATGGAGATGGGGCCTTCTTTGGAGGAGCTTGCACTCTTGACAGGCCTGCCCTGGGATTATACTCAGTATTTCTCGCCGAAGACGTCGCCGAAGACTGCTACACCGCAGAACTAGTTTGGGATCCCTTATCTTATTCGGCCTGCAGCTGCCGGCCAGGATGCTGTAGTGTTCTCCTTGGACTTACTGTATGACCTTTTTCGGGTCCTCGGAGTGTGGCCGATTCTTCCTTTGTTCGGAACGCATTGATGTTCTGCTTGATAGCTGAGGTGCTGTTCTCGGGATGGCGCATGTCCCAGACTCCTCTGCTTTTTGAGGTGATGAGCCGAGCTATCCGACGGCAGGGGATCATTTCTCTCATCTTGGCCGAGCTGTTTAATGGGCTTACTGACTGCGCCCTGGGCCACACTCGTGTCCTTCGCGGCTGTTGTGCCTTTCTGCAGGTATCTTTTATACACCTTTTTTTTTCTTCTTGCTTTGTTGGGAATTGTTTGGCTCTAGCTGAACTTCTTTTCCTTTTTGTGATCAGGTCTGGCTATGGGAGCGTCTTTCTTTGACCGTTCCTGTACCCCTTCCTGGCATTCCTAGCTCTAACATCATGCGTTATATCATGGAGTTCCTTCCGCATACAGCTAGGATGAGCGAGCCCTTGTATCGCAGGATGTTTGCTGAACTTCGTGACTGGAACGTTCGTTGGGAGTCATCTTGGCTTTCACTTCCTCCAGTGCTTTGTGATGCACATCGCCTTCCTCTGATGTTGGTAGGCTTTCGATCTTACTTTTCTTACCATCCCATTCGGTTCCTGCGGCAGTTTGGGTACGAGCAGGATGTTCCTCTTTTCGCTTTCACGGGTATCGAGCGTCGAGCACTTCCCTCTAGATCCTCTGACTTCAGGACCCGGATTGATTGTTCTTGGGCGAGTTACTTGACTGCTGATTTGTTGGGTTTTGAGCTACGGACTTTTCCGATGGCGACCGCCCCATATCAGTATTGGGTTGGTGAGCAGTCTTTGTACCGACGTATCCCTTGCTGGCACCAGACTGCTAATGAGGATGAGCAGGATATCCTTGGAGATGCAGGCTCTTCATCTGGTTCATATGAACCTTTTGAGGAGCGCCCATTCATTGATCCTTGCTTCCTTTTGGCCACTCATGGCCATCTGCTGTCTGAGATCTCTGCGCTTCGACATCATTGTGAGATGATGTCGAGGAGATTGGCTGCCGATCAGAGATTGTCTGATGAGGAGACAGCGATCCGTACCCTTGAGCGCGATGAGGCGCATTACCTGCGTATGGAGGTGAGCAGGTTGAGAGCGAGACTATCTTTTTATGAGTCAGAGGACTTACCTGATGTGGACGAGGAGGGTAGAGATTGATTGTGTTGGCCACCTGCACATTCCTTTTTTGCATATATGATTGATGATGATGAAAAAAATTTTGTATTTTTTTTTTGAAAAAGATGATATGATACGTGTAAAAGAAATATGATGCATTTACTTGAAAAGAGAAAACTGTTTGAAAATCTACTGTGCCATGAGTGGTCTTGTGAGTGTGTTTGGATTTTGTGTCGGGATATAGGAATCAGAACTGGGGCTCGGCCAATGCTTTGACCGATGTTTCGAGATTTAACTTGAGTGCTCCTTTGGTTCCCTAGAGGTGTAGGTAATGGAAACTGTTGCCCCTTGAGACTGTCAGAATTTGTAGAGCTCTTTGTTCCTGAAT
The DNA here is from genome assembly GCA_003013855.2 of Liriodendron chinense. Taxonomy (NCBI): domain Eukaryota; kingdom Viridiplantae; phylum Streptophyta; class Magnoliopsida; order Magnoliales; family Magnoliaceae; genus Liriodendron; species Liriodendron chinense. The sequence goes on from PVNU02001522.1 coordinate 1,531,134, forward strand.
GTACTTCCTCTTGTTCTTGCACTTTCACTGCTTGAACCTATCTGGATCGTCTGACTTCTTGGTACCTGCACTTTTAAATTTTTTTTTCTTTTCTTTTTTAGCCATTTTTGCCGATAGCGCTCTTTCGAGTTTTCACTACAGCCGGCCTTTTCCCGTCATTTTTGACCGTGGTGCCCTTTTGGGTTTTCACCACGTCCCGGGTGTTTGATCTTGCCTGCCCCTTGGCAGCTATGCTGTTTTTACCCTCGACGCCCTTTTGGGTTTTCACCAAGTCCGCTGTATGCCCACTGTTTTTACTCGGAGCGCCCTTTCGGGTTTTCACTCCGCCCTCTTTATTTAGGCACACATTTTCTTTTTCTCTCTCTCTCTTTTTTTTTGGATCTTTGGATAACTGCGGCGGTTAGAGGTCGGGGAATCCGTCGTTGCCGGCCGATGGCAGTCTTTCAGCCCTTATCCTAAGTTACGATGATAGAGCTGTTGGTTTTAGCTAAAGACCCTTCTGAGATGAATAGATGGATGATTGTATTTCTTCTTAGACTGATTTTTTTTCTTGGGTGCCTTGCTTTGGCTTCCCTTTTTCTTTCTCTTTTCTTCTTTTTTTTGTCTTTTCCTTTTGAATCCCCCTCTTTTTTTGTATTTTTCTCTTTTTGAATCCCCTTATTTGAAACACTTATTGGTGGACGGAAATGATTTCTCAGAGGTCTTAGCTTCGACCTCTTGACTTCAGCTCTATTAAAGTAGCTCTTGATAAGATCAGAATGGCTTACCCGTGAAAGATCTTCACGTTGTCGGCGTTGGTTAGCTCAGGAAGATCCACCCCTCTCATGCTGGTGAGTCTGAGGGCACCTCCGGGAAGTATTTCTTTGATGATCAGTGGCCCGTCCCACGAGGGTTTGAACTTTCCTCTGGGATCCGGAAGGTGCGACGGTAGAATCTTCTTCATGACCATGTCGCCTACCTTGAAACTTCTTTTTCGGACTCTCTTGTTGTAAGCCCGAGCGATCCTTTTCTGATAGCATTGTGAATGACTTAGTGCACGCATGCGCTTTTCATCTGCTAGCTGCAACTGATCGAATCTGGCCCATTGCCATTCTCCTTCTTCAACTCCGCTTTCTAGTAACACCCGTAGCGATGGTATTTCCACCTCGACTGGCAAAACTGCCTCCATTCCATAGGTAAGCTCGAAAGGAGTAACGCCCGTAGCAGACCGTACAGACGTTCGATAAGCCCAAAGTGCATATGGGAGCATATCTGACCAATCTCGATAGGTCACAACCATCTTCTCGAGTATCCTGACGATTGTCTTGTTTGCGGCTTCTACCCCACCATTCATCTGAGGACGATAGGGGCTTGATCGATGCCATTGGATCTTGAATTTGCCGAAGAAATCATCCATCTTCTTGTTGACGAACGGGGTCCCATTATCTGTGATGATAGCATTAGGGATTCCATACCAGCATATGATGTTGTTCTTCATGAATTTGATCAGCTGAGATGCTGCAATCGTGGTGTAGGAGGCTACCTCTACCCACTTGGTGAAGTAGTCGACTGCCACAAGTATGTACTCATGACCATTTGATGCTTTGGGACTGATCTTGCCGATGATGTCGAGTCCCCACATGGAGAAGGGCCAGGGGGTGGTCAGGTTGTATAACTCTGATGAGGGGGCATGGATTTGATTCGCATGCTCCTAACACTTGAAGCATTTTCTGACGTGCTGGCAACAGTCTGTCTCCATGGTGAGCCAATAGTAGCCGAGTCGTAGAATCTTCTTTGCCATCATGTGCCCGTTCATGAGTGGGCCACAGATTCCTTCGGGTATTTCTCCCATGATCTTTGTAGCTTCAGTTTCATCGACGCATCGAAGGAGGACGTGATTATAGGATCACTTATAAAGAACTTCGCCACTGATGGTGAACTGGCCGGCCAAACGCTGAATGGTTCGGCGATATGTCGCTGTTGCTGACTCCGAATACTCCTGGGTTTCGAGATATTACTTGATGTCGGCATACCAGGGTTTGTCAGGGACAGTTTCAGCTTCTTCCATTTGCAGGCAAAAAGCAGGTTCTTCTTGAACTTCGACTGTGAGCTCCCATTCTGAAGCTCCTTTTGGTATCTCGAGCATTGATCCAAGTGTGGCGAGAGCATCTGCAAACTGGTTCTTGGCTCTGGGCATGTATGAGAAGGTGATTTCTTTGAATTCTTCGATCAGATTTTCAAGATACACATGATATGGTATCAACTTCTGATCCTTGGTTTTCCATTCGCCATTAGTCTGATTGATGATGAGCTGTGAGTCTCCAAATACTCGTAGCTTCTTGACGCCCAAGATTATGGCTTCCCTTAAGCCAGCGATGCATGCTTCGTACTCTGCCATGTTGTTGGTGCACTCGAATGCTATGCGCCTTGAGATAGGAATAGGGACATCGTCTGGAGAGTAGAGGATTGCTCCAATACCACTCCCTTTAGAATTCGCTGCGCCGTAGAAGAATAACATCCACTCATCTTTTTTCTTTTCTTCCTCTTCAATGAGCAAGAGATCTTCATCAGGGAAGAAGGTCTTGAGCGGTTGATAATCTAGGAGTGAGTGAGCGGCAAGATGATCGGTGAGGGCCTGTCCCTTGATTGCCTTCTGAGTGACATAGGTGATGTCGAATTCAGACAGGAGTAGCTGCCATTTAGCTATCCTTCCAGTGAGTGCCGGCTTCTCGAACAGGTACTTGAGTGGATCCATGTGAGCGAGGAGGAGAATAGGGAATGCAATCATGTATTGACGGAGTCGCTGAGTTGCCCAGACTAGGGCGAGGCAGGTCTTCTCGATCGGGGAATACCTGGTCTCGTAGTCAGTGAACTTTCGGCTCAAATAATATATTGCTTGTTCCTTCTTCCTGGTCTCGTCGTGCTGGCCAAGGACACAGCCAACTGGCTTCTGCTGTTACCGAGATGTATAACAATAGTGGTCGTCCAGGAGTGGGCGGCACTAGGACTAGAGGATTCATGAGATGTTTCTTGATGCGATCGAAGGCGACTTGGCAATCATCATTCCATTCTTTTGGAACATTCTTTCGAAGGAGCTTGAAAATGGGCTCACAAATAGGTGTGAGCTGTGCGATGAAGCGACTGATGTATTGAATTCTGCCGAGGAAGCCACGAATTTCTTTCTCTGTTCTAGGAGGGGGCATCTCGATGATTGCTCTGGTTTTAGTCTCGTCGACCCTGATGCCATCCTCGCTCACCATAAAGCCGAGGAGCTTGCCTCCCATTGCGCCAAAGACACATTTCTGAGGGTTGAGGCGGAGCTTGTACTTTTCTAATCTGTTGAATAACTTCTTTAGATCTTCAAAGTGTCCTTCAATTGTGTGAGATTTGACGATCATGTCGTCCACATATACTTCAAGCTCTTTGTTCATCATGTCATGGAATAATGCTGTCATTGCTCGCTGATATGTTGCTCCTGCGTTCTTCAGACCGAACGGCATCACCCTATAACAGAAGGTTCCCTAGGGAGTGATAAACGATGTCTTCTCGCGATCTTCGACGGCCATTTTGATCTGATTGTAACCTGAGAACCCGTCCATAAATGAGAAGATCTTATATCCAACAGTGTTGTCGACCAGAGTGTCGATGTGTGGCAAAGGGAAGTCATCTTTAGGACTGGCTTTGTTGAGATCTCGGAAGTCGATGCACATTCGAACCTTGCCATCCTTCTTCGGTACTGGTACGATGTTGGCGAGCCATTTAGGGTAGTTGGAGACTACCAAGAATCCCGCGTTGTACTGCTTGATGACTTCATCTCGGACTTTCAGAGCCCATTCTGGCTTCATTCTTCGAAGTTTCTGCTTTACTGGCTTCATATCTGCCTTGGTTGGCAGATGGTGTACAACGAGCTCTTCATCGAGCCCCGGCATGTCTTCATATGAGAACGCGAAGTTGGACAATCTTGGAGCTAGGAACTCTATCATTTTCTGTTTCATCTCAGGTGGCAATGATTTTCCAATGCGTACTTCCCTAGGGATCTCAGGTGTCCCCAAGTTTACTATCTCGAAATCATCGGCTACAACATTGGCTTTAGATTCGAACTTTTTGAGGAGATCCTCAAGTTCGGGAGCTGGATCATCATCTTCCTCATCTCGAGCTTCGTCCAGACCCATGAGCTCGAAGTCTAATTCGATGTCGAAATCATATGATTCGACTTCAAACTCATGTGACTCTTTAGACGAACTTAGCACACTATTGAATTCAGGAAAAGAAATGTTTTTTGGTTTTTGAGATTTTTCTGAAATGGAAATGCTAGATGTTTTTGGCTTTTGAAAGTTTTTGATTTTTTTGAATTTTCGAAATTCATGGGACTTTGAACAAGTAGGCATTGCAGACCATGATTGAGCCCAACTTGTTCCAAAGTTCCAGTCGCTGCTTAAACAGGCATTTTTTTTAAGCCAGAGCCCTCAGATGGCTCTTTGGCTGATTCAAAAGTTAGGGGAACAGATGACCATTCAGGACCCTACACTTCCTCCCCTGAAGAGGTGGGGGTTGATGCTTTGGGCGAAGAATCATGGTCTGGCCCAATGACCATGACTTCTCGCTGGTCGGGTTCGAGATCTGAGTCGCACTCAGTCCCTCCCGGGTCACTTACCTCGCATCGCAGTTCGTCTGGTTCCACGGTGAGACACAAGTTTGGAATCTGGACATCGGACCAATCCAAGGCTGGCCACTTCCCTTTCTTGGTCTAATGGATGGGCTGCTTCTGTCCCTGGCTGATGATTGATGATGTTGTCTTTGCAGAGATGGGCAAGTCGTGCCCCTTGCTGATTGGTGCTGAGATGGGCAAGTTGTGCCCCTGACTGGCTGGAAATGAAGCGGGCAAGTTGTGCCCCTGGTTGATTGATGCTGAAGTGGGCAGGTTGTGCCCCTGGTTGGGAGCAGGTATCAGAGTAACCTGGTCCTGAAGTTGCTGTGTTTGACTTCCTTCTTCATCTTCATCATTCCCTTCTTCTTCTGAAGGCTTAGATGGTTCGAGAATCTGATCCCATCGAATGGGGGGCCACGTGGCCCAAACTAGGCTCATCGGGAGGCCTTTGTGTAGTGCAGTCGGTTGATTCCCTCCTAGATCTTTGCAAGGTTCTCCTGGCTTGACGAACTGGATGGGTGAGCACCGAAATTTCTTCCTTCTTTTGTCCATGAAGATTGTCTTGTATCCGAGTCCTCATTTGCGTTGGTTATATACCAGCGGTACCTTTCTAGACTTGAAAGGATTCTTCATTCGGTATTTGAGACTCAGACGTTCTGCTGGTGAAAAGACACGGTCCACCCTTATCGGTTCTGGATTGGCGATAGAGTTCACAGTCTCGAATTCGAAACTATGAAACGGGATGTCTTCTTCAGAGTGTTGGATATCGATGACAGGGATGTCTGGTTCAATGGTAGCAGTATTGGAAGGAATGATGAGTTCCTTCTCTGCATGGATAGAGATCACTTGATTTCCACAGATGTACTTCACTCGTTGATGCAGGGTTGATGGCACAGCTCCAACCTTGTGCAGCCATGGTCGCCCGAGCAACATGTTGAAAGAGGCTGATATATCCAGGATTTAGAATGTGATGGTAGAGATTTCTGGACCTATTTGTACCTCTATGTCGACCTCTCCTTCCACTGATCGGCGGGTGTTGTCGAATGCTCTGACGCATATGGTGCTGGGTCGGAATGAAGAAGGACTGATTCCCAGACGTTCCGCAGTCTTGAGTGGGCAGACGTTTAAGCTTGAGCCATTATCGATAAGGACCAGCGGGACACAGAGGTCTTTATATCGTAAGGCTATGTTGAGGGATCGCCTATGATCCCGTCCTTTTGGTGGCAACTCATTATCTGTGAAGGTGATGGCACGCGGAGCCAAGAGCTGTCCAATCATCAATGCTATCATCTCTGGTGCCGTATCGGAGGAGACGTGAGCATCGCTCAAGGTTTTGGCAAACATTTCTCGGTGTATGCGGGATGTGCAGAGTAGCTCCCATACTGAGATTTGAGCAGGGATTGACTTGAGCTGAGTCGCCACATCCTATGCGGCTTCATTTTTGTTACCGAGGCCTGAAAGAGCGCCTTTGGGATCTCCTCTATTCTGATTATCTCTTCGGATGCAACGCCCGTTGGGATTCATGTTCCCTACTTCCGCACATTCTGGATAGTGCCATGGGACCTCTTTATAACTTTCCTCACCTTTACCTTCTAGGATCACCGGTTCTTGTGACGGTGCTGGTGTGGGTACCAGATCTTCCTCGTATGGAGCTTTTGCCTTAAGGACTACATTGTTGCCTGTGCTGAAGGGGTAATATCGAGGCTTGTCTTCATAGACCACATAAGGTCATGGTCTTGGCTTAACTGTTCCTGGAGCAGGAGGCTCCCATGGAATGAATGCTGGTCCTCTTGATATGGCAAGGGGTTTCTCTGTTCGTCCCAGCTGCCGTAGTGTGATTGACACACTTCCGGGGTTTGCCCCTTGCAATATGACTGGCTCAACTGGAGGAGCTCCTTCTAATACAATGGGTTCTTGCTGCTGATGAGTATAATCCTTCCATTGCGGATTGGAGTGTTCTTGTGCTGAAATTGCCCCTTGCAAGACGACAGGTTCGTATGTGGGCTCGATGTATGATTGTGCTCCTTCCAGGATGACTAGTTCCCAGCATGAATGGTTGTAAGGTGCCCCTTGAACAACTGGTATATCATATGGAAGCGCTCCTTCGATTACTATTAGCTCGAAGACTGAAGGAAGAAAGGGACTTGCCCCTTGCAAGATTGGAGGAGGATTTGTCAGGCTCGTGAGTGTAAGCATGAATGGACTGGATAGGGGAGAAGAAGCGATCGAGATGGTTCCCTTCTTCTATACTATTGACTGCAGGGCCACGAGACGAACTAGGGGTCCGTTGGATGCTGAGGAAGAGGATTCTGAAGGATGTTGGTGGAAGCTGCTGGAGAAATTCCAGGGACCGAGATGACGATCTCGCGGTCATCAATCAGGTCTTGTATGGCATTCTTCAAGGTATAGCATCGATCAGTGGCGTGGCCACGCCCTTGATGATAGGCACAATACTTATTTTCTCGGTAGTTTGGTGGCAGAGGATGAGGCGGAGGCCGAGGTGCCATTAGAGTAAGTAACTGCTTCTGCACCAGCGTAGCCATGACTTGACTGAGTGGCTGAGAGAGGGGAGTAAATTTCCTGAACTCCCTGTAGTTTTGCTTATTTTGATATGAGTATTGATCGTTTCCTCTGAACTGCTGCTGTTGTCGAGGTGGTTGAGGCGGAGGATTCGGTTGTGGCTGATACCGCTGAGGCTGATGCTGAACCGGATTCTGCTGATACTATTGACGTTCTTGTGGGGGAGCATGTTGATTTCCTGGAGCAGTGGTGTTGATGTTGTTTACCTCTGTTGGGCGGGGAGGAGAACCACCGCGGTTTCCATCCCCGTGCCCGATAGGTCTTCCTTCTACTCTGTTCCTTTTGATTGGAGTGGCTTGATGAGGCCATGGGGAGATTGTCCCGGCACGGATTCCTGCTTCGACTTGCTCTCCAGCACGGATCAATTGTGAGAAATTCGCATATGGATGCGAGATGAGATACCCGGATATGCCTGGATATGTTGAATGAACAATCATGGAGATTTGTTCTTCGTCGTCGATAGGTGTTCGCATTCGAGCTGCCATAGCTCGCCAACGTCCCACATAAGCTGATAGTGTCTCATCACTCTTTTGCCTGAGAGCTGCGAGGTCGGCTCTTCTGGGTGCCATGTTGAGATTATACGCGAATCTGTCGACGAAAGCCTGGGAAAGTTGTTCCCATGTCCTGATGCGGTGGCAGTCCAATGAGGTGTACCAATCTAGGGCATCGCCTTTCAAAGATTTTTGGAACAAACGTATGAGGGCCCCTTCATTTCCTGAGACTGCACTTAGTTCTCCACAGAAGGCCTTGAGATGTGCTGTGGGACAACCGCTGCCATCGTATCTTTTGAATTTTGGTACCTCAAAGTTTTGAGGTACTTGAGCATCTGGGAAAGGACACAAGTCTCTGAACTTGGTCGAAGGTAGATCAATTCCTTGTTGTCGCTAAAGCTGATTTTGCAAGATCTGGAACTGCTCCCGCAACTCGTCCAGTCCTGAGTGATCTGTTCGAGCGACTGGTGCCTCTTGGAGTAAGGCACGTTCTTCTTCGGCATAGTGGTCGATGTCCTCGACCCTATGGGCTTGCTGAAAAGCAATCGCGGGTTGCTGAAATTGATTTGATGACTGAACTGGATTCTGATGAACTTGTGCTTGAGAGGATTGTAATTGAATTGGAGACTGTACTGAAAGTTGAACTGGAACTTACTGGAAATTAAATGGAGATTGCTGAATTGAAGATTGCTGGAAATTAACTGGAATTTGCTGAATTGAAGATTGCTGGAAATTAACTGGAAATTAAATGGAGATTGCTGAATTGAAGATTGCTGGAAATTAACTGGAATTTGCTGAATTGAAGATTGCTGGAAATTAACTGGAATCCCATCGGCGGGGATGTGCCGAAATTGAAAAGTGCTCCTGTTTGCAGGAGGCTGAGATGCTGGGAAGTGACCCCCTTGTTGGGTATTCGCCACTGTCCGCTGATTGATGTGGGCTTGACACTGACCCCCATTGTGGGCATTCGCCAGTGCTGTCCCTGTTGCTGGAAATTGAATTGAAATCCCCTCGGTGGGGATGTGCTGAAATTGAAAAGGTGTCCCATCGGCGGGGACATGCTGAGAAGGAAAAGGGGTCCCTTCGGCGGGGACATGCTGAAACCTACTGAGATTATTGTTTGCAAGATTGACTGGAAGCTGACTGGATGTTCCTGCAACGGAAGTGCTCTGAGATGGCCTTGTCGTCGCAGGAAGATATTGAGAAGGATGCCCCATAGCGAAGGGCTGAGATGGCTGCTGTCGGTAGTCTTGGGCAGACTCCGATGGTTGTGCTTGATTTGAACTGGAGGCCGGAAGGATCCGGCATGGCTGCTGAGATTGCTGAACTGGGCCAACCTGATTGTTGGCCGCTTTGGTGGCTTGTGCTTGCATGAATTGCAAGAGCATTTCTTGCATTGCTCTCACTCCTTGTGCCAACTCTTGTATGATTGGCGTATTCTCAATTTACTGTTGCGCTGGAGGTTGCGCTTCTGTCATCTCAAGAGCAGGGAGGAGATGAGTTTCTTCTTCGTGGTCGGACATGGCTTGTTGAGCCCGAGTGCGGATTATGCTGCGGTAGGGAATTTGTCTCCGCGTACGTTGAGCCCGAGGAGGTGCAATGGTGAGGACTATACTCTTTTTGGGTTTTGAGATTTTCTATTTTTTTTTTGTTTTGGGATTTTCTATTTTTTTTTTTTTTGGGAAGAATGCTATGCTGATGAGATTGTATGAGGATTAGTGACTTTCAAGTATGGGAAGGATTCTATTTTTCAAGTCGGATCACGACTAGTGGGACTAGCTCATCCCCAGTGGAGTCGCCATTCTGTGGACCCTCGTCGTTTTCGCGCTCCCACACGACGTTCTCGTCCCTTCCCCTTCGGGAAAAGAAGGAGAGGAGGATGCGTGAGTGCGAAATCGCCGTTTGTGCCACTGGCTTGCCTCGTTCTCGAGGGCTTTATTTGGTTGTCGTGTTAAGCTGGACGTGTTTAAGTGAGTTTATATAAGACCAGAGTCGCCACTAGCCAGTTACTTCGAATCTACAGTCGGCTAGACCCCGTAGAAACGTTAGAGAAGGGGATCCGAAGATTCCTTCCTCTAAAATGACTCCTTTTGATCTGCGGCCAGAGATTCAAGGTAAGGGATCACGGTTACAGGGTGGGAAGAGGTTAAGCACCCCACGCACTGCCCGTACCAAAGTACGGTCTCTACTTCAAAGAATCGATCGAATACTTGAGAGTCTAATTTAATCCTCGTACATTCTCATAGATGACATGATGCATGAATGCGGGTATGAACAGTAAGAGTTTCTGATGGGCAGGTTCCAACAACAGGCAAGCCCAGAGCATACGCTCGAACTGACAGGTGCTTAATTTAAGACGTATGCAGTGTGCTTGAATAATCAAGGTGCTTTATAGTGAAGCATGAATGCAGGTCTGAACAGTAAGAGTTTTTGATGGGCAGGTTCCAACAATGGGCAAGCCCAGAGCATACGCTCGAACTGACAGGTGCTTAATTTAAGACATATGCAGTGTGCTTGAAGAATCAAGGTGCTTGCAGTGAAGCAGGGGGGTTGGAAGAAAAGTAAATGTTGCACTTATGCTAGATACAAATGAGATGATGCTGAAAAAATAATAGTTGGTTGGACGGAGGTGTCGCAAGGATTGGCTTTGAGTGGCTGGATTAAGACTTGGGTGGCTTGGGAGGCTTGGATCAGTGGTCAGGCTGGGTTGGACCAAGGCTAGGCTCTCCTCACTCGGGCTCTCCTTGGTGGGAAAATGGGCTAAGGGGTGGAGAAGGGCACTTGAACGGACGGGCTCTCTCTGGCCGGATTGCTGTGTTGAAATGAGAAGGGGAGGGGGGTATTTATAGCAGCGGGCAGTGGCAGAGCTCGTAAATATTTTTGGGCGGCCTGCTATGGGCCGCCCGTACGGCCGTTCCTCGATTTCCAGCGAGGTACAGTCGCTCCCTCGAGGCTGCTGTTTGGCTCGGTGGGTTGACTCAGTGAGTTGACTCAGCGGGTTGACTCGATGATTTGACACAGCGGGTTGACTCGACGGGTTGACTCGGTGTTTTGACTCGACAAGTTGACTCAGCGGGTTGACTCAGTGGGTTGACTCGGCGAGTTTGACTTTTTTGAGATTTTTTGACTGGCTTTTCTTATGGGGGTTTTTCAGGGTGATGTTTAGGACTGGGTTGACTGGGTTCGGGCTTGAACTGGGCTATGGAATGGGGCTTACAAGGGTGAGTTTGGCTGAGTTTGGACTTGGGATTTGGGGTTACGGTCCTCCATTCATCCAGCTATCTCTACCAACAGTGTAGCCGAAGGTGGGGTGTCTACACTTTGGAAGAGAACCGTTCCAGTAGGGATCTCAGAATTTTCCTACATAGTCTATTCTCCGGAACAGGATCCCCTAAGCCCCACATTTCATTTGTGATCTTGTTTAGTTTGGTATAGAAATCAGTAAATGTTTCATGCTCCTCCATATTAATGTTTTCAAATTGTGTAGAGAGGCGCTGAAGTTTTGAGCTTTTAACAATGCTTGTTCCTTCATGAGTAACTTCAAGAATGTCCCATGCCTGCTTACTGGTTGTGCAATTTTGAATCCGGCCAAATTCGTCTTTAGACACTGAACAAAAAATGGCATTCAGGCCTTTGGCATTATGAACACGTTGAGCTTTATCATAATCGATCCACATCACCTTATCTCTTGGCCTGAGGACATCCGGTTCACTTTCCTTACATATAGTGTCCATTGGGGGTTTCTATCCAAGATCAATCATGTCCCTAACGTCCGAATCAATAGATTCCAAAAAGATGCGCATTCGGGCTTTCTATATGGATAGTTTGACCCATCAAAGAAGGGAGGCTTAGTAACGGACGTAGAGTCCTCTCTAGACATATTTTCAAGTTCTCTTAGTATCTCACTCCGGGTTTTTTAAACCTGAGCGAAGGAACCCGCTCTGATACCAATTGAAATTGTGGTTTTACCGCTTATAGAGATACTCGGAGATATGCCTAATGTCCTAGAGGGGGTGAATAGGACTTTTTGAATTTCCAATTACAATTAAAACTAATTGCAACCAAGATTATCACAATAACATTTAAGGCAATTATATGATGAATTTGTAAGCAACGACTATCATAGGCATTTCATCAAACAGTTAGCATTCATGATTGACTAAACCATTCAACACATAGCAATCATTCAATCTCACAATGCACAACGATTTATAGTGGTTCGGTTTCCCTACTCCACTCCTGGTTTACGATCTCAACCTATGAGACCATCGGATTTCACTATAGTCTTGATTTTAAATCAGGTTAACCATCCCCCGATGGCCCAATCCAGGGACTTGACGAGTTTGGATCTCAAACTCTCACCAATCCTAATCCAAGGACGGTCACGTACACTCCCGCCGGAGTTTCCCAATATAAGGAATAGTGATTCAATAAATGAACTCTCAAATACTAGACATACCTAGACGATTGAGCCCCGATTCGATGCCTTTGATGAGTAGCTTCAGCTTCTCTTTGTGCTCCCATGATCAGCTACCGATGTAAATGATGTGATTATGATTATGCCGGGTAGTTGGGAGAGAGTTGGTCAAGTTCCTCTTGCCTATTCAATGCAATGGTTATGAGGGAACTACCAAACTTCAAGCATTCAATGGCTATAAATGACTTCATAAAGGTATTTCGAAGGTAGGTCAGCCATGAATGAAGATCTTGAGTTCATACTTCAAACCGACCTTTGAATACTCAATGATAGGCCATTAATGGCTAGGTTTGAATGATGAACTCAAGGGAGTTAAGAGCAAAGAGGGTAGGAGGATGTGAGTAAAGACTCTCTCTATTAGCTCTTGAAGGGTGTTGAATGCATCCAATGAAAGACCATAAGTTATGGCTATATAGAGCCCCAAATGATGGCCCCAACAGATCTAAAACGGTCACGTCCGACCTGTTAGAGAGAGGTCTCAACCGGTCGGACGGACCGGTCGCAATTCAAAACGGTTGGATCACATATGGGACTGACCGACCGGTCAAGACCAGTCGGTTTTCCTTGTTGGACAGAATTGGAATGCAGGCCGACTGGTTAAGACCGGTCCGCAGTCTTTCTGGAAAATGCAGCAAGGCTGCTAGACATATTCTGGAATGTTGGCCGACCGGTCAAGACCGGTCGGCAGTCCAGTTGAAATACACACAGCAAGGACTCTGGCCACTTTTGATGCTCCTGGCCGACCGGTCAAGACCGGTCGGCTGCCTGGCTGCATTCATCACAGCAAGTGTTGTCTTGTGCTTAAGAGCCTGGCCAACCGGTCAAGACCGGTCGCCTGTCTAGACAGTCTTATTACAGCAAGCTTGCTGGAGGTTTCTTGAAGTACTGACCGACCGGTCAAGATCGGTCGGCTGTCTAGATATTCTTGTCACAGCAGGTTTGCTGGGCCAAGACTTTCAACACAGCAGCAGATCACTTTTAAGCATGAAGTGATAAGGTGCATGGGGCCCAATGTTTGGACATATCTTCAATTACGATTCGCACCAGCCATGAACCACAAGTCTGATCAACTTGTGCAAGGGTTGAGAAGGAATGGGATAAGATAGGTGAGTCATTACGCCATTCTTTGATGTTTTGGGTTTCCTACGGTCGATCTATATGCAACTTACCTGAGATCTTGTTTCAGCTTGAGCTTGAGCAATGGAAGAAGCATATTCTTTAAGTCTTGATCTTCAAATCTTCGACCGAGGCTCACACGAGAAGACGCAACCAACCAACACGTCAATTGACAAAATGAGGTGTACTAACAGAGATCTATAGTCTAATTGATCTGTGAAGAAGATAATCCTAGAAACTCATGAGATGAACCTTCACAATGCACACTAGGTTGAATTTGTTTCAAGTTCTTCTATTTGTCAAACAATCAGCGGGAATTTCATATGGATATTTACTATGTTTTGAGAGTTTACGGTTTCAACCTCTATCACCTAATTTCTCTAACTCTTACACTTGTGTAGCTTGGGATGTATAGAAGAATGGTTTCTAAAGGAGAGTTGGGTTTGGAGAATGAAATTGGTTTCACGCATGTTTTGCTCGAGACTAGAAAAATGCTGGTTGGGGGGTGTGTTGAGCTCTTAATTGTGCATATTCTAACCCCAATTCATCACTCATTATGCAAGGTTTTCATGATTTGTAGACTAATCTAATGCATGGATATGTTATTGTAGGAATGAGAGAGAGAAATCATCAAAGAGAGACTTAAAGACACTATTTAGAAGTAAAGAAGATCAAAAGACCAAGTGTCGAAGGACAAAAGAAAGAATTCAGAGAAAAGAAGAAAGAAAGCAGAAGAGCACACCTAAGACCAGTCGTCCGACCGGTCGTCCAAGGCCCAAGACTGGTCGTCCGACCGGTCTGTACATTCAACAGAAGTACCCCAGAGGTGACAGCTCTCTGGACCATCCAAGACTGGCCGTGCGACCGGTCCTTGAATTAAAATTGCAGGATGTAATTTTTACAAAACTCTCTGGACAGTTTTGGAGCTTTTGCGACCGGTCGTGCGACCGGTTGTTCGCTCGCCTCAAGTGTAAGGCTGCGATGTAGTAATAAATCTCAGTAAGACCGAGGTTGATCCACAGGGAAAGAGGTAAACAATTCCAAGTACTCTAATAACTAGAATCTAAGAAGTTTAAGGAAGTAGTTTTTCACATGAAATAAGAAAATCTGAAAATAAGAAGAACTAGAGCATCAAGGATCCACTTGTAGTAGTCCAATGCCAATCCATTCATCCAAGTACAACACAATTAGAATCAAAGTCCTATCTCTCATCTAATTGGAAGATATAACATTCAAGCACAAACAGTCCCACTTAAATCTGGAAATCAGATTTCTAGTTCTAATGGAGCACATAGAACTTGAACTTGTAGCCTTCGGAGTAACAGCCATGCCTATGGACTATGGCATGCTCAAGGGTTACTACAATTCAAATTCAAACAACCCAATCATGGTAATCTCAGAGAATTGCAAGGAACTCATGTCCGGAGCACACAAACTCTCATAATTCATCTAAAAATCCAAACTTTATTCAAACTAGAACTTCAAAATCCAAAATTAAGAAAATGGTACTTGAAATAAAAGAATTAAAGCATTGGAACCAACTACAAATTTCACCTCTAGCACTAGCTAAGAGGTTAGCTAAGGAAAAACATATTAAAACTAGAACAAGAACTAAGAAAAGGAAGAAAAACTAGCTGGAGGAGGCTAGGAAGCCTCCTATGACTTGAACTCCTTGCTTACCACGTCCTTGCTTGATTTGGAATAGAAGAGAGCACCTCCTTTTATAGTGCAGCAATAGTACAGCAACATAGCAGAATTTGTTTCGCTTGGTACGGCTTAACCAATAGTCAGATTGCCTTCAAATTTGGTTTGTAACTTCCTTGTAATGTGATCTTCCAAATAGATGATTTATATTTCCAAGATTATCCTCTGAATGGGCCCACCAATCACATCACCGACCGCCTCTTAAAATCGCGCACTTTGGGTACCTTCAGAACCAGTCATCTTGCTTTCAACGCCCCGGAGTGTACAGAGGTCGGATTGATCTCAAATTTTAAAAATTGGTAGAAAACTTCCTCCTCTACATGATAGATGGATTAGATTGTCCAAAACAATTCCATAATATGGTTCAAAAATTAGAACACTTAGGGCTTTTATAAACTCTGCGCAGTTGGATCTTTCTGGATGGTCCATCTTTCTTCAACCGGTACGATCAAACCACACATCCTTTTGATCTGAAACTTTTGTGGTTATTCATATATGGATGTGGTCTAAAAGATGGTCAAAGTAGATTCTTCATATCATCAATGATGGGTCACCTGGACCAGCCCAGAGTGGAACAGCAAAATCTGGAACTTTCTGGACAGTTCGTATTGTTTTGGCCACCACGATCAATCCGTAGCTCCGATCGACACGAAACCATTTGGATTAGTTCGGCGTCGAGCTCCTCTTCGACATGGATGTGTTGGATTTCCAAATATCATCAAAATGGGCCCAGAAAAATGGTCTGAAAAATCAGACACGGGAATACCTTGGTGTTTTAGAATCTGGAAGTTGAACTTGCATGGCCGACCGGTCATGACCGGTCTAGACCTGCCTTGCAGATATCCAGGGAGTGCATCCGACCGGTCTTGACCGGTCGGACCTAGTTCTGCCTTTTTTCTTCTTTCTTTTCTTCTCTCCTTCCTCTCTCTTTGCTTTCTTCTGTTAGTGCACTTTTCCGTGGCATACTAGTGCACCTTGTTTGTCAATCACTTACAGCAGTGAGTCTAGAGTCGGTTGAGCCCAAAGAAGACGAAGAAAGAAGACTCAAGACGTCCAGCCGCATCAAGGAAGAAGATTGACAGGTAAAAGTGATGCCTTGGTGCCTTAACCTTGACCAAAACCCATCCCCTGTGTACTCTTGATGACCTTGACCATATTTAGAACCATTTTGTCATCATAGTGTGGCCCTAGGTGTCCCAAAAGAACACCCACACCTTGGCCAATATGGTTGTGCTGAAGAATGCATGGGATTGCAAAGTGTAGGGCTGAACCCAGGCCTGTCCGACCGGTCTAGACCGGTCGGCCAGACCAAACAGCAAGGGCTGTGTGTGCAGACTAGTGGACCGACCGGTCATGACCGGTCGGCCCTCGCAAATGAAGAAGATCAGCAAGCACTGCCGACCGGTCATGACCGGTCGGCCTGGGAAATCTTCAGCCATCCAGCAAAGAGGTCCGACCGGTCATGACCGGTCGGCCTGATGCATTAGGCCTATCCAGCAAGGGGGTCCAACCGGTCATGACCGGTCGGCCAGTATGTTTGGCCTGTTCATTCAGCAAAGGGGTCCGACCGGTCATGACCGGTTGGGGCAGGCCGTTTTATGGCCGTTTTATGACCGTTGGAGCCTCTTTTCTATAAATATGGAGCTCCATTCTTGGGTCAAGTGGGAGAAGTTTTTGAGAACCCTTTGCCCACATCATTTGTACATCTTTTGGGGTCTCAAAGAGGAGGTGTTCAAGTCATATCCCTTGTGTTTCAAACACAAGTATGGGTATTCAAATGCAATCAAGAGATGACTTGATTCCTCTCTCAAATCTAGAGGTGTGACATTATTCCACATTGGTATATCCCTTGTCCAAGACCTCTAGAAGACTCTCTAGGTGAATCTCCTAATTGGAACAACCTACACATCCCATGTATGAGATTCACCCATCCTCCTAGTACCTTGGGCTTTTCAAGGCATCGCATGCAAGGTGTTTGATCGAATGTGGCTGAGGCATTGGCAACGCAACGGCGGCACGATCGAGGGAGCAAAGGGAAGCTGATTGAAGCACGGGAGAGCGGAGATCAAGCAACCCAATCCGGCGCTAAACAAGGGGCTCATCCGACAAGTAAGTTGTCTCATCTGAGAGTCCATTTTAGAGTTTGTTTGTCAACTCGCCTTAGGGACGTTAGCCGTTCCTTGGCCCGTCAGCCGGGCCTAAACTAAGTCTCCAAGGGGGAGCCTCCGACACGGGAGTAAACGTGCGATAAGGTTGAGAGTTAGCCTATGTCTAAAACTCCGGATACGGTTGAGAGGTGAACCGATAAAACCTCCGTGTAAAGGTTGAGAGGTGAACCTCATTTAAAACCTCCGATAGTGAATGCCGGTGTGCTCAAAGGGGTTGAGTACTTGAACCGGGAGTGGAGTAGACACGTAGTCGAACCACTATACAACCTTGTGTCTGTGATTGTTATTGAGCACATTGATATCTTTTCATTGTTAGTTTAATTGCTTAATTATGAATGATTGATATGAATGCTTGCTAGGCACTTTTTAGGCATCCTTGCACAAGATGTACCTTCACTACTTGTGTAGACTTGATCTCATTGATCCAATCTCATAAGTCTACACAAGGTGCATAGGTTAGTAGCTTAATTAGTTGAATCATTTTCTTACCTATGCATGCTTAGACTAGGGTTGGTTATTGCTTAACTCTTGCTAGTCTTGTGATTGGACCCACCAAGGCTTGGAAGCCAAGGTGTTCTTGCTTACCTAGCTTAAACTTGTTGAATTGCATAAGTAGGCGAAAAGATTTTTAAAAAAAGGTCCTATTCACCCCCCCTCTAGGTCCATAGACATATCTCCAAGTGTCTCTACAAGCGGTAAAACCGCAATTTCATCTTCTTTCTTTGGTCCACCTTGGGCCTTCATCAAAGGCTCCTAAACATGGTCTTTTGGTCTCCAATTGGGTTAAGTCCGCTCTCATCCCTACAATCACAAAACATGCATTAGATGGGCCTTTTAATCATGAAAATCATGCATACCATGTCATGTAGTGGGCAATGCAATGTATAAATTGGAGGTTCAACACACCCCCCAACCAGCTTTTTGCTAGTCCCGAGCAAAACATGCGTGAAACAATTTCAAACCTCCAAACCCAACTCTCCTTCAGAAACCATGATTCTATCCATTCCAAGATGTACACGTATAAAATTTGGAAAAATTAGGTGATAGAAGCTGAAATCTTGGACTCTCAAAACATAATAAGTGTCTACATGAAATTCCCGCTGATTGATTGATAAATAGAAGAACTCGAACAAATTCAACCTAGTGTGCATAGTGAAAGTTCATCTCATGAGTTTCTGGGATTATCTTCTTCATAGATTAAGTAAACCATGGATTTTAAGGTGCACAGAGCAACAACAAGCCTATGACAGGAATTTGCCTTACCGTCCTTCCGACGGCTTTCACACTACGTCCCATTTTCAGCTTTGGTTACGGTTCGACCATCCCCCGGTTGGTAATAGGTAGCCCTTTTCAGAATTTTCCACCATTTTTCCTTCATTCCCGATTTCATCCTTTCTTTCCTTTTTCTTTTAAAATTAGATAGGATTTTTAAAAATCCATATCTTTCATTATTTTCCCATGGACAAGGATGGACAAAATACCCCGGCTTGGTTTCTCAACACCTTTATATCAAAGTCCAGCTAATCCACAAATCACATAAACCTTTCAACTCTTGAAAATCGTGTAATGTGAACTTGGTGTGAAGGTGTTCAAATTTTCTATCAATCACAACAATAGGGGAACAAACATATAAAACCATTATGTTGGGAGAAATTCAAGACTTACAACATCACACACTTTGTATCTCCTCTTCTTATACTCATATCATCTCGAATGCATGGAAATAAGGTTTTTAAAAAGAGTTTTGAAATTTTAGAAAATTCGAAAAAATTTGCGCATGTGAGGCTCGAAATGTTGCAACATGCTAGATGAGGAATCTCATCTCACCCCCCAACCAAATCTTGCATTATCCTCAATGTAAAAAGATATGTAATGAGCATGAACATGAGAGCAATGGTAAAATATAAGAGAGTGAGGACAATAGTACCTGAGATGGCAAGTTGATCAATTCTAGCTTCTTCCATTGTCTCGATGAGACTTATTCAATCCTAATTGCAGAAAAATAAATCCTAACCTACCTACCTACCTTTGATTAGTCTGATCAACTACATGATCAAAGTTGAGCAGGATCTTCATGAATTTCAATAAATTTCTTATGAGGACCATCCAAAGTCCTGCTCGACAGTAAACATGTGTGCTTCTTATCATTGAAGTCCAATCGTATTGTGCACCACATGCATAAAAGGAGGAGATAAGAGCAGCAAAAAGATATCTCCTCAAATTCTGATTTGGGTTATGATTGATTAAAAATGGATCATCCCAATCAGAATTTTCAATGGGCTGAAGGATCCATGACGGTGGAGAGACATTCATCGAGTTTTCATTAGTTAAAGTTGTCTCATCCACAATTTCAGAATTGTACGGTGCTTCCACAAACAATGGTAAAGAGTGTAAATCAGTGGAAAGGTGTTCTTCAGGCACTGACACCGTGTCTAACAAAATATCCAACTCCTTAATCATCTCATTATCAAGATCATAAGATTGGGCCAAGCATTCCTCTAGGAAATCGAGATAGTCGGATGAAGGGTCCTCATCCTCCCTTAATGATTGAAGAAATTCTGTTTCAATGGTAAGGAATTCCTCCTCTATAGAGAGGAGGTCTTCCAAGGAAAAATTTTCAGATTTAGGGGTAAGCACATCATCTAACATTAGTTGATCTTTTAAAATTTCAGATTGTGCCACCTCATCATCCAAAGGAAAAGAATTTTCAATCAAAGGGTGGTCTACCACGATAGAATTTGGCATGTGTTGTTGGTGAAAGGACTAAAAAAGATCGATTTCGACCATCTCTCTAACATGCATATCCTCTAGAGACTCATAATCATTATGCCCATTGGAAAAAGAAACCATAGGTTCATAAGCATTCACCAACCCCTCATTGTAGGCAACCCCACTACCGCTTTCAAATTTTATGGATTCCTCGGGTTCGTCAACCATCATTGAAATCTCTTTATCATTAAGTTCAAAGCATCCAAAAGAGATAGTGGACTCACCATAATTGATGATGACATTGGGATCATCGAAATCAATCTCCTCTAAAAGTTTAGTCATTAAATCGGAAGAGCGTTGGGCTTGGATAGCCTCATCCTCCTCATTATTGGGGATTGATTCGGTGTTCCCAATGTTGGGTTTAATATTTTGAGATGGCGAGAGGTTTTGTATGCATTGCTCAGTTATTTCCATAAACTCTCGCAGCACATCCTCAAGAGTTCGTGTCGGTTGCGGCTCATGAGAAAGAAACTCTTGAGGATAGTTGTTGGCATCCATGGTTGGCTCATCTTCCAAATTGAAATTTTGATGCTCCCACCAATTTGGATTATGCATATCATATGTTGGGCTTTTAGATGGTTGTTGATATGTGTAGCCATACAAGTGATCATACATTGTCCGAACCGGTGGAACATTATTCATCTCTTTCCGATACTCTCCCATTGTCTTACGTGGGGGAGTATTAGAAGAAGATTGAGTCTTAGAAAAATATTTATTCTTGTAATGGTTCCAATCATAATGATTTTGGGTCTCCCAATCCGACGTCTCATCCTCCAAAAGGTACTTGTACGCACCATTCATCCAATCATACATAATGAAATTTGAAAGAATTGGAAACTACCCTAATCTAGAAAAAAGAACAAAAAGAAGGGAGATGGGGAGATGTTACCCAATAGAGTGAGATCTATGTCAGCAACAATGTCCTACAAAATCAAACAAAAAATTGTTAGTAATCTAAAAAAAAATCGGAAAATCTACTTCTATAAAAACTGAAAATCCTACCTAACTACAACTATTCTATAGCTACTAGAAGAATTAGAACCGTTTTAACCTTTTCCCCGGCAACGGCGCCAAAAACTTGTTCGCTCGCCTCAAGTATAAGGCTGCGATGTAGTAATAAATCTCGGTAAGACCGAGGTCGATCCACAGGGAAAGAGGTAAACAATTCCAAGTACTCTAATAACTAGAATCTAAGAAGTTTAAGGAAGTAGTTTTTCACATGAAATAAGAAAATCTGAAAATAAGAAGAACTAGAGCATCAAGGATCCACTTGTAGTAGTCCAATGCCAATCCATTCATCCAAGTATAACACAATTAGAATCAAAGTCCTATCTCTCATCTAATTGGAAGATATAACATTCAAGCACAAACAGTCCCACTTAAATCTGGAAATCAGATTTCTAGTTCTAATGGAGCACATAGAACTTGAACTTGTAGCCTTCGGAGTAACAGCCATGCCTATGGACTATGGCATGCTCAAGGGTTACTACAATTCAAATTCAAACAACCCAATCATGGTAATCTCAGAGAATTGCAAGGAACTCATGTCCGGAGCACACAAACTCTCATAATTCATCTAAAAATCTAAACTTTATTCAAACTAGAACTTCAAAATCCAAAATTAAGAAAAGGGTACTTGAAATAAAAGAATTAAAGCATTGGAACCAACTACAAATTTCATCTCTAGCTCTAGCTAAGAGGTTAACTAAGGAAAAGCATATTAAAACTAGAACTAGAACTAAGAAAAGAAAGAAAAACTAGCTGGAGGAGGCTAGTAAGCCTCCTATGACTTGAACTCCTTGCTTCCCACGTCCTTGCTTGATTTGGAATAGAAGAGAGCACCTCCTTTTATAGTGCAGCAATAGTACAGCAACATAGCAGAATTTGTTTCGCTTGGTACGGCTTAACCAATAGTCAGATTGCCTTCAAATTTGGTTTGTAGCTTCCTTGTAATGTGATCTTCTAAATAGATGATTTAGATTTCCAAGATTATCCACTGAATGGGCCCACCAATCACATCACCGACCGCCTCTTAAAATCGCGCACTTTGGGTACCTTCAGAACCAGTCATCTTGCTTTCAATGCCCCGGAGTGTACAGAGGTCGGATTGATCTCAAATTTTAAAAATTGGTAGAAAACTTCCTCCTCTACATGATAGATGGATTAGATTGTCCAAAACAATTCCATAATATGGTTCAAAAATTAGAACACTTAGGGCTTTTATAAACTCTGCGCAGTTGGATCTTTCTGGATGGTCCATCTTTCTTCAACCGGTACGATCAAACCACACATCCTTTTGATCTGAAACTTTTGTGGTTATTCATATATGGATGTGGTCTAAAAGATGGTCAAAGTAGATTCTTCATATCATCAATGATGGGTCACCTGGACCAGCCCAGAGTGGAACAGCGAAATCTGGAACTTTCTGGACAGTTCGTATTGTTTTGGCCACCACGATCAATCCGTAGCTCCGATCGACACGAAACCACTTGGGTTAGTTCGGCGTCGAGCTCCTCTTCGACATGGATGTGTTGGATTTCCAAATATCATCAAAATGGGCCTAGAAAAATGGTCCGAAAAATCAGACACGGGAATACCTTGGTGTTTTAGAATCTGGAAGTTGAACTTGCATGGCCGACCGGTCATGACCGGTCGGATAGGGCTGGCCGACCGGTCATGACCGGTCTAGACCTGCCTTGCAGATGTCCAGGGAGTGTATCCGACCGGTCTTGACCGGTCGGACCCAGTTTTGCCTTTTTTCTTCTTTCTTTTCTTCTCTCCTTCCTCTCTCTTTGCTTTCTTCTTTCTTTGGTCCACCTTGGGCCTTCATCAAAGGCTCCTAAACATGGTCTTTTGGTCTCCAATTGGGTTAAGTCCGCTCTCATCCCTACAATCACAAAACATGCATTAGATGGGCCTTTTAATCATGAAAATCATGCATACCATGTCATGTAGTGGGCAATGCAATGTATAAATTGGAGATTCAACACCGGTCGTCCAGTAGCTCAGACCGGTCGTGCAACCGGTCATGCGACCGGTCGTCTGCGTAATGAGGCGTGTTCTACAAGTCCCGAAATTCTCTCCGCACTGCGTACTTTTACGCAATTTCTGGAAGATTCTGATGCTGCGGAGCCTCCCCACTATAAAAGGAAACCTAGGGATCGTTCCTATGGGATCTTAGATGAGTTTGAGCAAGGTGGGAGGCGGCGAAAGTGGATTTTGGAGTTCCACAACTCCTCCTAGCTTGTTTACTGTTTTCATGTTTTTCTTAGTTGTTTCATGTTTCCTAGGATCATGAACGGCTAAATCTCTTAGCTAGGACTAAGAGGTGAAGCTTGTAGTGAATCTAAGATGTTTCAATTCGTTTAAGTTGGTTTTCAAGTTGGATTTCATGTTTAAGAATAATGGTTTGAAGTTAATACAAGTTCTAAGTAGTTTTTCTTAGTCTTAAGATGACTCATGGATGTTTGGAAGAATTGCTTGAGTTCTTAACTGTTATGTGTTAGTCTAGACCTGTATGATCCGAGGAATTGGAGTACGCTCTAGTACTATGCTCTTCATGTGGGAACTTCCTACCAAAGTTCTACTTTTCTGGATTTCTGTAGTATGTATGGGACTGTGTATATGATTTGGATCCAGTTCAAATCATAATCTAGCTTTGTCTTGTGACAAGACTTAAGGATGGTTATGATTGTGAACTTAACTTATTTAAATTGGGATTGACCTATGCAATTGAGCATGCTCACCCTAGCTTGCATTGAGTGAATCATATACATTGTTCATACATATGGCAGGTTGTTTGGTTTAACTACTCTATCATCCGACTAGATAGATCTTAATTTCAATTCTAGTTGAGAAAGTGAGAAACCACAGCGAATTGAGCATCAAGGATTGCTACAAGTGGATCCTTGAACCCCTAGTACTTTTTACAATTGTTTGCTTCAGTTTAGTTCAACATTGCTACTTACATCAATCTACTACAAATCTGGTTGTTAGCTTCTCAATAGAAACTATTGGATGTGTTTATGAATTCCTAAATAAGTCCCTATGGATCGACCTCGGTCTTACCGAGTTTATTACTACATCGCAACCCTACACTTGGGGAAGCGAACATGATGCCTAGACATGGTTGGTTTCCTTGCTTTGGTATTGCAATGATTCGTTTGCTCTTAGTTGTGGCTGGTACCCTCTCGGTCCTTTATGTTGCTAATATTGTTGTTGCTTTAGGCGATGACATTCTTGAGAATTATGGCCTTCTCTTTCACAATTGAAGTATTTTCTAGTGAATTGGTGAGACGATTGTTGCTTAGGTTGGGGATTTTTTAGAGTGCTAGCCTGGATTGGGGTTGAGTTAGGAACAATTTTTTTTCCCTTTCCTTTGAAATCTTTCCTAGGATCTCTACTCTTCTGAAATTCTAAGTTGTCCTTCTCAATCACATGTGCCATTTTCATGACTTCAGCATGGGATGTTAAGTATATTCCTACTATTTGCCTTCTATATCCAACTTGAGTCCTTTTTCAAATTTTCTCACCTTCTTCTTCTCGTTGGCTATGAGATCAATTGTAAGGCATGATAGTTTAATGAATTTGGCTTCGTATTCATACAGACATACTCCCCTACTCGAGCTATAGGAACTCCCACTCCTTTTCCTCTTATACATTGTTTGAAAAATATTTCTCATCAAACTCTTCACAAAATCTGTCCCACGTCCACACAGTTCCGGTCGGGACAGATCTAGTTATAGTCTTTCGCCATAAATAAGCTTCACCTTGAAGCATTGAAGCACAAATACTGTGAGTGTCACTTTCTACACATCATCACATCGAATATTTTCTCTAGTTCCATCTTCCACTCGATCTCTTTCGATGGGTTTGTCTCTCCTTTGAACACTAGAGGAAAAAGTTTCTTAAATTCCATTACCAAACTATCCTTCATCTCAATTTACACGAAGTCTTTCTTAATCCCTTCTCATTTACTGGTTAAAGAAGTTGGTCATGGTACCTAGAACTCAAACCACTTTTTTCATGATCGGGTTCGCACCCACAGTTGGGATGGGAGAGGTTGAGTTTACAGTTGCAGTCTGTGCCCCTGACATGATTGGCTCGTTAGATGTATCCCTCCGTGCAAAAATATTCTTGGTTTTCTTAGGCCCCATAAATCTACAAAAGGTAAGGGTCGATTTTAGGTCCCAAAACTAAAATTTATTTCTAAGTTTTCTGCAACTAAGGGAAGTTCAATCATGTGTCTAGTTTTTCTATGTTTCACAATTCCAACCCTAGGTCCAGTTTTCTATCTGAAACCTACGCACTGATACCAAATTGTCACACCCCGACTCCGAAAACTTGAGTTCACTCGACTCAATCGTCGAGTCGGAGGTGTAACTTAGGTGTGGATGACAAATAAGCAAAAATACACACCAAGGTAGCTAATCAAAACCATCTACTCATAAAAAAAATTAAGGAAAATAATTATACATCATCATCCAAACCCAAAAGTAACATAATATCCGGTACATTAATCCACAAGCCATACTTGGCCAAAACATAACACTACTCAATATTAAGAATCGAAGTAACAATCTTTTATTCACTCATCTTATTAGCAGAAGCATGCTTCTCTAATGCACAAATCTGCTCTCAAAGCCTTCACATCTTTTTTAGAACCTGGATGGTTTTCCATTTAACAACATGAGTTAAAAGCCCAGCAAGTAGTAATAAGCATGATTCATAACAAGATCAAGATACAAAAGCAAGTTCATAAGAATTTAGTATGCCAACTACTCAGGGTACAGTTATAAGTTAAACCACCAGAGCCATGGCTACGCATAGCGTCTGCCCTACCAACACCCATTCAACCAAGACATGCACGATTTTAACACATGTAGTAGCGTACACACAGGACTGCCCATTGTTTCTTACATATGATGTGTGACCGTATAATGTGGCGATGAGTAGCCTACTTTTAAGGTGGCTAAACTTCTTCCCCAACCTTGACCTCAGTCGAAGGAGGAGGCCCTATTGGTACCAACTTGGGTTCCAATTGGAACGCTCACCCAAGAATTTAAGGGACACTTATTGCCCGAGTTGTCTGGTGTTCTAAAGAGTTACCACATCATATAAGGTATTTGCAAACTTTAACAGATATCAACAAGAATCAATAGTAACATGCAAATGTATATGATATGCCATGAGATGCATGTGGGAAAATCCATCCATGTAAGTGACTACTTACCCAACGTATACACTCTCCTTTATACCATTTGGGCTTCTTGATCATCTCCTTATCAATCTAATACTTACCCAACGTATACACTCTCCTTTAGACCATTTGGGCTTCTTGATCATCTCCTTATCAATCTAACGGCTAGATTTTGGTTCTTGATCTTTCGACAGTCTTCTCTTTCGAGACATGACTATAATTAAATGATCTAGTCAAGATACAATATTACACACATTAATATACAAAGAAAATAGGAGTCATCAGCAATCTAACCATTGATCTGAACTAATGAAACCAGGTACCTAGATCCTTGCCTTATATGTTCCCTCGTACTAATCGTGCCTCATCATTAATGTGATCTGAATCGTTCCTCAAGCCTAATTATATTAAGATCTTGTCTTAAGCTCCATTAGATGCTAAGATCCATCCGATCTAACCGTTGAAATTTATAATTCATCTCAACTTTGGATTTAACGGTTTAGATCTGTCAGCTAGGTCGGGTGGAACTTACTTCCCATATATATAGAATCCTTCAAATTACGTGTCATTGCCCAAAGTGAACGGTTGGATTGGGTGAGATCAGAATATTAACGGCTCAAGTTGATCATTTTGCCCTCTTCCTTTCTATACCATGGCATGGATCTAAGATCAGTCCAGTGATTACAACGATCAAGGCCACATCGTGGTCCTATGCATGATTTAAACCACAGAAAGCTTTAAATGACCAAATCTACCATTGAATCGTCAACTCTACCATTGGATCTTGGTGTAGGCAGTTAGGCCCACTTCTTATGTATGATTTAAAGTGGTGGAGCCCACTGATCTACCGCATGACCAATGGTAGGCCTAGCATTTCAAGTTAGATTAGATTATAGTTCTTAATTCAGTTTTTACATCAAGGTCCAAAGGTGGGGTCCACCTAAATCAAGATGCATTTTAAATCAAGGGTTCTTATTCAAGGCATATATCTTCAAAACCTATATACCATTTAGATTCTAACATGATCAGATTATCCAATACAATTAAAATCATCATGGTGGGTGTTCGCTTCCCCAACTGTAGGGTTACGATGTAGTAATAATCTCGGTAAGACCGAGGTCGATCCACAGGGACTCGTGTAGGAAATCACAAAATACTTCTAATGGTTTCTACTGAAGAGCTAACTATCAGAATTTTAGTAATTGATGAAGATCACACTTTTGAACTAAACTGAAAGTGATCAATTAATAAAAAGGCACTAGGGGTTCAAGGATCCACTTGTAACAATCCTTGATGCTCAATTTGCTGTGGTTTTTCATTTTCTCAACTAGAATTGAAATTAAGTTCTATCTAGTCGGATGATAGAGCAGTTAAAACAATCAATCTGTCATATGTGTGAATTATGTACATGATTCTCTCAATTCAAGCTAGGACGTGAGCACACTCAATTGCATAGGTCAATCCTAATTCCAATAGGTTAAGATCACAATCATAAGCTTCATTAAACTCTGTCACTATGCATAATTAGATCATGATTTAAACTTGATCCAAATCACATACACAATCTCACATAATCCAGAAATTTAAAAAAAATAGACTTTTGGTATGAAGTTCCCACATGAGGATCATATATCTAGAGTGTATTGAATCTAATTCCTCGGATCATACAGGTCTAGACTATCTCAAAACAATTAAGAACTCAAGCAATTCTTTTAAACATCCATGAGCCATCATAAGCTTAAGAAAAACTACTTAGAACTTTATTTAAACTTCAAACCATTGTTCTTCACTAATAATCCAACTTGAAACCAAATCAAACGAATTGAAACATCTTAGATTCATTACAAGCTTCACCTTTTAGCCCTAGCTAAGAGGTTTAGCCGTTCATGATCTAAGGAAACATGAAAACAACTAAACAAAGCATAAAACTAGAAAAACAAACTAGGAGTTGTAGAACTCTGAATCCGACTTCCGCCGTCTCCCACCATGCTCAATCTCTTTTAGGATGCTTTAGGAAGGAGCCCTAGGTCCCCTTTTATTGAATAGTGCGGAGAGTTCCAGATTGCGCAAGATTGTGCAAGAAATCTCGGACTGCGCAAAGAAAATCGGAGCTTGTGGGACACGCTCTGTTATGTAGACAATCGGTCGCACGACCAGTCTAAGCTCCTGGACGACTGGTCGCACGACCGGTCTCAAAAATACAAAAACAGTCCAGTGAGTTTTTCAGAAATTCAACTCCATGATTTTAATTCAAGGACCGGTCGCATGACCGGTCTAAGTAGTGGACAACCGGTCGTATGACTGGTCGTGGATGGTCCAGCAAGCTATGCAGTATGGCCCCTTCTGTTGAGTATTCGGACCAGTCGGACGACCAGTCCTGGGCTATGGATGACCGGTCAGACGACCGGTCTTCAGTCCTTTGCTTTCTTTCTTCAGTCATTCTGCTTTCTTTCTTCTCTCCTTTGCTTCTTTCTTCCATCCTTTGGCGCTTGGTCTTGTGATCTTCAATACTTGTAAGTAGCATCTTTAAGCCTTCTATTTATGAATCTTCTCTCTCATTCCTATAACCACAAAACCATGCATTAGTTGGGTCTTTAATCATGTATTTCAAGCATAGTTAGTGATAAAATGGGGTTAGAATATGCACATTTAAGAGCTTAACACACCCCTCAACCAGCATTTTGCTAGTCCTGAGCAAAACATGCATGAAACAAATTTCAATCTTCAAAACCCAACTCTCCTTCAAAAACCATGTTTCTATATACTTAATGATATGCGAGTGCAAGAATCAGGAAAACTTAGTGATAGAAGTTGAGACCTTAACCTTCTCATAACATAACAAGTATTTATATGAAATTCCAGCTGATTGATTGATAAATAAAAGAATCCAAACAATTTATCATAGTGTGCTCGGTGAATGTTCATCTCATGGATTTTCGGGGTTACCTTCCTTGTGAATTAATTAATAGAGATCAACAACAAGCTTATGACAGGAATTTGCCTTACCGTCCTTCCGACGGCTTTCATACTACGTCCCATTTCTGGCTTTGGTTATGGGTAGACCATCCCCCGGTTGGTAATAGGTAGCCATTTTCAAAATTTTCCACCATATTCTCCATCATTGCCAAATTTTCATCCTTCCTTACCCGTTTTCTTTTTCATTAGATAGGATTTTTAGAAATCCATATCTTTTGTTATTTTCCCATGGACAAGGTTGGACAAAGTACCCCGGCTTGGTTTCTCAACACCTCAAATCCAAACTTAACCAATCCACAATTCTACATAATCCTTTCAAAACATGAGAATCGTGTAATGTGAACTAGGTGTAAAAGTGTTTAGAAATTCTATCAATCATAAAAATAGGGGAATTCACATATAAAACTAGTATCTTAGAGATTGCGCAAGATATTCAACTTCACTCACTTTAATTTTCCTTTTTCTTATACTCACAACATCCCAAATGCATAGAAACAAAGTTTTCCAACGGAGTTTTGAATTTTGAAAAATTAGAAAAGTTCCTACATAATTGCTCAAGATGTTACAAAACACTGGATTCATCTTAGAGATCCTACACCCCCCAACCAAATCTTATATTGTCCTCAATGTAAAAGATATGCAATGAGCAAAACATGAGAACAATTCAAAAATAAAGGAGAGTGAGCAATGATAGTACCTAAGAGAATGAAAAGTGGAATTCGACCTCCTTCTAACAAACCTATGAAGAAGTAAATAAAAGCAACAAAATTCTAATCCTAACTACTCTATACTTCCATCAGACTAGGAGATCAAACATCCTGATACACAGGATCAGTCAAAGGTATGGATATACCTTCTGAAGGAAACTTCTCAAAGAACTGCTTTAACCATTGACCATTCACCTTAAAGATGTTGACGTTCCTTAGATTCAACAACTCGACGATCCCATATGTGTAGACAGTTTGTACAATGTAGGGACCAGTCATCGAGATCTCAATTTCCTCAGAAATAAATGTAAGCGAGAATTATACATAAGGATTTTTTTATTAATCGTGAAGGTCTTACGAAGAATGTTCTTATTATGGAACACCTTCGTTTTGTCCTTGTAAATTCTCGCATTTTCATATGCTTCATTCCGGAGTTCCGCAAGTTGATTCAATTGAAGTTTGCGCAACGATCTTGCTTTGTCAGAATCAAAATTCATCTTCTTTATTGCCCAATAAGCCCTATGTTCCAACTCCACGGGCAAGTGACAAGCTTTCCCATAGACAAGTCTATAGGGAGACATTCCAATGGGGGTCTTGAAAGCGGTACGGTAAGCCCAGAGTGCATCGGTTAAGTCGAAGCGACCAATCCTTGTGATCAGGGTTCACCGTTTTCTCCAAAATATGTTTAATCTCCTTATTAGATATCTCAACTTGTCCACTTATTTGTGGGTGATAGGGAGTGCTCACTTTGTGATTTATGCTATATTTCTTCATTAAGGCTTCAAATGGGCGATTACAAAAGTGAGACACCCCATCACTTATGATGACTCGAGTTGTTCCAAACCGGGAAAGAATATTCTCTTTTAAAAAACGAATAATTGTTTTATGGTCATTATTCCGGCATGGAATCGTCTCGACCCATTTGGACACATAGTCGACGGCAAGCAAGATATATAAGTTTCCAAAAGAAGATGGGAATGGACCCATGAAATCAATGCCCCAACAATAAAAAATTTCGATTGGTAAGATGGGATTGAGTGGCATCATATTTCTGCGGGAGATTTCTCCCAATTTCTGACAAGGCTCACATGTTTTACAAAACTCATGGGTGTCCTTGAACATGGTGGACCAATAAA
Source organism: Liriodendron chinense (assembly GCA_003013855.2). NCBI lineage: Eukaryota > Viridiplantae > Streptophyta > Magnoliopsida > Magnoliales > Magnoliaceae > Liriodendron > Liriodendron chinense. The sequence goes on from PVNU02001522.1 coordinate 1,562,084, forward strand.
ACCCACATTGCAGAATTTTGGTTGTAGTCTTCTTAGCCGAAAAGTGGCCACCACACGCCTGAGAATGACAAAAGGAGATGATACTATGTTGCTCATCATCTGGCACACATCTCCTTATAATTTGATCGGGACAATACTTGAATAAGTAAGGATCTTCCTATAGGAATTTCCTCACCTCGTTGAAGATCTTATCTTTATCTTGCTTTTTTCAATGTGTTGGAGTTGTACCTGTAGCAAGATAGTTAGCAATGTCCACATACCATGGAAATTGAGAGACGTTAAAAAGTTGTTCATCAGGGAACATGTCATTGATCGCAGTCGTCTCAGGGGAATCGGTGAGAACAAGTCTAGAGAGATGGTCAACCACTACGTTTTCTACTCCTTTCTTATCACGTATTTCTATGTCAAATTCTTGGAGTAGGAGGATCCATCTTAACAAACGTGGCTTAGCATCCTTCTTAGAGAGAAGGTACTTAAGCGCAGCATGGTTGGTGAATATGATGATCTTAGATCCAATCAAGTAGGACCTAAACTTATCCAAGGCAAAAACTACGGCTAAAAGTTCTTTTTTTGTTGTAGTGTAGTTTGCTTGGGCGGAGTTTAAGGTTCTACTTGCATAGTAGATAACACATGGCTTCTTCTCTTTTCTTTGGCCTAGCACAGCCCCAATAGCGTAGTCGCTCGCATCGCACATAATTTCAAAAGGAAGGCTTCAATCAGGTGGTTACATTATGGGAGCACATGTCAACATGCCTTTATGTTTGTCAAAGGCATTTTGACAATCTTCATTCCACTCGAATGAGTTCTCCTTTTGAAGGAGATTACATAAAGGACGAGAGAGTGAATTGAAGTCCTTTATGAACCGTCTATAAAATCCGACGTGTCCCAAAAAGGACCACACATCTCGTACGCTCTTGGGTGGTGGAAGGTTAGAGATAAGATCGATTTTATATTTCTCCACCTCGATTCCATTTTGTGAGATGATGTGACCAAGTACAATCCCCTTTTGAACCATGAAGTGACATTTCTCCCAATTCAACACAAGGTTCTTCTCTTCACATCTTTTCAACACAGATTTCAAGTGCATAAGGCACTCATCGAAGCTACAACCAAATACAGAGAAATCATCCATGAAGACTTCGACAATTGTCCCCACCATATTAGAAAAAATACTCAGCATACAACACTGAAAAATGGCAGGGGCATTACATAGTCCAAATGGCATCCGTCGATAGGAGAAAGTGCCGAATGGACATGTGAATTTAATCTTCTCTTGGTCCTTTAGGGCGATCTCTATTTGGTTGTACCCTGAATAGCCATCAAGGAAGCAAAAATGGGAATGACTCGCCAACCTTTCTAAAATTTGATCAACAAACGGTAGGGGGAAGTGGTCTTTCCTCGTAACTGTGTTTAGCTTCCTGTAGTCAATGCACATTCTCCAACAGGTAGTGACTCTAGTTGGTACGAGTTCATTATTGACATTGGCTACGATGGTTATTCCGGATTTCTTAGGCACCACTTGAGTTGGGCTCACCCATTGACTATCGGATATTGGGTAAATGATACCCACATCCAATAGTTTCACCACTTCGGCCTTAACCATCTCCTTCATGTTTGGATTGAGGCGTCTTTGTGGTTGCCTAGATATCTTCACATTCTCCTCAAGGTGTATGTGATGAGTAAAAATCAGCGGGTCAATGCCTTTGAGAACCACAATCGACCATCCAAGGGCACTCTTATGCTCTATTAGAGTGGCTATTAGCCTACTCTCTTGTTCCTCATCCAAGTGGGAAGAAATCACCACCGGATATGTCTCATCTCAACCTAAATATACATATTTCAAATCACTTGGTAATGGTTTTAGGTCGAGTGTTGGTGCCTTGATATTGGATGGGAGGGGCTTGTTCTCATTTAAGGGTAAAGGCTCAAATAGTGCCCTCCATCTTTTGTTATCAAGTACCGGCATCAAATATAAAATGACATCCATCTCTCGTATTGTGTCATCATTTATCTCATGAGATTGGGCTACACATGCTTTCAAAGGGTCGGAATAGAATATCAAGGGGAATGTATCCTCCACGAATGATTTAATCAAATTTATCTCGTGGATCTCATCATCAATTTCCTGTGGTTGTTTGCATAAATCAAATATATTAAGCTCAAGAGTCATATTTCCAAAGTACATTTGTATAAGCCCGTTTCTACAACTGATAATCGCATTGGAAGTAGCTAGAAAAGGGCGACCAAGTATAACAGGAATTTGAGCACCGGTACCTATCACGGGATGTGTATCCAAGACAATAAAGTCTACTGGGTAGTAGAATTTATCAACTTGGACTAAAACATCCTCAATCACTCCTCTCGGTATACGAATAGATCTATCAGTAAGTTGGAGTGTGGTTTTGGTAGGTTTCAATTCACCTAACCCAAGTTGTTCATAAACCGAGTATAGAATGAGGTTAACACTCGCCCCTAAATCAAGTAAGGCTTGTTTAATCTGGTAATCTCCTATGATGCATGAGATGGTTAGACTACCCGGATCCTTGTATTTTTGGGGCACCTCTTGTTTGATAATAGCAATCAAATTCTCAGTTTAAAGTACTTTGTTGTGAACATTGTGTTTCATTTTGACTGTACACAATTCCTTTAGAAATTTGGCATAGGATGGTATTTGCTTTATGGCATCCAACAACGGGATGTTGATCTTCACTTGCTTAAAAACCTCTAAAATTTCCAGGTTTTTGTCTAAAGGTTTGGGTGAAATCAACCTTTGGGGAAATGGGGCAACCGGCTTGTATTGCCTTTCCGGTTCTTTCTCTTGTGGAGTGTTGTTCGGGCTATCATTCTCTTTGGAATTTTTCGGATCATTAGGCTTTGGGGCGTTCACCGGATTAGATTTATCGATTATTTTCCCACTTCTCAAAGTAGTGATAGCTTGAACATGCTCCGTATGTTGGGAGGATGAGCTTGCGTCTTGTATCTCAAATTGGGTCCTTGGGTTAGGAAGAGGTTGGGCAAGAAGTGTGCCTTTCTCCCTAACACTGAGGTGAGATTCAACCCTAGCTATTGAGGTTTTCAAGTCATTGATGGCTTGAGTTGAATTTTGATTAAATTTCAATTGCTCTTGCATGAACCCATCTATTTTCAGAGAATTAGTCTTATTATATTCAGCTTGAACCGATACGAATGCACCTAACATCTTCTCTAGCGTAGCTTTTGGTATAATGACTAGGGATGGACCTAGTATAGGTTGAGCTTGAGGGGTATTGTTTTGTAACGCCCCGGATTTTCACAACCCGAGTTCTAGACTCGTGTACCAAAAACCCGGGCGCTAGCCTATGAAGAAAACTCACATTTCCTTTCATTTCCAAGTATCATTCCAAAAAGGGCGTTCACAGCGGAAAAATAAAACTAAGCACATAGGAAAGATATAACATATATGACAATAAGTCTAAGTGGTGTCCATAAAGATTATACAAACCAAATGTCTCGACATCTATTCCGAGATACAGAAAGGAAACAATCTAAATATATCTAACATAAATTAGAATACAGTAATTAAATAATTCTCAATCATAAACCAATTTAAATAACTATTGCCAAAATGCAAGACATTCAACTCTTCTTTGGACAAATGCAATGCATTGTCATCCCCAATCTCATCATCCTGCTCCTCACCAATATTACCTATATATATTGTTCAAATCATTTGCACCAACTATATAGTTGAAATATAACAGCATGAGTGGCCAGCTCAGTGTGAGGTCTCCTCAAGATTACACACCAACACATTAATCAAGAAGAATAAAAAAATGTACAAAACATCCATGATGCAGTCTTTCTTAAATGCATGAATGCATGCACATGTCCCTTAGCCTGGGGATGCACATCTAGTTGGAAAATGTGGTCTGGAAGTCACTAAGGACACACATCAGCTCCACAATGCAAATTCATCAATTGGTGATCCGGAAGTCACTAAGGACACACATCGGCCTCACCTAGTGGTCTGGAAGTCACTAAGGACACACATCAGCCCCACAATATCACGAGTGGTCATCACCAGTAAAAATACCAAAGGTACGTGCTCTCAGTGAATGACACACTCTATGATGGTCTAGAGCCAGTGAAAATACCTCGAGGGTACGTGCTCTCAGCAACCAGACCACCCGACGGTAATATGGGTCGTCACCACATGTCCCGTCTGTGCCATGATCTGCATGATTAAATTAACCATTATTATTCCAATTTACAACCAAACCAATTATGACATTCCCTTACAACTAGTGGCATTTCATCACAATAATTCTCCAAAATATTTTCGCACGAGTCTAACTAGGGACATAATCAATAATTTATCTCACAGGACCATTGGTCCATCAAGTCCATCGGGAATCCCAACAATTCATCTCAATAGGACATTCAGCCTAATGAGTCCATATAAAGACATTATAAAAAATATTTCCATACTAGTCCAGCTAGGGGCATAATCAAGATCTCATCTCATTTAACATTTAGTCCAACAATTCCATCTAAGGACACCATCAGGAATCTTTCCAATAAATCGCTTCCAAAGGCCACCAGTTTAAGGTCTCATCAAATATAGGTGATCGCAACCATTCAAATTCACATTCCACTTTCATATTCCAAACATGAGGAATGAAAATGACAATTCCAAAATTCGTAAATAATTCACAGTTATAAAGAAATTTACGTATAACAAGGTTAAACATATGATTTATGGCAAAATCAAACAGCAGAGGTAATCATGAGATAGTAAAATTTTCAGCCATAGATGAATAAAACTATTACTTAATTAACATGAAGGCGGAAAGCTCAAGGGGAGGAATCATCACCTTAAGAGTTAAATCACCTACTAATGTCGCTAAGAGGTGCATGCGTCCTTAGAATCGAATCCTGGTTCAAGAATTATGAAATCGTGCAGTTAGATTCTATTATTACACACAATCTATGTCCAGGGTTAGGCCTATGGTTTTGGTGATCAGGACAGTCTCATCTTCCTATGGCCAAACCCAAACCCTGAATAGGATAAATGGTTTGGATCGTAAGGATTTTAGGGTTTCTTGCTATAGTTTAAGCTTAGGCTTTCGGATTTAGATCCAAGGTTACCTGGTAGTTTACATCAAGTTTCTAGGTGGTCCGTGTTCACTCCTCAAGTGTAGGGTTGCAAAGTAGTAATAATTCGGAAAGACCTATCGTTCCCACAGAGATTTATGAATGGGTATTCTCAGAATTTGTCTAAAATAACTAATAATTAAGATCCTATTAAGAACTAAAGCTGGAAAATAGTGAGTTGAGTTTAAACAGTGAATGTGTAAGGTACTATCAATCTAAAAAGGCACTAGAGCGCCAAGGATCCACTTTTGATAAGTTTCAATGCATCAACACAACTAGATCTCACACAACTCAATCGGAATCGAATTCATATCTCTATCCGATCGGAATATAGAGCGGTTCAATCAACAATTATCTAAAATAGTTGCTCATTCATTGATTCGATTCCCACAACAATGCTTAGGCCTTGGGCACACTCAATTGTGTAGGCCAAGCCTCTTTCCAATCTAGTTGAGATTCAAAACCATAGCTTTCATCAAATCTTGTCACTAGACTTGATTACAACTAATGATTAGAACTCTAATTAAATCAAAATCAATCAGCAAACAGCTATTTCAGATTATAACAAAAGATAAGAACTTTAGTTGAAAGAGTTCCCACATGAAGATCGGGCCATTGTACACAAGACAATCAAAGGATCTGCCATGCTCGAAGTCGATGATAGATCAATGAACTACACAAGCATAAACAATGCTCAGAAGGTAAGCTACCAAGCTTAGAATCACTAAGAATCACATGAGCCTGGAGTCATCAAGAGATCAAAGTAAAACCAAACTAGTACTTGATTCAAACTCATATTAACTAAAATTCTTCAATTAAATCATAAAAAGGAAACCTAGGTTGCATCAATCCATCAAAAACGAATCAAAAGCTTCACCTCTTAGCCCTAGCTAAGAGGTTTTAGTTCATCTCTAACATCCTTAAACTAGAAGCCTCAAAAACATAAAAAACTACTAAAACAGGAAGAAAACTAAGAAAACTTGAAGTAGAATCCATCTCCCAAGCAATCCCCACGTCTTAACATGCCTTGGTATGAAGAGGAGAAGTCCCTTTTATAGATTGGCGGGGAAGATTCCAGATTTAGCAAGGAATTACGCAATTACACAGAGAAAATTGGAGCTTTGCGTGCAATCTGTTACGCAGACGACCGATCGCACGACCGGTCTGAGCTGTGGACGACCGGTCGCACGACCGGTCTCAAAATTGTAGAATTTGCCCAGAGAGTTTGTGTTTCTGGACTACTCTCAACCTGTCTGGCGACCGGTCTGGCAACCGATCTAGCTGTGCAGACCTGTCTGGCGACCGGTCTTGGGACAGGTCTTGGGACAGGTCTTGAGACAGGTCTTGGGACAGGTCTTGCATATTTTCTTCTTTTTCTTTCTTCTTCTTTCCTCCACCTTTTGTCACTTGTTATGTTAATCTCCAATGCATACAAAGTGACTCTTTTGACTATGAATTAGTGAAGTCTCCCTCTCATTCCTACAATCACAAATCCATGCATTAGATTAGTCTTTAAATCATGAAAAGCATGCATAATGAGTGATGAATTGGGGTTGGAATATGCACAATTAAGAGCTCAACACACCCCCTAACCAGCATTTTGCTAGTCCCGAGCAAAACATGCGTGAAACAAGTTCAATTCTCCAAAAACCAACTCTCCTTCAGAAACTATGCTTCTATCCATTCCGAGACATACAAGTGTAAAATTCAGAAAAATTAGGTGATAAAAGTTGAAACCTTAAACTATCAAAACATAATAAGTGTCCATATGAAATTCCCGCTGATTGATTGATGAATAGAAGAACTCGAACAAATTCAACCTAGTGTGCATAGTGAAAGTTCATCTCATGAGTTTCTAGGCTTATCTTCTTCATAGATCAACTAAACTATGGATTTCAAGGTGTATAGAGCAGCACTAAGCCAATGACAGGAATTTGCTTTACCGTCCTTTCGATGGCTTTCATACTACGTCCCATTTCCAGCTTTGGTTACGGGTAGACCATCCCCCGATTGGTAATATGTAGCCCTTTTCGGAATTTCCACCATTTTTTCATCATTACCAAATTCATCCTTCCTTTTCCTTTTTCTTTTAAGTTAGATAGAATTTTTAAAAATCCATATCTTTCGTTATTTTCCCATGGACAAGGATGAATAAAGTACCCCGGCTTGGTTTCTCAACACCTTAAATCAAAGTCTAGCTAATCTACAAATCACATAATTCTTTCAATCCATGAAAATCGTGTAATGTGAACTAGGTGTAAAAGTGTTCAAATTTTCTATCACTCACATAAATAGGGGAATTCACATATAAAACCATTATATTAAGAGAAGTTCAAAGCTTGCAACATCACTCACTTCATATCTCCTCTTCTTATACTCGTATCATCTTGAATGCATAGAAATAAAGTTTTCCAAAAGAGTTTTGAATTTTAGAAAAATTGAAAATTTTCTACATAATTGCTCGAAACGTCACAAAAGCTGGTAGATTCATCTAAGGAATCTCACCCCTCAACCAAAATATTACATTGTCCTCAATGTAATAAGATATGCAATATGCATGACATGAGAGCAATGACATAAAATAAAGGAGAGTGAGAACGAGAGTACCTGAGGTAGCAAGTAGATCAATTCTAGCATCTTCCATTGTCTCAATGAGACTTATTCAATCCTAAATGCATAAAGAAATCCTAACCTACCTACCTACCTTTAATTAGTCCGATCGACTACATGATCAAATTTGAGCAGGATCTTCATGAATTTCAATAGGTTTCTCATGAGGACCATTGTCTTACAAGTGATCATACATTGTCCTAACCGGTGGAACATTATTCATCTCTTTCCGATACTCTCCCATTGTCTTACCTGGCGAAAGTTATGCCCATTGTTGTCATTCCGGTAATCTCGCAAGGTCTAACCTGGGGGAGTATTAGAAGTAGATTGAGTTATAGAAAGATATTCATGCTTGTAATGGTTCCAATCATAATGATTTTTTATTTGGTTCGACCTCTCATCTTCCAAAAGGTATTTAGACAATCCACCCGTCTAATCATTCATAATGAAATTATAAGAAGTTGAAACAGAAAAGAATTCTTCCTTCCATCCTTTACTCCTCTCTAAGACAGAAGCACAAGGTGTCTTGCAATGGCTGAGCCAGAAGCAAGGATAGAGTCCGATTTCTCCCGGTCAATAGGGGTTCAGAGAACTCCCCACCCACTCTTTAAGTCTTTTGAGAAAAGTGCAGAAAAAGAAGAAAGATGAATAGGTTTGAGAAGAGAAATCTCTGAGCACAAGGTGATCCAAGACGGTAAAGCCGACCAATAAGAATTAAGGCGGCACAAGGCCAACCTATCAGAGATCCAAAAGAAGTCTCCACCCACTCTACAAGAGATGAATATGGTAGGAATGAGTAGGAGAAGAAGAAGAGTAAGGTTAGAAAGATAGAACCTGATTTGTCACTTGAGATTCTTACTTCTTCTTCAACTTCCTAAAAATCCCTGAAGTAGATCTATGTTAGGATCCTGCAAAATCAAAACAAACTAAGTTAGTATCCTGAAATTAAAAGAAAACTTAGTCTAGAAAGCAAAACAAATCCTAAACCTATCTTAACACAATCTTAACTAAAAGCTATCTCAGCAAATTCTAAAAATATCGCATAGAAATCCCCGGCAACGGCGCTAAAAACTTGTTCACTCCCCAAGTGTAGGGTTGCGAAGTAGTAATAATTCGGAAAGACCGAGTATCGTTCCCACAGAGATTTATGAATGGGTATTCTCAGAATTTGTCTAAAATAACTAATAATTAAGATCCTATTAAGAACTAAAGCTGGAAAATAGTGAGTTGAGTTTAAACAGTGAATGTGTAAGGTACTATCAATCTAAAAAGGCACTAGAGCACCAAGTATCCACTTTTGATAAGTTTCAATGCATCAACACAACTAGATCTCACATAACTCAATTGGAATCGAATTCATATCTCTATCCGATCAGAATATAAAGCAGTTCAATCAACAATTATCTAAAACAGTTGCTCATTCATTGATTCGATTCCCACAACAATGCTTAGGCCTTGGGCACACTCAATTGTGTAGGCCAAGCCTCTTTCCAATCTAGTTGAGATTCAAAACCATAGCTTTCATCAAATCCGGTCACTAGAGTTGATTGCAACTAATGATTAGAACTCTAATTAAATCAAAATCAATCAGCAAACAACTATTCCAGATTATAACAAAAGATAAGAACTTCAGTTGAAAGAGTTCCCACGTGAAGATCGGGCCATTGTACACAAGACAATCAAAGGATCTACCATGCCCGGAGTCGATGATAGATCAATGAACTACACAAGCATAAACAATGCTCAGAAGGTAAGCTACCAAGCTTAGAATCACTAAGAATCACATGAGCCCGGAGTCATTAAGAGATCAAAGTAAAACCAAACTAGTACTTGATTCAAACTCATATTAACTAAAATTCTTCAATTAAATCATAAAAAGGAAACCTAGGTTGCATCAATCCATCAAAAACGAATCAAAAGCTTCACCTCTTAGCCCTAGCTAAGAGGTTTTAGTTCATCTCTAACATCCTTGAACTAAAAGCCTCAAAAACATAAAAAACTACTAAAACGGGAAGAAAACTAAGAAAACTTGAAGTAGAATCCGTTTCCCAAGCAATCCCCACGTCCTAGCATGCCTTGGTATGAAGAGGAGAAGTCCCTTTTATAGATTGGCGCGGAAGATTCCAGATTTAGCAAGGAATTACGCAATTACGCAGAGAAAATCGGATCTTTGCGTGCAATCTGTTACGCTGACGACCGGTCGCACGACCGATCTGAGCTGTGGACGACCGGTCGCACGACCGGTCTCAAAACTGCAGAATCTGTCCAGAGAGTTTCTGTGTTTCTGGAATACTCTCGACCTGTCTGGCGAACGGGCTGGTAACCGGTCTAGCTGTGCAAACCTGTCTGGCGACCGGTCTTGGGACAGGTCTTGGGACAGGTTTTGCATACTTTCTTCTCTTTCTTTCTTCTTCTTTCCTCCACCTTTTGTCACTTGTTATGTTAATCTCCAATGCATACAAAGTGACTCTTTTGACTATGAATTAGTGAAGTCTCCCTCTCATTCCTACAATCACAAATCCATGCATTAGATTAGTCTTTAAATCATGAAAAGCATGCATAATGAGTGATGAATTGTTATGTTAATCTCCAGTGCATACAAAGTGACTCTTTTGACTATGAATTAGTGAAGTCTCCCTCTCATTCCTACAATCACAAATCCATGCATTAGATTAGTCTTTAAATCATGAAAAGCATGCATAATGAGTGATGAATTGGGGTTAGAGTATGCACAATTAAGAGCTCAACAGTCTGTCAGATGGTTTGGATAAGTGGTGGACTCCTTGTATGGTCCCACGCAAATTTCAAGTTAAACAAATTTTTAGTTCAAATTTGGTTCTAGGCCATTTTTGCCTAATTGGTGATCACATGAGGCCCACACTTAATAAAATAAAAGAATCATTTGGTAACCCTATATATGGGCTTCAAAAACCACCCGACAACTCTTCTGGATTAAGTGTATATAATTTTAGCAATGGCCCCAACATGGAGCTTGGAAGAGTTGTGCTGAAATTAATGTAGAACTAGTTTTGCACCAACTTTGAACATGTCCCACCATCAAACGGGGTCACCTTTTGGCGTGCCAGGAAGGGCCCATGGTAGATATACAAATGGTCTTCAAAACCCATAAGGTATAGCATGTTGGATGCATGTGCAAAATTGGTGGTGCGAGGCCAAACTTGAGCTCTTGAAGTTTCTGCACAACGTTTCCTGGCCCCATTTTTGGGATCAGATTTTCAATCTTATGGGGTTCACTTTGGCCCAAGTAAAATAACATTTTTCTTTACTGATATATATGTTAGAAATCCCACTTGGTGGCCCTCACATATATTGTACATGGGGCCCACCACAGAGGCCCAAAGTGGCCCACTAGCAAGCTAGTTTAGTACATAGAAAATTTTAGCAATTACGTACAGCAAAGTACTAAAAACTTCAATAAATTGAAGATATGAGAAGTAACCAATTCCAAGGGCAAGTGGGGCCCACATGCTAGAAAATGACATGGGTAAGGCATATACATCACTAGCGGGCCCCAACTGCCGGGCCACATGAACATGATCATGCACCAAAATTTCATGCAATTCATCAAAGAAGGGAGTGATCCACACACACACCACGGGTTGCCCTATGAATGGGCGCCCCAAAACATATGCATCAAGGGTTCTACGGCTGTCCAATGAGTAGCCCGATCAGGCATAATCATCAAGAGTGGGTCCCACTTCGCTGGGCCACACTAGAAGGGCCATGGGCCCACAAATCATGTCAAACGCTCAAAAAGAGGGGGCTGCTCATGCAACCCACTTGCTGCCCTATTTGGGTGAAAACCACACACACATGCACAGGTGTGCTGCATAAAAGGTGGACCCCGTTGTCCAATTGGACGGCTCACGAAAATCACATGCATCGCAAGTGGGTTCCATGTCCCAGTGGGGCCCACAACAAAAGATGGACAGCGTGGGTATACATACATCAAGGTGGGCCTAAAATGTACATCAAGGTGGGCCCCACTATGTGTGTGCCACCCTCTGACCTTCACGTCAGCATGCCACGGTGTGCAGGGGTCCCACGTCAGTGGACCCTGCTTAAAACCAAACCAAAAGGAAAAGAAGAAGATAGAAGGAGAGAGAGAGAGAGAGACGTTGGACGGTTGTGCAGGGGGCTATCAGCTTAAACCGCGGGCCCAACATAAACTATGGTCATTCAACCATAGATTGGTTGACATGCACACATCATGGTGGGGACCCACAATCAGTGGACCCCACCTCCATGGCCTCTCAAACAGGTTGGAGGCAAACGAACATAATGGTGGCTGCAGCCAAGCCCACCTAGCTGTCCACCCTCGCACATATGTATCAAGTGGGGCCCATGGTCAGTGGACCCCTCCAAATTCTACCCTCGGAAGCAACACACATGCCCACACATCATAGGTGGGTCCCATGCAAACCTAGATCGACACCAGTCCTCAAGAAGTGCAGGTTTCTCCCACAACTTCAGACACTGGCCCAGTTTGGACCCATCACAAGGCACCATGGCTTCCACCCTTGGTGGCCCACTTACGGCCTTCCTTGGCCAACCACACAAGCATATGGGACCCCACATAGTAGGCCCCACACACAGCAAACAAAAGAAAAAGGAAGAAGAAGTAGGGGAGAAAGAATGAGGAAAGAAGGGGCGTAAACTCACCTTGGGTGCATAAGGGTTGGATGGCCTCCACCCACGTTCTCTTTCTTAACTCTCTCATCACTCTCTCAGCTTCTCTCTTCTCACACTCTCATGGTGGGTCAGGCATGGTGTTCACTTCCCCAAGTATAGGGTTGTGATGTAGTAATAATCTTGGTAAGACCGAGGTCGATCCACAGGGAAGGAAGTTGTTATAGACAAAATAATGGAGATCAGCTCAGCTATTAAAGATTGTACACGGGCGCCCATTCTACTCTCGAGATCATCTGATCGAGAGTCGCAGATCGGGAAAGTACGGAAGTACCCATCAGACTCTCGAGATCATCTGATCGAGAGTCGTAGATCGGGAAAGTACGGAAGTACCCATCAGACTCTCGAGATCATCTGATCGAGAGTCGCTGATCGGGTAAGTGTAGGGTGCCCATTCGACTCTTGAGATCACAAGCTCGAGAGTCGTAGGATAGATAAATACGGAGCACCTATTCGCAAGGCTTCGAGCTCCCTTAGTCGATGGTCAGATAAAGCGAAGCAAAGATTCCTTTCCTGAATAGCGAGCAGACCTTCTCACAAGTCGTTGAAAGGAGTTACGTCAAAATGAGCGAGCACTTGGACTCGCGACCAGGTTCCAACATGCGAACAGCTTTTCTACGGTTACACCTCTTAACCTTCAGTACCAGCACCTGATTCCCGTCGAGCAGCTTGTTCAATCCCTCTGCGATGCCAGGCAGAGCTACACCCAGCTCGGTGGTTTCCGTCTTGTCGGTGTCTCCTTCCTTTTCGCTGGCTATGACTCCAACTACGGTTTCCAACTCTACATGAGCGATCGGCGCTATTACTATGCCTACCGGCAGCCCGTATAGGTCGGATTTTGGGCTTATCTTCTCTGGTGGTTCCGGATCTCAGGGGATTGCCATCAAGGGATTTGATTGCCGAAATAAGTCTCCAAAGATGAGGATCTTATCCCACGAAGTCAGCAAGATCTCAGTATCATACACAAGATTAGCGGGATCTCGATATCTTGCGTAACAGATTGAACCGCTTCAGATCTATATAAAGGGACGACTCCATTAAGGGAAAGGTACACACACAATATTCGATCTCTGTCCCGTTTTGCCTGGCTACTCTTTTTCTTTTGGTCTGACTTAAGCATCGGAGGGCTAACGGCTGGACCCCAGCCACCCTTAGTTGCTGTCTGCCTTCTTTCAGGTTTGGCGGAGGGAAATCCCTGGTGAAGAGAAGGTGAACATCCGAAGGATCCAATTACAAAATCTGACGTTAACAGTTTGGCGCCGTCTGTGGGAACGACTTGATCGTCAAAATCAATCGTTCTAACCATCGATCAAAATCCTTCGGCGATGCCTCCTAAAAAGGCTGTTCATCCTTCAACTTCAAGGCAGGCACCACCTCCGCCTGATGAGACGGAATCCGTACCTGCTCTTCCACCCACCTCGACGAACATCCCTCAAGGAGCCCCAACTGTGCCATCACCAAACCCACTATTGGAAGCTTCTGGAAATCAAGACGATGTCCTACGTTTCCTCGGAAACACTCTCTTAACTCTAAACGCTGGAGTTCAAGCGTTGTCAAATCGGCTTGATCAGCATTTCCCCGAACCTCAGAGACAAGCCTCCGAAGGGTTACCACCGCAGCCCATACCAGTGGCATCTAGACATTCTATGGACGAACCACAGGTCCCACCACTTGGCAGCCATCCCCCTGTACCGTTTCCACATTCTATACATTCTAGTTCGTCTCGACAACCTCAACCGCAGGGCTCCACCGCCGAAACATCAAGCTATACCCTACCATGGGAAGGAGATCTCAAAAGAATCCATGATCGTTTTGATGTCATGAAACAGCGATACCAGGCAAATCGGCCATCTGTCGTCATGGCGGCGATACATCAATCCGAGTCCCCCTTCACCAGCGAGGTTATGGAAGCCCCATTACCTAGAAAGTATCGAACGCCTGTTATCACCCCGTACACAGGTATTGGCGACCCTCTTGAACATCTGGAAACATACAGGTCCCTCATGGAGCTGGAGGGACATGGTTCAGAAATCATGTGTAGGGCTTTTCCCTTAACATTGAAGGAAGCAACTCGTACGTGGTTCCGGGGGTTAAAGCCTCGTTCCATCAGTTCCTTTTCCCAGTTATCGGAGATATTCCTTTCTCAGTTCATGGGAAGCATTCGCATTAAGAAGCCAGCCTCCCATCTGATGAATCTGAGACAGCAGCATGGGGAGACAATAAAGGAGTTCACAGTACGGTTCACTGCCGAAGCCGTCCAAACTGAGGGTTACACTGAAGAAAAGGGTCTTACAGCCCTCATTGCCGGAATAACGAGCGAGAAATTCAGGTTTGCCTTAGATAAAAGCCCTCCGAAAACTATGGCAGAGTTTCAAGCCAAAGCTCAGAAATATATCAATGCAGAAGAAGTCGCATTGACACGCCATGGAGTATAAAGTAAGAAACGCAAGCCAGAAGGGACCTCTTCTACAGATAAGAAATATTGTCGTGATCAGCGCGATCGTTCTCCCAAGAAGCCTTACTCTGGTAAATATCACAACTATACTCCTCTTAATCAGTCTCATGAAAAGGTTCTAATGGAGATTAAACACAAGCCATATGTGAAGTGGCCTGCAAAGATCAAATCCGATCCTGAAAAAAGGGATAAGAGCAAGTTCTGTTACTTCCACAAAGATCACGGGCATAGGACCCAGGACTGTGATCATATCGAAGCCCTTATTCGAAAAGGCCATCTTTAGGATTATGTTGCTCGTAAAAATCGATCACCAGAAAGGACGAAGACCTCATCTCGCCAGAAGGAACCGCCTCATCATCAAACTGACCAAGAGGACGCTGAGCCCACGGGAGAAATCCGCACCATCGTCGGAGGACCGGCTTGCGGGGGTGACTCTCAAGCTTCAAGAAAAGCATACGCCCGAAAGGCATCCAGAGAGCCCCAGGAGATCTATTGGCTGGAACAGTCGTCTAGCTCGTCAAAAGCCAGCCATCCTCCAATTTCCTTCACTCTCGAAGATGCAACGGGAATTCACTTCCCTCACGAAGATTCCATCGTAGTCACATTGAAGGTATCAAATTATCTGACACATCGAATTATGGTGGATATAGGTAGCTCGGCCGATATTCTATACTTGGAAGCTTTCAACAAAATGGCACTTGCCAGAGGCCTACTCAAGCCAGTTTCGACCCCCCTCGTCGGCTTCGGAGGTGAAGTAGTGACACCTGAAGGAAGCATTGATCTCCCGGTTACTTTTGGAGAAAGTCCAGCGAAGACCACCATCTTCGTAAACTTCCTCGTGGTGGACCGAAAATCAGCATATAACGCCATTTTGGGGCGGCCGTCTCTAACTAAGATTGGGGCAGCCTTACACCCTTCGTATCTGTGTGTTAAATTTCCTACCCCAAATGGTATCGGGGTCGTGCGAGGAAGTCAACAGGAGGCACGGTCTTGCTACCAGATAGCCCTCCAAGATCGAAAGAAGGCTCAAGCGACACCCGTCATGGAGATAGCTCAAGGTTCACCCGACGTTCCCTCCACCACCTTGTTGGATCCAAGAGAAAATGCTCTGAAGTCAGGCACTCCGGGGGAGGAAACAGTGGCGATTCACCTGACCGAAGGCGACCTGCCTAAGATCGTTCACATTGGATCCTCTTTAACCAGTGCCCACCGCGGAGATCTGATCCGTTTCCTCACTGAATATCAGGACGTGTTCGCTTGGTCTCATAAAGATATGCCAGGTATCGACCCCAACGTCATCGTACATCGTCTCAATATCGATCCAAAGCGTAAACCCGTACATCAGCGTCGACGAACCTTCACTGCAGAAAGGCAAATGGCGATCAAAGCAGAAGTTGAGAAGCTACTCACGGTCAATTTCATTAAAGAAGTTGACTACCCAGAGTGGGTCGCGAACATAGTTCTTGTCCGGAAAGCTAATGACAAATGGAGAATGTGCATCGATTATTCAGATCTGAACAAAGCATGCCCTAAAGATAATTTCCCAACGCCGCGAATAGACCAGTTGGTCGATTCAACAGCTGGACACGCTCTGCTCAGTTTTATGGATGCTTATTCTGGTTACAACCAGATTATGATGCATCCACCTGATAGCCAGCATACTGCCTTCATCACTGATCGGGGACTATATTGCTACCAGGTAATGCCGTTCGGTCTTAAAAATGCAGGGGCCACTTATCAACGTCTTGTCAACAAAATATTCGCTGCTCAGATCGGTAGGAATATGAAAGTTTATGTTGACGACATGCTCGTGAAAAGCATCGTAGAAGATGACCACATTTCTGATCTTCGAGAAGCCTTTGATTTAATGAGGAAGTATCAAATGAAATTGAACCCAGAGAAATGCGCGTTTGGAGTGTCTGCAGGAAAGTTTCTTGGGTTCATGGTTGGCCAGCGTGGAATTGAGGCAAATCCTGAAAAGATTAAAGCATTGATAGAGATGAAATCCCCCGTTACTCTGAAGGACGTCCAACGTCTGGCTGGTCACATCGCATCATTAAATAGGTTCATCTCGCGAGCATCTGACAAGTGCTTGCCCTTCTTCAAACTCCTTCGTGCAACGGCCAAGTCTGATTGGAAGTGGACACCTCAGTGTGAAGAAGCTTTTCAACAACTGAAACAATACATGAGCGCTCCCCCCATTTTATCTAAACCTGTAGCACATGAGCAACTCATTCTTTACTTATCTGTGTCCGCTACGGCCGTTAGCGCCGCATTAATAAGAGAAGATTCCGGGGTGCAAAGGCCCGTTTATTATGTTAGTCGAGCAATGGTTGATGCAGAAACTCGGTATTCTGATATGGAGAAACTGGCCCTAGCCTTAGTCACGGCAGCTCGAAAACTGCGACCATACTTTCAGGCCCATGCTATTCTAGTACCAACAAATCATCCATTACGGCAAGTCCTTCAAAAACCTGAGGCTTCCGGGCGTTTAACTAAATGGGCGGTCGAGATCAGTGAGCATGATATCTCATTCTGTCCTAGGACCGCAGTCAAGGGCCAGGCCGTGGCTGACTTCATCTACGAATTTACTTATTCTTCTGAAGATAATATCATGACCAGTGACCAGCCTCCTTGGTCACTCTTCGTGGACGGGTCGTCGCGGGCCACTGGCAGCGGAGCGGGCCTGATTTTAGTGGCTCCCGACGGGTCGCATTTTCAATATGCTCTGCGTTTCGAATCACGTGTCTCCAATAATGAAGCAGAATATGAGGCCCTGATTGTTGGCCTCGAACTGGCCATTGTCCTCGCAATCCAGAATTTGTTAATTCATAGCGACTCCCAGCTCATTGTCAACAAAGTTCTTGGTGAATTCGAAGCCAAAGAAGAAAGAATGGCCTTATACAAGTCTCGTGTCCTCATCCTGCTCGCCAAACTGAAGACTTATGAAATAACCCATATTCCTCGCGAGAAGTACCAACTTGCCGATTCCTTGGCAAAGCTCGCCTCTGCACCAGAATCTGAGTTATCGCATTCGATCCCTATCGAGCACCGTCAGGTCCTGTGTATCGACCAAGCGATTCTCGAGCATGTAATATCGATACAATCATCTCCATGTTGGATGGATCCTATCATCCTCTATCTCAGAGACGGACACCTACCAGAGGACAAGAAAGCTGCAAGGCAAATTCTTCTTCGGGCTGCTAGGTATACTTTGCAAGACGGAATATTGTTGCGCAAAAGCTTTTCCTTGCCTTATTTGAGGTGTCTTCATCTAGAAGAAGCACTTCGTGTTCTAGACGAAGTACACCAGGGGGCATGTGGTAACCATCCCAGGGGGCGATCCCTAGCGTATAAAGCGATGAGGCAAGGATATTATTGGCCCACTATGAAAGCAGACGCCATCGAATTTTCTAAAAAATGCGACAAGTGTCAACGATATCTACCTATACCTCATGTACCGTTCGAGCGGATGACCCCAGTTGATAGCCCCTGGCCTTTTGCTCAGTGGGGGATCGATATCATCGGGCCCTTACCCATGGGAAAGGGACAGAATAGGTTCGTGATCGTGGCGGTTGATTATTCACCAAATGGGCCGAGGCAGAACCATTAGCCAAGATTACTGAGAAACAAACTACTAAGTTTATATGGAGAAATATCATATGCTGTTTCGGACTTCCTCATACTATAATTACCGATAACGGAACGCAGTTCGACAACGCAGCCTTTGATGAATTTTGCGAAAAATGGAAGATACGTAATCTCCGCACTTCTCCATATCATCCTCAGGCGAATGGGCAGGTCGAGGCAGTGAATAAAATCATAAAGCATCATTTAAAGACCAAGCTAGGTGAATGTAAAGGGGTGTGGCCAGAACTTCTGCCAGACGTATTATGGGCCTATAGAACCACGGCTTGTACATCAACAGGTGAAACTCCTTTCTCCTTAGCATTTGGTGTTGACGCAGTGGTACTAGTGGAAATTCAAGTGCCCTCGTATCGG
Organism: Liriodendron chinense; assembly: GCA_003013855.2. NCBI lineage: Eukaryota > Viridiplantae > Streptophyta > Magnoliopsida > Magnoliales > Magnoliaceae > Liriodendron > Liriodendron chinense. Next base: position 1,580,994 of record PVNU02001522.1, read on the forward strand.
ATCGAGCAGTATGACCCCGCAAGTAATCAGGAAAACCTCCGACTTGATCTCGATCTCTTGGAAGAACGAAGAAAGGCTTCCCAAGTACGAATGGCGGCATATCAACAACGTATTGCTCGTTATCGAAATGCGAAGGTTCGGCCTAGACCTTCCAGCTCGGAGATTTGGTCCTAAGGCAAAATCTTGGAGTTCCCGCTCGTTCGCTGGATCCAAATTGGGTAGGCCCATATCGGGTTATTAGGATTGTGCGACCCGGTACTTACTATCTTGAAGACATGCAAGGAAAGCATGTACATCGCCCTTGGCACATGGAGCATTTGCTACGATACTACCCCTAGATTCTATGTAGTTCATTACAACATTTTATGAATAAAGTGAAAGATATCTTTTGGTCGCTACTCCATTTACATGGATCTGAATAGCCCTGAAGAGAGTGCATACCATCTCTTGGCCAATTGCCCACCCTTGGTAGGATTGAAATAGTTACTAGTTGGTTGCTTCTCCATTCTATGGATTAAAGATAGCCCCGAAGAGAGCATACGTGCTCTCTTGACCAACCTTCTGCCCTTGGTAAAATCAAAATCTCAATTGATAAATCAGTCTATCTCCACGAGGGCATGGTCGCTACGACCCCTCGGATTGAGCACATTCTCTCAATCGATAGATCAGTCTATCTCCACGAGGGCATGGTCGCTACGACCCCCCGGATTGAGCGCATTCTTGCAATCCGGGTTGAGCATAACTCATTGCAACAAGGCATTCAGTACATGAAAAGAAAGTAAACAAAAATGAGAAGGCATTCATTGTGTGAAAGGGAAAGAGTAAACGAGGACAATACTTCCAAAAATATTTTTTCATTGATGATAAATGTTTACAATATCTATTCACGAATACAAGAGAGGAAAACAAAGAAAATCAATCCCTTGGAGGAGGAGCTGTGCTCTCAACTTCAGGGCCCATTTCTGGAGCCCCTTCAGCCTGAGTGGCTTCAGTCACCTCGTTCTCAGCAGCAGCTTGCTCTTCGGCAGCTATGATGGTCACGACTCGACCAAACTCCCCCATATCAGAGGATGGGATCATTCGTTGCACTACTCTTAGCGCAAAGTCGCGACCAGCATCATACCACTCGTACATTTCGTCGTCATATAGCTGCGAAGTCCGGAACTCGGAAACCGCCCGAGGACCTTCCTCCGAGAGCATTTTTACAAGGGCGACTCTCTCCTCGTCCCAGTGGATCGAGTCGTCCTTAAGCTGTGCAAGAGCGGTGCGCTCCTTGGTCAGGTTGTCGTAGGTCTCCTTGAGCTGCGACCTGACCTCCGCGAACTGCTCCTCCAACGAGATCTTGTCTTGGCGGAAGATCTCTCTCTCTCTCTCTCTCTCAGCCTTCTCCTTCAAACCCGTGAGCTTCACGAAGTCTGAGTCCAAGGCCTGATACCTGTCGGTCAGGACTTGGATTTTCTCGATGAGGATCTTTTTCTCCTCATCTCTCTTCGCGATCACCGCCTCACGGGCCTTGAGCAGCTGATCTCTTCCTTGAACTGCCTTCTCCAAGGCAGTCCTCTTCCCCTCAGCTTCATCTATCGTGCGACGGGCGGCAATGATATCACGCCTCGTTCGCAGGATAAGATCTAGGCCCTGCAAAAGTGATGAAAATTGTGAGAAAGAATTCTGGAACGTAGTAACAGATTAAAGCAGGTCTTGACAAGGTCTTACCTGAACCATCCTCACCCCCGCTTCGAGGAAAAAGGTTCTCAGGGCTTGGCTCAGGAAGAGAGCCGAAGGCATGAGGAGGGACATTCTCAAATAAAAATTTACATACTGGATGGAGGTGGCGGGGAATAGAGTACGTCCCGCTCCCTGACGGTTGGGCAACGACCAACCCGGCCTGCTCGCGAGGTGGAGGCATTGACTCGCGAGCAGGTCCCTGCTCGGCAGCAGGAACTAGTTCGCGAGCAGGAGTCGGCTCTTGAGGCTCTACCTGCTCTCGAGCCTCTTCAGCTGGGGGGCAGCCGGACCCCACCCCATCCGGGGAGTTGTCAGCAATGTTAATCACTGGCGGTCCAGGTGCGACCACCAGTGAGGGAATAGTGGGCCCAGCAGGGGCCTCCGCCATGCTCGCGGGAAGGGCAGGCTGATCACTGCCTGTGCGGATGGAAGATTGAGAAGGTTCGGCAGGGGTTCTCTTCTGCCTCTTGGAGCTTGTGCCCTTCAGTCGGGGCAGCAGGCCTCTCTTCTTTCCAGCCTTCGTCATCTCAACCTCTCTTCTGGATATGAGGCCCGCTGCTGCAAGTCGCGAAGGAGACAAGCAAGCCTCGATGTGCCTATCTCCGACAGGCACCTTGTACACTTTGACAATCTTCTCGTTGATCCCTCCCTTCAAATTTGGTTTTCTCAAGGCCGGGATACCTGCGAGCACAAACAGGGGTCAAACAAAGCAAAACCCTAAAAACCTAACTGGAGAAACTGCACAATGCGGGATTGTGTCTACCTTCACAGAAAAATCGGGTCACTCTTGGACCCCTGGAGGAGGCAGACTCCCAGTTCCCGAAAGCATAGAACCACCGCTTCCTCCAGCCGGGATAGTTCGAGGAGGGCTTCCCCAATACGAAGTTATCCCGGTGCCAATAACACAAATAATACCAGCCTTCGCTGGAGGGAGCTTTCTTCAGACGAAACATACGGAGGAACTCCTCCGCCGTGAGTTCCCCGTTGCCAGCCTGAGCCCAAAGGGCAAAGGAGCCCAAAACTACCCTCCACCCATTCACGATGAGTTGCCTGGGGGCAATCTTGTAACACCGGAGTACATCGCGGATGAAGGGATGGGGGAAGGCGTACCCCCAGGATAAGCTGGTACTCATAAAATGCTACGCATCCTGGGGGGGGAGTCTGGTGTTTCTCCACCTCCGGGCAAGCGGAGAGTGACTGAGTCGGGGATCAGGTATCTCTCCCGTAACTCAGCCAGCCGGTCCTCTGATAAAACGGAAGGATATCCGGCTGCTGTGTATCTCCCTGCCGGAACCCTCGCACTGCTGGAGGCAGAGGATTCCGGAGTGGCATCACCAAGAGGGACAGTGGTCTCGTCAGAGTTCCCAGCCATGAGAAGATAAAAACAAAAGAAGGAGAAGAAAAAAGGAAGTATACCAAAAACAGAAAGGAAAAAGAGCACCGGAGGAAGAAGAATGGAAAGAAAAGACTGCAAGTTCCTTTCGAAAAAGCTTCTGTAGAAAATTAAAGAAATGGCGGACTCCGTATATTTATAGGCAATCATTCCGCCGTATCTGATGGCACGTGGCAGTCCCTCCTTTGGCGCAGCGCTCGAGCAGGCACGCCCATTAACTCCTCAAACACGTGGCGAGCGCCCCTTCATTTTCCATCTGCGGAAAGGCTGCGGAAAGCTGGCGCTCATTAATTCCAGCCCATCATATGAGGTTCCGTTCTCGATGAAAGCAGCGGGCGGTTACGTGTGATAGTGAGCTAAGTCCTTCCCTTAAAAAATTCTTGGCGGCAAGGACTTGGGGGGCATCTGTTATAGACAAAATAATGGAGATTAGCTCAGCTATTAAAGATTGTACACGGGCGCCCATTCTACTCTCAAGATCATCTAATCGAGAGTCGCAGATCGAGAAAGTATGGAAGTACCCATCAGACTCTCGAGATCATCTGATCGAGAGTCGCAGATCGGGAAAGTACGGAAGTACCCATCCGACTCTCAAGATCATCTGATCGAGAGTCGCTGATCGGGTAAGTGTAGGGTGCCCATTCGACTCTTGAGATCACAAGCTCGAGAGTCGTAGGATGGATAAATACGGAGCACCTATTTGCAAGGCTTCGAGCTCCCTTAGTTGATGGTCAGATAAAGCGAAGCAAAGATTCCTTTCCTGAATAGCGAGCAGACCTTCTCACAAGTCGTTGAAAGGAGTTACGTCAAAATGAGCGAGCACTTGGACTCGCGACCAGGTTCCAACATGCGAATAGCTTTTCTGCGGTTACACCTCTTAACCTTCAGTACCAGCACCTGATTCCCGTCGAGCAGCTTGTTCAATCCCTCTGCGATGCCAGGCAGAGCTACACCCAGCTTGGTGGTTTCCGTCTTGTCGGCATCTCCTTCCTTTTCGCTGGCTATGACTCCAACTACGGTTTCCAGCTCTACATGAGCGATCGGCGCTATTACTATGCCTACCGGCAGCCCGTATAGGTCGGATTTTGGACTTATCTTCTCTGGTGGTTCCGGATCTCAGGGGATTGCCATCAAGGGATTTGATTGCCGAAATAAGTCTCCAAAGATGAGGATCTTATCCCACGAAGTCAGCAAGATCTCAGTATCGTACACAAGATTAGCGGGATCTCGATATCTTGCGTAACAGATTGAATCGCTTCAGATCTATATAAAGGGACGACTCCATTAAGGGAAAGGTACACACACAATATTCGATCTCTGTCCCGTTTTGCCTGGCTACTCTTTTTCTTTTGGTCTGACTTAAGCATCGGAGGGCTAACGGCTGGACCCCAGCCACCCTTAGTTGCTGTCTGCCTTCTTTCAGGTTTAGCGGAGGGAAATCCCTGGTGAAGAGAAGGTGAACATCCGGAGGATCCAATTACAAAATCTGACGTTAACAGAAGTAAACAATTCAAACTATCCTAATAACTAGAATCTTAAGAGGTTTGTGAAATTGGTTTTGAACATAAAATAGAAAATCTGATAATGAAAAGATAACTAGAGCATCAAGGATCCACTTATAGCTCTCCTTAGATGCATAATTCGCTATGGTTTCTCACTTTCTCAACTAGAATTGAAATTAAGTTCTATCTAGTCGGATAATAGAGCAGTTAAAACAATCAATCTTTCACATGTATGATTCATGTACATGATTCTTTTAATACAAGCTAGGACTTGAGCACACTCAATTGCATAGGTCAGTCCTAATTCCAATAGGTTAAGATCACAACCATAATCATCATTAAATCCTGTCACAAGATAAAATTAGATCATGATTTGAAATTGATCCAAATCACATACACAATCTCACATACTTCAGAAATTCTAAAAAAATAGACCTTTGGTAAGAAGCTTCCACATGAAGATCATAGATCTAGAGCGTATTCCAATTCCTCAGATCATACAGGTCTAGACTAACTCAAAACAGTTAAGAACTCAAGCAATTCTTCTAAGTATCCATGAGCCATCATAAGATTAAGAAAAACTACTTAGAACTTTATTTAAACTTCAAACCATTGTTCTTCAATAGAAATCCAACTTGAAACCAATAAAATGAATTAAACAATCTATGAAAACTATAAGGTTCACCTCTTAGCTCTAGCTAAGAGATTAGCTAATGAAAAGCATATTAAAAACAAAACTAGAACTAGAACTAAAAGAAGAAGAAAACTAGTTGTAGGAGGTTAGGAAGCCTCCTAGGTCTTGAATCCTTTGCTCCCCACGTTGCTAGATGCCCTAAGAAGAGAATGGAGATGGCCTTTTATAAGTTAGAGCGAAAGATTTCAGATTGCGCAAGAAATCACACAATTGCGCAGAGAAAATCGGAGCTTCACGGACAAGCTTTGTTACGCTGACAACCGGTCGCACGACCGGTCTAAGCTTATGAACGACCGGTCGCACGACCGGTCTCAAAACCTCAAAAACAGTCCAGTGAGTTTTGTGTTTCTGGACTCATCTCGACCTGTCTGACGACCGGTCTAGCTGTGTAGACCTGTCTGGCGACCGGTCTTAGGACAGGTCTTGGGACAGGTCTTGGGACAGCTTTTCCATATTTTCTTCTCTTTCTTTCTTCTTCTTTCCTCCACCTTTTGTCACTTGTTATATTGATCTTCAATGCATATAAAGTGACTCTTTTAACCATGAATTGGTGAAGTCTCCTTCTCCTTCCTACAATCACAAATCCATGCATTAGATTAGTCTTTAAATCATGAAAGCATGCATAATGAGTGATGAATTGGGGTTAGAATATGCACGATTAAGAGCTCAACACATGGGTGGCAAGAATGGGAGGAGAAAGAAGAATGAAGAAGAGAGAAAGGAGATACGTGGGAAGAAAATGTGTCTCCCTCCCTTTCACATCTCTCTCTATCATCTTTTTATTATTATTATTATTTAATGCATTTAATGAGAGTATGAGGGAGGAATGGTTGATGTGGGAAGGAGTGGAGGTGCATATGGCTACCCATCATTACACATTTTTTTTTATTATTAGTGTCATTCATTTATATATTCTTTTTATTGTTAAGAGTAATAATTAGGTATAATAATTACAAAGGATAGGAAAAAGGCTGCCTGGCCCTACTTTGGGTGGGCTCCACATAGGTTGGCCACACACAAACTGCATAGTTCTTAGGGTTTCGATTAAACAAGCATATCTTCGAGCTCAAGTTTTAGATTGACGCACTGTTTTTACCGTTGCAACCGCAGCGACGATGCAGTCGACATGACAGAGGTTTAGGGTCTTGGAGCTTCGGTCATTAGGGTGTGAACTATGCACGACCAGTCCGGGGCTCCACTAGGGGCTCTAGACATCGTGCACACATTGATGAATGAGGTACAGAATGGTCAGGGCATTAAGCATACACATACACTTTGGATTCTCGTGGTAACACCCGAGTACAGAAAAATATGGAGTGTTACATGTTTGCATTCGCAGTGGGTCCATTCCTCCAACTGAAGTTGGGATGGTTCTTCCAACTAGAATTATACGTGTTTGAGTTTGGAGCACTAAATGGCCGTTGATAACTGTTTATGGCATTTGATTGTTCTTGTAAGATATCTTGGAATGCTGAACTTGTGGGACAATCTTGTGAGGCATGTTGATTTCTGGCACAAATTCCGCAAACAGTTTCAACGTCTTTTGAGTTGATCGTCTCTCCTTTCTTCAATTCCATGGCCTCGACTTTTCTTGTGAGGCTAGCCACACGTGCACTTATATTATCTTCTTCTGAGAGGACATAAATTCCTCCTTTTTCCTTTTGTTGGCCAGTCTTGGAATTTGTTCGTCTAGATGTATCCCAAGACTATGCATTCTCGGCCAATTCATCAAGATAATCCCATGCTTCTTCGGCTTCCTTATTCATGAATTCCCCATTACACATCATCTCTATGAATTGGTGCATGGGTGAAGTCAGTCCTTCGTAAAAAAAACTTACAACCCGCCAAATTTCATAGCCATGATGTGGGCATGCATTTAACAAGTCCTTGAACCTCTCCCAACATTGGAAGAAGGTCTCACCTCCATTTGGGAAAAATTCATGATAAGGCGCCTCAACATGTTCGTTTTGTGAGTAGGGAAGAACTTTTTAATGAACTCCCTAGACATCTCAGTCCATGTGCCAATTGATCTTGGCCTTAATGCATGAAGCTAACCTTTAGCTTTCTCTTTAAGGGTAAAAGGAAATAATTTTAGTCTCACCACATCATCGGTTACATTTGCAAAGTGCATTGTGGCTATCACCTCATCAAACTCTTTAAGATGTTGATGGCACTTTCACTATCTAGTCCATGAAATCTCGGGAGGAATTGGATTACTCCTGGTTTCAAATCTACGTTCCCTGCATTTTGTGGAAAAACTATGCATGAGGGAGTGCTCGCTTTTACTGGTTGCAAGTAATTATGTAATGTTCTGGGTCGGGGAACATTCTCAATCACATTCTCTCCCGTTTCAGTTTTGTTTTGGCCCAAATTTTGATTGGCCATAAGATTAGGTTGATTTACAGCCATACTTTCAGATAAAATTGGAAAATTTAAATGTCTCTTAGCACATGGTTCTTTATCAATTCCTTCAATTATTCCCCCTTCACTAATGAGTCGGTTATTAGAATCCCGAATCCAATGTGGCATGCAAATCCTAAAAGAATGAAACAAGAAAGAAAGAAGAATTCTTCCTTCCTTTCTTTACTCCTCTCTAAGGCCGAAGCATAAGGGGTCTTACAATGGCTGAGCCAGAAGCAAGGATAGAGACCGATTTCTCCTAGTCAATAGGGGTTCAGAGAACTCCCCATCCACTCTTTGAGTCATTTGAGAAAAGTGCAGAAAAAGAAGGATGAGGAATAGGATTGAGAAGAGAAATCTCTAAGCAAAAGGTGATCCAAGACGGCAGTGCTGACCAATAGGAATCAAGGCGGCACAAGGTCAACCTATCAGAGATCCAAAAAGGAGTTTCCACCCACTCTACAAGAGATGAATATGATAGGAATGAATAGGGGAAGAAGAAGAATAAGGTTAGAAAGATAAAACCTGATTTGAGAACTTAAGATCCCTAACTTCTTCTTCAACTTCCTAAAATCCCTGCAAAAGAAAAAAATCAAAATAAAACAAACTAAGTTAGTACTATTCCTAAAAATTTCAATAGAAACTATCTTTAGAAATTTTGTAAAAACTGTCAAAGTCCTTGGCAACGGCGCCAAAAACTTGTTCGCTTCCCCAAGTGTAGGGTTGCGATGTAGTAATAATCTCGGTAAGACCGAGGTCGATCCACAGGGACTTGTGTAGGAAATCACAAAATACTTCTAATGATTTCTACTAAAGAGTTAACAATCAGAATTTTAGTAATTTGATGAAGATAACACTTTTGAACTAAACTAAAAGTAATCAATTAATAAAAAGGCACTAGGGGTTCAAGGATCCACTTGTAGCAATCCTTGATGCTCAATTTGCTGTGATTTCTCACTTTCTCAACTAGAATCGAAATTAAGTTCTATCTAGTCGAATGATAGAGCAGTTAAAACAATCAATCTGTCATATGTGTGAATTATGTACATGATTCTCTTAATTCAAGCTAGGACGTGAGCACACTCAATTGCATAGGTCAATCCTAATTCCAATAGGTTAAGATCACAATCATAATCATCATTAAACTCTGTCACTAAGCATAATTAGATCATGATTTGAACTTGATCCAAATCACATACACAATCTCACATAATCCAGAAATTCCAGAAAAATAAACCTTTGGTATGAAGTTCCCACATGAGGATTATAGATCTAGAGTGTATTGGATCCAATTCCTCGAATCATACAGGTCTAGACTAGCTCAAAGCAATTAAGAACTCAAGAAATTCTTCTCAACATCCATGAGCCATCATAAGATTAAGAAAAACTACTTAGAACTTTATTTAAACTTCAAACCATTGTTCTTCACTAATAATCCAACTTGAAACTAAATCAAACGAATTAAAACATCTTAGATTCACTACAAGCTTCACCTCTTAACCCTAGCTAAAAGGTTTAGCCGTTCATGATCCAAGGAAACATGAAAATAACTAAACAAAGCATAAAACTAGAAAAACAAACTAGGAGGATTTGTAGAACTCCGAATCCGACTTCTGCTGTCTCCCACCGTGCTCAATCTCTTCTAGGATACCTTAGGAAGGAGCCCTAGGTCCCATTTTATAGAATAGTGCAAAGAATTCTAGATTGCGCAAGAAATCCCGAACTGCGTAGAGAAAATCGGAGCTTGTGGGACACGCTCTGTTACGCAGATGACCGGTTGCACGACTGGTCTGAGCTCCTGGACGACTAGTCGCACGACCGGTCTCAAAAACGCAAAAATAGTCCAGTGGGTTTTCCAGAAATTCGACCCTAGGATTTTAATTCAAGGACCGGTCGCACGACCGGTCTGAGCAGTGGACGACCGGTCGTATGACCAGTCGTGGATGGTCCAGCAAGCAATGCAGTATGGCCCCTTCTGTTGAGTATTCGGACCGGTCGAACAATCGGTCCTAGGCTATGGACGACCGGTCGGACGACCGATCTTCAGTGTATTCTTCTGCTTTCTTTCTTCTCTCCTTTGCTTCTTTCTTCCATCCTTTGACGCTCAGTCTTGTGATCTTTAATGCTTGTAAATAGCATCTTTAAGCCTTCTATTGACGAATCTTCTCTCTCATTCCTATAACCACAAAACCATGCATTAGTTGGGTCTTTAATCATGTATTTCAAGCATAGTTAGTGATAAAATGGGGTTAGAATATGCACATTTAAGAGCTCAACAGTGGGGCCCACTAAGATGGTATAAATCATTTGAGGTGGGGTTCACACAATCATGTAACTTCATATCTAAATTATTCAAAAGATACATTTCATATCATCCAAAGATCAAACTTGTGGTGGGCCATCCACTCGATTTAGGGGCTAATCAGTTAGACTTAAATATTTTGGGAATCCAGATTCATAAATGATATGGATATCCTAACATTTTGACATGTGGGGCCCATCACAAAAGATCATACTATTAGATAAGATTTATGGGTTTCGATCCAATCAAATCCATCTTTGATCTTCATCATAGGTTCATTTGTACGAGTATCTACATCCTTACACAAGCGTAGACATCCGGCATAATTTGATCACAAGACCATGTGGTGAGGCACATTCATTGGGTCAAATCCAAATGATCCCATACACTAGATCAATCTCTTGTTTAGGTAAACTATGGACCAGATATATTTTTAAAATTTGATAACAGGAATACAATGATCACGATTTGATTATCTTCTGTTGGACATAACCCATAACAATATACAAGTCTACGTATGGAATCACATCTCTACTACACAAATCATGATGGTCGCAAGATCTATACAAACATATCTAATTTACTCAATATGAGAGGTGGCCCAAGGGATCTACAGCTGAATGGCGACACCTTCCAATGTGGCAGCATGTGGAGCCTACCATGCTATCCAAAGGGTCAGCGTGTGGGGCCCACACATCTATCCATGTGAGCATCGTGTGGGGGCCGCATGCTTGGCCACGTATCCAGCGTATGGTGGCCCACACGGCTGCCCGATGGCAACGTGGGTCCCCCCCTCACACAAGGTGACGTCTCTCTCTCTCTCTCTCTCTCTCTCTCTCTCTCTCCCATATCTATGTTGCGCATGAAATATCTCAAGGATAGATTCATCATATCCATGTTGCGCATGAAATATCTCAAGGATAGATTCATCATATCCATGTTGCGCATGAAATATCTCAAGGATAGATTCATCATCTTTCCATGCAACTCTAGCCATTAGATAAAATTAAAAGTTTGTATGTTACCTCTTATATGCACAAGGAAGATGATGGACGGCTTGGATTGAAGTACACTTGGGAGGGGTCCACATTTTATGTCACAACTCATTAGTACTACAAGGGTTTGACGCACGCAAGGAGGATTTTAAAAGATTTCCTCCGTAACGTAGAGAGGAAATTTAGGAGTTATGAAATTAATAGTGGTTTTAAGTTCTTGTTGAACCTCCAATTTATACATTTGCCAGCCCATTACATCACATTATATGCATGGTTTGCATGCTTAAAAGACCCTTCTAATGCATGTTGCGTGAATGTAGGATTGAGAGAGAGACTTCACTCCATTGATGCTTAAAAGACACAATTAGGAGCCTTTGATGAAGACCCAAGGTGGGCCAATGAAAGAAGAAAGTAAGGAGACGAGAGAGAGGAAGAAAGAAAGAAAGAAATTGTGAAGAAATGAGGTCCAACCGGTCATGACCGGTTGGCCAAGGGAGCCACGATCGGTCATGACCGGTTGACCACCCTCGTACCCCTCTGTATAGGTCACTAGACTAAGGACCAATGTGGTCCGACCGGTCTAGACCGGTCGACCAACAGGTCGGCACCTCTCTGGACTCTCTGGACCTCTGCTAGACCGGTCTAGATCGGTCGGCCAGCCATCTCGACCGGTCTAAACCGGTCGGCCAACAGGTAGCCAGTGTAATTTTCTAAAATTCAGCAACTTCTTCAGCAAACTCCGATTTTTGTGGCGCAAGTGCATAAGTATTACGCAATTCTAGAAGATTTTGAGGCGGTAGGGCCTCTCTACTATAAAAGGACACCTAGGGGTGGATCTAAAGACATCATAGAAGGCTTGGAAAGTCGTGGGAGGTGAAGGAGATTGCTGTGGAGTGTCTGCAACTCCTCCAAACTCGATTTTTCTTTGTTTTTCATTAGTTTCCTTTGAATTTTAGTTTAACCTATGGTTGGCTAAATCTCTTAGCTAGGGCTAAGAGGTGAAGCTTTTAGTTGTTTGCAATGTTCAATTCGAATTTGTTCCAGTAGTTTTGGATTTTATGAAGAACACTTCTAGTTCTAGTTTAAAATAAAATTAGTATTTTTAGTTAATCTTCTATCTCTTATGATTTCTCTTACATGGGATGTTTTGATTACTGAGATTGCTTAATGGGGTGTTGATTGATAGGATTTTGGGTTGTAGGGATCCTAGATTCATCATGATATGTTGGATGCTAGGGGATCTTACAAACTAAGTTTCCTAAGAGCTTATCTAGAACTAAACTAGAAGGGGTTCTTATCTTTTGATTTAAGCTAAGATAGGTGTTTATGTATTGATTTTGGTTCAATAGAAGTTCAATTCATGCTTCTAAATCAAGTCTAGTGACAAGGCTTGAGAAAGAATCATGACTGTGATCTTGCTTGTTTTGTCAAGGATTGGGTTATATGATTGAATACACCCAATGCCTTAGTTGATTTTGAGAGGACCATATGAGTGGATGATCCATCTATGTTAGATGCATTATGATGATTTGATTGCTCTATATTCCGATTGGATAGGGATAGAAATCTGATTCCAATTGTGTTATTGGCTTGAATGGTTTGAATTGACATTGTGAATGATTATTAGTGGATCTTTAGCGCTCTAGTGTTTATTTCCTTAATTTAGTTCTTAAGTAGATAGATTTATGTTCTTAATTACCATCCATCATTACAAATCTGAATTTAGCCCATCCTAGTTATAAAACTTAGAATTGTTACGACAATCCCTGAGGATCGGCCTCAGTCTTACTGAGAATTATTACTACATCGCAGCCTTGCACTTAAGGCGAGTGAATAAGTTTTTAACGCCGTTGCTGGGGATTAGGTTAACGGTTTTGAATTTGTTAATTAGGCTATAGTTAGGTTAAATAAGTTAGGTTAGGATTTATTGGTTTAATAGGTTTTTGTCATAATTTTCTACTACTAACAGATTTTGTTTGTTTGTAGGAATCTTCTTCTCTAACATAGTTCTTCCATCTGGTAACCCCCGTTCTAACTTAGACTCATTTAATTTTTAGTTTTTTTTTTGTTTTCAGATTTTATATTAGTTAGTTTTTTGTATTTTATGCCTCATTGGGAGCATGATCATACATCGCGACTTCCAAGTGAGGGAGATTTAGTTGAAGGCCTAGTCTATCACAGACGAGTTAGAAAACGTCTAGGAAATCCTGAATCATTTGAAATCATGGTTGAGAATGAACCACATAATGTTGAAGATGTTGAGCATGATGCATCACCAATTATGATGAAACGTAATGAGAATGAGGAACATTATGTTCCTCTGGTTAAAATATTGAGAGATTATCTACAACCGAAGAGAACAACGACGTCTTCCTGCATTGTTTTTCCAAATAATGCAGGAAACATGAACCTTAAACTGGGAATTATCAAGTTACTCTCGAAATTTCATGGACTCAACTCTGAAAGTCTATATACACACCTTAGTGAATTTGAGGAGATAGCTAACACCTTTTAATTTAATGATGTCTCCCAAGATGTAATCAAACTAAAATTGTTCCCCTTTTCTCTAAAGGACAAAGCCAAAGCATGGTTTCAATCACTTAAACCTAGAAGCATTGGGACATGAGCTGAAATGACTCGGGAGTTCCTTAAAAAGTACTTCCCGGTTCATAAAACCAATGCACTAAGATGGACTATCATGAACTTCTCCCAAAAAAGGAGATGAAACATTTTTTCAATCTTGGGAGAGGTTCAAGGATCTTTTATTAGAGTGCCCACACCATGGTTATGAAAAGTGGCACTTGATTGACTTTTTCCATGCCAGATTGAGTTCAAACATGCGCCAATTTGTTCAAATGATGTTCAATGGTGAGGTTATGAATAAAGCACCCGATGATGCTTGGGATTGCTTTGACATGCTAGCCAAGAATGCCCAATCTTGGGACATCTCTAATCCGACTAGTAATCCCAAGGAACAATTAGAAACAAACACCAATTCTTCAACCCATCCTCATGTGGAACATGTTTAAGCCATCACCACTCTTAGAAGTGGAAAAATAATTGAAAATTTTGAACCGGTGAAGGCCACAAAGCCAAATGACCCGGTTGATTTTAAGAGTGAAGGTGTATTGAACAATGCTCTACAAGATGAAGAGCCGAAGCGTGTGTATAAACATGTGGCCCCATTCCCCCAACATCTTGTCTCAACAAAAAGGCCAAGTGAAAATCAGGACATCCTAGAAGTCTTCCAACAAGTCAAAATCAACATTCCCTTGTTGGATGCAATTAAGCAAATTCCTTCATACTCCAAATTTCTAAAGGATCTATGTACCGTAAAGCATAAGCAAAACGTGCAGAAGAGAGCATTTTTTACGGAACAAGTGAGTGCCATCATACAACATAACACTCTTCCCATATTCAAAGATCCTGGAAACCCTACAATCTCTTACATGATAGGTAACTTCCAGATCAATAAAGCACATCTCGATCTAGGGGCTAGTGTTAACTTGATTCCCTACTCGGTATATGAGCAACTTGGACTTGGTGAATTAAAACCCACCAAGATAACTTTACAACTTGCGGATTGCTCCATTAGAATACCGAGAGGAGTAATTGAGGATGTGTTAGTCCAAATCGATAAGTTCTACTACCCAGTAGACTTTATCGTTCTAGATATATAAGCGGTTACAAATGCATGTACTCAAGTTCCTGTCATTCTAGGCTGACCATTCCTAGCAACCACCAATGCTATAATCAATTGTAATAATAGGGTTATGAAAATATCCTTTGGAAGTATGACTATGAAGCTGAATGTGTTTCACTTACACAAACAACAAGAAGATAAGGATGAGGATGAAGATGAGATCCACATGATTAATTTCATAGATACAATTATGGATATTAATGAGGCCTTGGAAGAGCAAAAATTAGACAAATTGATTGACAAGACACTAATCGTTGAGTCGAATAATTTTGTAATGCAGGAAGTTGATGGATTGGTGCTTGATTTGCCTATGGAGAGGCCAATATCTGAAAGTGTAGTGGTTGAGGACGTATTCCAACATATACAAGTGACCGAGAAGGTCGACTTTTCCTACACTCTAGAAGAGTGTTTAACATATTTTGAGGATTGGGATGATCCTATGATCCGTGACATTGTCAATACCTTAAGGGAAACTTCACCGGTGCCCACAAAGACTCCTTTAACAGTGTCTAAAACCAATTTATCAATAGTGGAGGCACCGGCAGAATCTGAAAATGTAAAGACCATAACGACTTGTGAAGAAGAATTCCAAGTCTCCACGTCTCTTTGGTTTATACAAACCGAAGAGCACCATCTCTAGGATGATCCTTATCTGAATCTTTTTTTCCCAAATAAGTTGGAAAGGAGATTCATATTTGATGAATTCCAACTAAAGAAATCTTCATTTCCTAACACATGGAGTGTGATAACTTTGAAAAACCTGCTGATTTTTTTCAACAGGATTTCAATAGATTAGACTGACAAATATCACTCATGTGCACTATGAAGCAGGATGGTGGATGGTATTACTAAAAAATCTTTTACTCCACCTACAAATTCTGTGAAATTTCATTCATTTGGATGATCTTGTGTATCAAGATTAACCTCCTAGTCTGATGAGGTAGAGAGTAGTTCATTTATTTTAATTGTTTAGTTGTTTGGAGTTGCAAACTTCCATGATAGACTCTCTTAGGTACTCTCGTTCTCATTCTCCTTTATTTTATCATTGCTCTCTAATTCATGCTCATTGCATATCTTTTTACATTGAGGACAATGCAAGATTTGGTTGGGGGGTGAGAGTCCTCGAATCTAGCAATTTATGACATTTCGAGCAAGGTTTTTGTAGAAAATTTTCAATTTTTCTAAAATATCAAAACTCTTTTGGAAAACTTTATTTCTATGCACTTGAGATGTTATGAGTATAAAAGGATGAAAGATGAAATGATATGATTTTGAAATCTCTAAATTAACTTAAACATGATAGTTTTACATATGAATTTCCCTATTTATATGATCGATAGAACATTTGAACACTTTTGAGTCTAGTCCACATAACACGATTCTCATGATTTAAAGGGATTACTAGACTTGTACATTGGTGAGACTGAAGATTTGAAGCATTTAGGAACCAAGCCGGGGTACTTTGTCCATCATTGTCTATGGGAAAATAACGAAAGATATGGCTTTCTAAAAATCCTATCTAATGTGTATGAAAAGGAAGAAGGAAGGAAATATGGGTATGATTGAGAATATGGTGGAAAATTTCGAAAAGGGCTACCTATTACTAACCGGGGGATGTCTACCCGTAACCAAAGCCGGAAAAGGGATGTAGTGTGAAAGCCGTCGGAAGGACGGTAAGGAAAATTTCTTTCATAAGCAATTGATTAATCTATACACTCTTAGATCTTCGGTTTAGCTGATTTATAAAGAAAGTAATCCTGGAAAGTCATGAGATGAACATTCACAATGCACACTAGACCATTCATGTTCAGATTTGTCTATTTGTCAATAAATCGATGGGGGACTCTATGTGAACACTTATTATTTTTGGAAAATTAAGGATTTCAATCTCTCATCATTTAGTTTTTCTGATTTTTGCACTTATATGTCTTTAAAGTCTATAGAACCATAGTTTTCAAGAGAGAGTTGAGTTTTCGGAGAAAGGGATTGTTTCACGCAATGTTTTGCTCGGGACTAGCAAAAAGTTGGTTGGTGGGTGTGTTGAACCTCCAATTTATACATTTGCCAGCCTATTACATCACATTATATGCATGGTTTGCATACTTAAAAGACCCCTTCTAATGCATGTTGTGTGAATCTAGGATTGAGGAGAGAGACTTCACTCCATTGAATGCTTAAAGACACATTTATGAGCCTTTGATGAGACCCAGGAGGGCCAATGAAAGAAGAAAAGCAATGAGAGGAGAGAGAGGAAGAAAAGAAAGAAAGAAATTGTGAAGAGAAATGAGGTCCGACCGGTCGGCCAAGGGAGCCGCGGTCGATCTTGATCGGTCGGCCACCCTCCTACCCCTTTGTATAGGTCACTGGACCAAGGACCAGTGTGGTCCGACCAGTCTAGACCGGTCAGCCAATAGGTCGGGCACCCTCTTTGGACTCTGTGGACCTCTGCTAGACCGGTCTAGGACTGGTCGGCCAATAGGTAGCCAATGTAATTTGCTGAGATTCAGCAACTTCTTCAGCAAGCTTCGATTTTTAGGCACAAGTGCGTAAGTATTGCGCAATTATAGAATATTCTGAGGTGGTAGGGCCTCTCTACTATAAAAGGACACCTAGGGGTGGATCTAAAGACATCATAGAAGGCTTGGGAAGTCGTGGGAGGTGAAGGAGATTGTTGTGAAGTGTCTGCAACTCCTCCAAACTCGATTTTTCTATGTTTTTCATTAGTTTCCTTTGAGTTTTACTTTAACCTATTAATGGTTGGCTAAACCAGTTAGCTAGGGCTAAGAGGTGAAGCTTTTAGTTGTTTGCAATGTTCAATTTAAATTCGTTCAAGTAGTTTTGGGTTTTATGAAGTACACTTCTAGTTCTAGTTTGAAATAAAATTAGTATTTTTATTTAATCTTCTATCTCTTGTGATTTCTCTTACATGGGATGTTTTGATTACTGAGATTGCTTAATGGGGTGTTGATTGATAGGATTTTGGGGTTGTAAAGATCTTAGATTCATTATGATATGTTGGATGCTAGGGGATCTTATAAACTAAGTTTCCTAAGAGCTTATCTAGAACTAAACTAGAAGGGGGTTCTTATCTTTTGATTTAATTTGAGATAGGTGTTTATGTATTGATTTTGGTTCAATAGAAGTTCAATTCATGCTTCTAAATCAAGTCTAGTGACAAGGCTTGAGGAAGAATCATGAATGTGATCTTGCTTGTTTTGTGAAGGATTGGGTTGTATGATTGAATACACCCAATGCTTTAGTTGATTATGAGAGGACCATATCAGTGGATGATGCATCTATGTTAGATGCATTATGATGATTTGATTGCTCTATATTCTGATTGGATAGGGATAGAACTCCGATTCCATTGTGTTATTGGCTTGAATGGTTTGGATTGGCATTGGAATGATTATTAGTGGATCTTTAGCGCTCTAGTGTTTATTTCCTTGATTTGGTTCTTAAGTAGATAGATTTATGTTCGTAATTACCATCCATCATTACAAATTTGAATTTAGCCCATTCTAGGTTAGAAAACTTAGAATTGTTACGACAATCCCTGAGGATCGACCTCGGTCTTACCGAGAATTATTAATACATCGCAGCCTTGCACTTGAGGCGAGCGAACAATCTACATACTTTAGGGTGTAACTTGGGTATATATACATGCTATCTGGAAAATAGGTCCCACCAAGGTGACTGTCTTTATCCAAATCGTCCATACTTATGTTAAGAGTGTGTCCATCACACTAAAATTAGTTTCATTGCCAAAGGACACTAGAATAGGTAGATATGGTGTAGGACCGTCCATAGTCCCAAGAGTACTCTTAACGAAGTACTCTCTCAATCCCATGAAAAGAGAGTGTATGCATGTGTGTGCACGTGCCATCCTTGTGGACACTATCCAAGCATGATCTAATCTAATCACAGGGTGTCAACTTTTTTGCTCATAGTGTACATGCTTAGGGAAAAATATCTTAGTGGATTGAAAGTGTATGGTGGATGATGAAATCAATGGTCAAGATGGTGAGTCATGCACATGCACATGATTTTCATGATTTCACATGCATCAAATAAGATCTAATCAATAGAGATTATGGATCTAAGCTACATAAGCATATTAACGTAATTTAGACGTATAATGGTCCATCAGATCAAGTTAGAAATGAAGTAAATCATGGTCATCCATACTCTTGTCTTAAGATTAAGATAATTACTCATGATAAAAATATGAGAATCATATCATTTGAAATCTAACAATATGTGGAATAAAATGAATGGCTCAATTTGGATAATTCTCATGCTTAAACAAATCAATTTGGATGATTCAGATGATCTGTTCACTCTTTTGATAATTTTCAAGGGTCTAATTGTCAATCCAAGAGTCAATCATTAGTGTATATGATTTGGATGTAAAACTCATGGTGTGGATGTTATTTAGATGGATAAATTATCATGGATCTAGATCAAAATGATTTCATAGCTCACTCGAAGGTTATTTTGGTCCATATAATTTTTAAAAAAAATTCTACCCCTAATTTTTATCAAGGGTATTACATCTCATGTCCTTAATGTAAGTATAGAAGATCTTTTTTTTATAATCAAATTGGTGAAGTCTCTCTCTCATTCCTACAATCACAAAAGAATGCATTAGATAAGTCTTTTTAAACATACAAACCATGCATAATGTGTGATGAATTAGGGTTAGAATATGCACAATTCAGAGCTCAACACACCCCCAACCAACATTTTGCTACTCCCAAGCAAAACATGCGTGAAACAAATCCAACTTCTTAAACCTAACTCTCTTCTAGAAACTATATTTCATATACTTCAAGTCATACAAGCACAAATTTAGAGAAACTTAGTGATAGAAGTTTGAAAATCTTAAACTTCCTAAGGATAAGGAGCATTTCAAATACATTCTCGTAGATTGATTGACAAATAGAAAGAATCTGAACAAGTTTAGTCTAGTCTGCATAGTGAATGTTCAACTCCATTGTTCGCTCGCCTCAAGTGCAAGGCAGGCGATGTAGTAATAATCTCTGTAAGACTGAGGTCGATCCACAGGGAATTAGGGTAAACCGATTCAAAACATTCCAGCAGCTTCAATCTTAGCAATTTTAGATTTCAAATTTAAAAACCAACTAAAACGGTAACTTTAGAAAAATCTGATAATTAACAGAACTAAGGCCTCAAGGATTCACTTGTAGTAGTCCCATGTGAATTCATTCATCCAAGCATGAACACAACTAGATTAAGTTCTATCTCTCATCTAGTTGGAAGATTTAGCATTCAAATACAAACAATCCACACTTAAGTCAGGAAATCAAATTCTGGTTCTAGAAGCACATAAGCATTCAAACATGTAGCCTTTGAAGTAATAGCCAGCCAAGAGACTATGACATGCTCTAAGGTTACTACAATTTGAATCTAATCAATCCACACATGATAATCTCAGAGAATTGCAAGGAACCCATGTCCGAAGACATAAACTCTCATAAAACATCTAAAAATACCAATTTTATTCAAACTAGAACTTATAAAAATCCAAACTTTAAGTAAAGTACTTGAATCAAACGAATTCTACATGATAACTGACTACAAGCTTCACCTCTTAGCCTTAGCTAAGAGGTTCTAGCCGAGCATCATCATGCTACAAACTAAAAACAATGAAAAGCTAAAGAAAAACATAAAAACCGGGTTTGAGAGAGTTGTAGACGCTCCACGACGATCCTCTTCAACTCCTACGAAGTCCCAAGCCTTCTATGATGCCTTAGGAACGAACCCTAGGTGTCCTTTATAATGGAGAGGCCCCACCGACTCAGAAACTTCTAGAATTGTGTAGCCACTTACGTAGTGCATGAAAATCGGAGCTTGTAGATCAAGCTTCTGAAAAATCTGTAAATATTTACACTGGCCCGACCAGTCTGGGATTTGGTCCAACAAGCTCCAGCAGCTGCTAGAGTGATTTCAAGGGCTGGCCGACCGGTTAAGACTAGTCGGACCTGTCTGGAACTTGTCCAGTGTACAAGAGAGGGAGGGCAATGTGGTGGGCCGACCGGTCAAGACCGGTCGTGGCTTCCTTAGCTGACTGGTCAAGACCAGTCTAGCCCATTTCTTTCTTCCTTTCTTCTTTCTCTCTCTCTCTCTCTTCTCTCTGCTTCTTTCTTTCTTCTTTGGCCCACCTTTAATCACCATCAAATGGCTTCTAAATATGGTCTTTTGAACATGGATTAAGTGAAGTCTCTCTCTCATTCCTACAACCACAAAACATGCATTAGATAGGTTCGTTTAACATGCAAATCATGCATACAATGTGATGTAATGGGTTAGAATATGTATAAATTAGGAGCTTAACACAAACCCCAACCGGCATTTTGCTAGTCCCGAGAAAAACATGCGTGAAACAATTCACTTCTCTAAAACTCAACTCTCTCTTGGAAACTAGCTTCTATAGACTTTAAGACATATAAGTGCAAAATTCAGAAAAACTAAGTGATGAGAAATTGAAGTCCTAAGCTCTCTCCAAACATAATAAGTGTTCTCATAGAATCCCCACCAATTTATTGATAAATAGATGAATCCGAACATGTATGGTCTAGTGTGCATTGTGCATATTCATCTCATAAATTTCCAGGATTAACTTCTTCATAAATCAGCTAAACAAAAGATCTAAAAGTGTACAAAATCAACCAAATGCCTATGATAGAATTTACCTTACCGTTCCTTCGATGACTTTCATACTACTTCCCATTTCCATCTTTAGTTAGGATAGACCACAGTGTAGTTTAAGGTCTTCGAACTCGATTTTATACATGCTCTAGGTACATTCTTTTTGTGATTTTTGAAAAGATCCAGACTATAGGATCTCGATTTGAGTGGTCACGGTCGATGCTGGTTTTTATTTGAAAGCAGAAAAGTCCCCCGAGAAGTTAATCCTAGTGTAGTTTAAGGTCTTCGGACCTTGGTTTTGTACAGATGATTGCGAGAAATATTTTTAAAATAATCCGGATGATGGATCCGAATTCGAGCGATCAGGATTAACACCGATTTTTATTGATAATCACTCGAGACTTGGTCCCGATTGTAGTTAAGGTCTTCAGACCATATTTGTACATGATAGAAATAATTTTTTTGTGTTTTTTTATGAAAAAAGATCCGAGTCATCCGAGCGGTCGAGATTGATGTCAATTTTTATTGGAAATCTCTCAGGATTTTGATCCCGACGTAGTTTAAGGTCTTCATACCCTGTTTTGGGGTTTTTTTTAATCTATATTTGAGTGAACCCAGATCTCATCTCGAATGTTCGAGGTCGAGACCGGTTTTTATATGTTTTAGGGAGCTCTGGGACAAAAACCCCAAAAAAATTAGATATAAACTCACTGGGCCTAGAGTAGAGCTTACAAGCTCCAGCTCTGGCCAAAAATA
Source organism: Liriodendron chinense (assembly GCA_003013855.2). NCBI lineage: Eukaryota > Viridiplantae > Streptophyta > Magnoliopsida > Magnoliales > Magnoliaceae > Liriodendron > Liriodendron chinense. Next base: position 1,603,136 of record PVNU02001522.1, read on the forward strand.
ATGTTTTAGGGAATCCTACAACTAGGGCTGCATCAAATTCCAGAAATCTGGGACCAAAACGAAACTTCTTATAAAAAAAATTCCAAGTTTAGTAGTCTAGATCCGAATTTGCCAATTCTAGCTACAACAAAAAAATAACCTTTTCGTATGAATGGTATGATACAAACAGAAGATTGCTCGAACTCACATTAAACTTGCCAGGTCTTACGGACTTAACCGGTACATTCGGGAGAACTTCGAACTTAGAACGAGAACCGGTCGGGAAAAACCTACTAGTCTGGGAACAGGGACTACTAACCTTCGAGATCCTTCAAGAAGTTGCTATACCTAGTACTACCAAGTCGGAAGTTTACCAGACCTAGTGAATACCTGGGGTGAATTAGTTAAAAACAAGAGAAACTGAGTCAATCTGGGTTAAACCAGTAAAAGAAGTACTAATCTGTCCACCCCTTTGAAAACCTGTCAAAACTAGTCTAAGACAGCTTTAAACCCTGATTAGCCTCAAAATCCGCCGGGGGTCCCCCGGTAAACGACTGCACCTGACTGTCAGAGTGGATGGTACCCGACGTCCCGGTTAGGGCGTTTCTTTCTTCCTCTGGTAGACATGCCCGCGGGGGACCGGGGGTTTGGAGCTGAGTACACGCCAGACCTGACCGAGACCAAGCCTGTAAGAGGTGACAAGAAATAGGGACGGGGGTGTAAGAGATATGAGTTTCCAAGCTAAGGTCGGTACTTAGAAGGAAAATCGAGTTAAAAAAGAAAGAAAACAGTAAAAGAATAGAACAGAAGAGAATCCATCGGTAACTACTACTGAACCCCCGGTAACTCCCTCTCCAACCACTCAGAGTACGGAGTTTATTAGTATCCCCGAATTTACCTCCCCTCTACGAGAATTACCTCCAACACCTACTTCAAAATTTACTCCCGTAACTACCCTTAAACTCGAACCACCAACACCTCGAAACTTACCGGGGTAATTACCGTCGGTACGACTTTAAAGTCTAAACTTACCCCGTAACTTACCACCCTGAAAACTACCATCTCTACCTCGGAATTACCTGTAACTACCCGACTAGAACCTG
>PVNU02001523.1:0-17732 GCA_003013855.2 Liriodendron chinense
TACCGTTGAAACCTCCTTTAGCTGGCCATGATGTTTATGTGTAATCTCTCTCGGACTGAGAGTGGGCCCGCATGGTGTACGTGTCTCACTCACGCCATCTGGGGCAAGGAGCCCATGTAAAGGCCCACCTACTGAAGGTGTTTTTACCCACACTCCATCCTCTTTGGCAGCTCATTTGAGGGGCGAAGCATATCCAAATCTCGGTGGACCCGCTTATGATGTTATGTTTTATCCACTCATCATTTCAAGGCCCACCATGATATACGTATTTCATTCACGCCGTCAGTACACGAAGCCCATCATGATCCTAGATGTTCAACCATGCTGTCCATTTAGTTGTTGGGGTCCTCCACATTGATGTATGGGTTGAATATAACCATTCACTCTGGCCTGGACGTGGGTGGAGCCAGCTTATGAGGAAGATCTAGATTGCAGATGGACCCCACGTTAGGAAACAACGGGCATTGAGTGATCCCTGGGTCTCGCTAGACGGAAGCGAATTAGGTTTACCTGGGGAATAGCTTAGTGGGTGTTACCCTAACCGTGGTGGGGCCCATTTGATATATTTTTTATATATCAACGCCGTTCATCTGTTTTTAATCTCATTTTATGACGTTACACACAAACCATAAGAAGATCCATATAGGTGGACCATACCACTAGAAACATGTGAATGACCATTAAAAGCTTTATGGGTCAGGAAAGTTTTTGGATTGAGCTTATTTCTATTTTCCCTTAATCCAGATATTATTGACATTGTCAACAGGTTGGATTGCAAATCAACATTACTGAAACCTTAGGATGGCCTCTTTGCAATTTTTAATGGAAGCACTAATCAACACTGTTTCCGTGGTATGGTCCACCTGAGATTCGGATCTACATGATTTTTGTAACACCATTCAAAAATGGGCTGTAGAAACGGATGAACGGAATGGATATACAAAATATTATCCATGTGGGTCACAAGGCAGGGGTAACACCCACTAAGCGGTTGCCGAGTAACCCTACTTCGCTCCCTTGCTAGACTTGGACTCCAAATAGTCTTGGTTCTTGTGCATGATGTGACACTCTTTATATTTATAGGGCACTCCCTCGAAGTTAAATGGGGCACTTTGCTCCGGTTAGATGTATCATTACTCTCACGTGGATTTAGCATTATATTATATTGATCTATCATTGCTTTTATGATTGATGCGGTATTACACACCCCATGCATAGTGATTCTATGATTATAGGTTATTATATCTCTCGGCATCACGCGTGCATGACATGGATGATGGTTTGTTTATAATTGGGTTCTACTGAACTTAGGACGCTATCTAGTTGGTGGCGCCCCTACTAGTCAGGAGACCACGGTTGCTACTAATGTCATGGTTTGGCCTACTTGTGTGTGGCAAGGGTGTATTGATGACCTACAAATAGGGCTTTTCAGGGGACCCGTATGAAATGAGGCCACCCTACATGTATGCACGATTTGCATGACTCATATTATGGACTCACGCATTCACATATTTTATTTGCATTTACATTCTAGCAACATCAGAATTGTAGCATATACCTTAGTGATATTAGGGTTGTAACCTCTGCGGTTTTGTTGTGGCTGGCATATATGAGTAGGACACTGAAATCTTTTTTAAGCATCTCGGGGCAACGCAGGATATCCATGGGCGAAAGGCCCTAGACCCTATGGTTGTAAGATGCTCTAACGCTAAGAAGACCGAGTGGATACATGAGCACTCGAGTGTCAAATACTAGTAGGCTGCGTCTCCTCTATTGCGTGGTCGGTTGGAAGGGTCTTCGGCCTCATCTAGCTGAAGTGTATAGTGGTGATTGAGGTCAAGTCTAACCAGCTTGGGAATGGGTCTGCTATTGGCGACCGGGTGGGCATTAGATTACCACTGACGAGGTGATTAGTGAGTCCTTATATGCTTGCATGTTCGCACGATATGGTTCGGTGCCTGTATACTAGACCCCAATGATTTGAAATGGGAATTGTATTGAGGTGGGATTAAACATCATGATTGACATGCTTGCATTGCATGACTTCCATAGACATTTGGTTCATTTGGCCTTTCGTGTAGTATATATGCATAACCTTGGTACGCTAGTTACATGCATGGACATTGGTATGATTAACCCTCCATATTATTGCTTACTCTTATATTATATTGATATTGATGCAATATATGTCTTTTTTTTTATTAGTTCGCACACCCCATTGTTAGTACACACACCCACCCACCCTGTTAGTCACATCACTGTTAGCCCCCCCACTATAGGAATCGATGCCATGACCTCAGCAATATATATGTCATATGCATTGCGCACGCGCACGCGCACGCACACAGACTCCACTAAGTTTCACTGGGAGCGTATGCGCATTCGTTTAGCTGCAGTTATGCTAAAGTGTATCAGTAGTATAAGATTGATGGAGCACGTGCTTCATTTTTTAGATTTTTTATTATATAATGTATTTACCTTTTCAATATGTCATTGAACCATCATTTAGTGGAGATTATATTGTTTGTGGAGTTATTTGGGTTGTGCTTGGTGTTGATGCAAAAAATGGGTCAGCAAATGATCAATAGTGGATTTTTGTCATTGATGGGCCTCCTGATAAAAGGTGTGTCTGCAACCACAAGAACAATGTGAGGGGCGCCGGTCGTGCCGGCTAAGGACCATCTGATGCTTAAGTCAGTAACGAAGACTTAAGAGAAAATGAAATTACAAGATCTGTCTCAGATGTTGCGTAGATAGATGGTACGCTCATGGTCATTCATGATTTACGACGATATGTCCATTAATCCCATTTAGGTATGTGTCCAAACGATACATAGTCCGAATAATATTCCCTGATTGGGAGGGATTTGAAGGAGATATATGATTACGCACTGGAGATCCCGCATATCCTGGGATCTTGAGTTATCTTCATTTGATCGCAGACGGCTCTTCTCTTTTATATTTTTAATATACCGAGTGTGGACCCTCGCCGATTTCTCCGCGCTCCCACACGACGTCGTTCTCCCTTTCCCTTTCCTTTCGGAAAAGAAGGAGATGAGGATGCTGAGTGCGAAATCGCCGTTTGTGCCACTGGCTTGCCTCGTTCTCGAGGGCTTCGTTTGGTTGTCGTATTGAGCTGGATGTGTTTTAAGTGAATTATATAAGACCAGAGTCGCCACTAGCCAGTTACTTCGAATCTACAGTCGGCTAGACCCCGTAGAAACGTTAGAGAAGGGAATCCAAGATTCCTTCCTCTAAAATGACTCCTGTTGATCTGCGGTCAGAGATTCAAGGTAAGGGATCACGGTTACAGGGTGGGAAGAGGTTAAGCACCCCACACACTGCCCGTACCGAAGTACGGTCTCTACTTCACAGAATCGATCGAATACTTGAAAGTCTAATTTAATCCTCGTATATTCTCATGGATGACATGATGCATGAATGCGGGTCTGAACAGTAAGAGTTTCTGATGGGCAGGTTCCAACAACGGGCAAGCCCAGAGCGTACGCTCGAACTGACAGGTGCTTAATATAAGACGTATGCAGTGTGCTTGAATGATCAAGGTGTTTTATGGTGAAGCGTGAATGCAGGTCTGAACAGTAAGAGTTTCTGATGGGCAGGTTCCAACAACGGGCAAGCCCAGAGCATACGCTCGAACTGACAGGTGCTTAATATAAAGACATATGCATGTGTGTGTTGAGTAATCAAGGTGCTTGTAGTGAAGCAGGGGGGTTGGAAGAAAAGTAAATGTTGCACTTATACTAGATGCAAATGAGATGATGCTGGAAAATGAGTAGCTGGGTGGACGGAGGTGTCGCAAGGATTGGCTTCGAGTGGCTGGATCAAGACTTGGATGGCTTGGGAGGCTTGGACCAGTGGTCAGGCTGGGCTGGACCAGGGTTAGACTCTCCTCACTCGGGCTCTCCTTGGTGGAAAAATGGGCTAAAGGTGAAGAGATGGACTCAGAGCTCTCGGGCTGAAATGGACTCGAATGGCCTGTTGAAATGAGAAGGGGAGGGGGTATTTATAGCAGCGGACAATGGCAGATTGCGTAATTTTGTCCGGGCGGCCTGCCATGGGCCGCCCGTACGGCCGCTCCTCGGTTTCCAGCGAGTACGGCCGTTCCCTCGGGCTGCTGTTGGACTCGCTGGTCGACTCAGTGAGTTGACTCAGCGGGTCGACTCGGTGGTTTGACTCGACGGGTTGACTCGACGGTTGACTCGGTGTTTTGACTCGACGGGTTGACTCGACGGGTTGACTCAGCGGGTTAACTCAGCGAGTTGACTCAGTGAGTTTGACTTTTTTTTGGGTCTTTTTGACTGACTTTTTTGGGGGGTTTTTCTGGGTGGTGTTTAGGACTGGGTTGACTGGGTTCAGGCTTGAACTGGGCTATGGAATGGGGCTTACAAGGGTGAGTTTGGCTGAGTTTGGACTTGGGATTTGGGGGTATGGTCCTCCGTTCAACCAGCTATCTCTACCAACAGTGTAGCCGAAGGTGGGTGTCTACAGATGCCCCTCTTTGGCAGAGGTTGCATGCAACCGAATGCCAAAGCGAGTGGACACCCCACTTCTGACTCGGTCATTCATAGATCATGGTCTGAAATCTTTGCTTGCTTTTGTATTGTGCCAGTTGATCGTTTGGAGATCGCTCACTTGCACATACGAGAGTTTTGGAGAAAACGTTGCGATTGTCCCTGCAGTTTGCTGCAACCTGGGTACCCAATCGCAACCCTTCCATTCCCGATCGGTACTAACATCGAAAAGGTACAGCAGAGCCTCTGCGTCGACAGTCTTACGAGGATGCTGACCCTGAGACTGATTGTGTGATGTTTGATGTTTTCCCAGATCACTCCAGGAGTACTTGTTTCGCTTGACTGTCAAAGTGGTTAGACGCCCTGCGTCCGATAGTCTTACGGGATTCTACTACGCCGACTTGGACTCAGTCAAGGTACTTCAGGCATCCACGCCTAGGTATGTGCAGGTGGGCTTTTCCACCCGGTCTGCTGGTTTTGATGCTTGGTTTGCATTCATTCTTTCCTTGATTGTGGTCTGGAATCTTTGTTATCCTTTGTATCTGAGTCAGTTGATTGTCTGGAAATTGATAACTCGCACATACCGCGAGAGTTGGAGAAAACGTTGCGATTGTCCCTACAGTTTGCTGCAACCTGGGTACCCAATCGCAACCCTTCCATTCCCGATCGGTACTAACATCGAAAGGTACAGCAGAGCCTCTGCGTCCGTTAGTCTTACGAGGATGCTGACCCTGAGACTGATTGTGTGATGTTTGATGTTTTCCCAGATCACTCCAGGAGTACTTGTTTCGCTTGATGTCAAAGTGGTTAGACGCCCTGCGTCCGATAGTCTTACGGGATTCTACTACGCCGACTTGGACTCAGTCAAGGTACTTCAGGCATCCACGCCTAGGTATGTGCGGGTGAACTCTTTCCACCCAATCTGCTGATTTGGATACTTGGGTTACAATTCATCGTTTCCACCTGTTCAAATGGTTTCTGTGACCGAGACTTTTGGCTTTCATCTTTTTGTATCTTGGCATGTGGTACGACCGCACTGACACTGGAGTTCGGTTCGACCGTACTTTGAGTGCATTGGATCCGATGATCTCCGGGGAAACCGCGAGACATTGGATCTTATTTGATTTTTGCGTTGGCTCCTACCCAGAGATATGGAAATCTCCTGGTGTGTTGGAGCAGAACGCTCTACTGAGAAAAATTTTTGGATTTTTGAAAAGATACCCACTCTGGGAGTGATACTCCGTGGGGTTTTTATTTGCAACTAGAAATATTTTTTGTCTTTTTGAAAGAAATCTGGTTCGCATGTGCCTCCACTAGGGATGCCTGTGGGGTCTTTAGCTAACCGACTTTTATTTTGAAAGCAGGTAAACATGATGATTGATGCGATGGATGCTGATGCATGGAGATGCATGATGAATGCATGGCTTTGGCTCATTCTCTTTCAGTTTGATGATTTTGCTTTTGCTATGGGTGTAGAGAACTTTGAGCTTATTGCTTGTAGGGTTGTGCTTCCCTTGGGGATTTTTCTTTTTGATACGGAGATTTGGACAGCGGATTGGTCAAGATCCCGACCCGTGGTCGATCAGGTCCATCGTCCCAAGATGCTGTTTCTTTGCTAATGAGAAGTACGAGGATATCATCCGACTTCAAGATGTTCTTCTGGGCATACATGTGATTGAGATGTGTGTTTAGGTTGCCCGTTTTGGTCAAGATTCCAATTTGCGAGCGATTGGATCCGTCATCCCATACTGTGAAGTGAGCGGAGTTCAAGACTCCTGAATTGTAGTGCTGGGGATGCTATTTTTGTGATTTTTTTGTAAATATGTGGTCCGAATCTTTACCTGAGCGATCAGGATAGAGATTGGTTATTGAAAACACAGGAAATATTTTTGAGGGAAATATTTTTGTGATTTTTGCAGATATTTGATGGAAATATTTTTGTGATTTTTGAAGAGATGATTTTGCAATGTTTTTGTATTTTGTGATTTTTCTGAAATGCAGGGAAAAGATGTGGAATTTCCATCCACTTCCAGCTTCTACTGCTGGTAAGGCACCCGATCCATTTACGTCAGCGAGCAAGACGAGTCTCACACAGTTAAGTGCCATAGTTTTACATCTTCGGATGAGGGGATTTTGAGGGTTTTCAGTCAACACACCCACAAAGTTGCCTGTTCCTCATGTGCAATGCACATAGACCACGTATCGTCCGACGGACTCCTTCGGCCACAAGATGAGCCACATCCTCACATTTCCCTTAGTCAATCCAGTTTGGGGTCTTACGTTGCTCACAATTCCGTGAGGGTGAGCTTCACCTCCAACAGCCTTAATCCCCTTCATGAGTTCTAGGAACAGAACATCCGTCAGCTTCAACAGCGACTTCCAACTCAAGGTTGTCTATCACGGTGCGTTCAACACGAACAGGATTGCGGAGTTCTGCCCGCCTCAGCCCTTACCTGTTTAAAGATTCCAGACACCCGTACGATCAAGTGTCAGCCATGCTGGAACAGGTTAGGAAAGAAAGCCCCCGAGAAGTTAATCCCAGTGTAGTTTAAGGTCTTCGGACCACTGGGGATTGGTGGATCGAAACTGGTGGTGAAAACTTTTTTGTTTTATATTGTATATATATTTTTTTTGTTTGAAAAGTTCCAGACTTCAACTCGAGTAATCGAGATTGACACTGGTTTTTATGGAAAGCTTTAAAATATTTTTGGTATTTTTGAGATGATCCGGGTTATCGAACCATGATCCCAACGGTCGAGGCCGATGCCGGTTTTTAGTTGAAAGCGAGAAAGGTCCCCCGAGAAATTAATCCCAGTGTAGTTTAAGGTCTTCGGACCATGAAACTGTACAAAAGAGGGGCAAACATTATATATTTTTTTTTGGAAAAAGTCCGGTGTCAGCGGATGGACAATCCAGACTGATGCCGGTTTTTATTGAAAATCTCTCGGGATGTCGATCCCGACGTAGTTTAAGGTCTTCGGACCAAAACTTTAAAAGCGGGGCTGGTAATATATTTTTATGATTTTTAAAATGTCCGGAGTCATTGATCTGATGAGCAAACAAGACCGACGCCGGCTTTTTTATTGAAAATCTCTCGGGATGTCGATCCCGACGTAGTTTAAGGTCTTCGGACCCAGACTTAGTAAAAGGGGGGGCAAACACATTTTTTGTTTTTTTCGAAATGATCCAGATCATCAGATCTTGGCCTGAAAGGCTGGGATCGATGTTGGTTTTTATTAAAATCTCTCGGGACGTTGATCCCGACGTAGTTTAAGGTCTTCGGACCAAAACTTTAAAGAGGAAAGACATTTTTTTGTTTCTTTTTTTTTGAAAAAAAATTCTGGGTCATCGATTCTGATTTTGATGGTCGAGATCGATACCCATTTTATTAAAAATCCCTCGGGATCTTGATCCCGACGTAGTTTAAGGTCTTCGGACCAGAAAAAGTACAAGTATGTATATATTTTTTGGTTTTCTGAAAATGTCCGGAGCCACCAGATCTTGAAGAAGACTGATGCCGGTTTATTGACAATCCCTCGGGATCTTGATCCCGACGTAGTTTAAGGTCTTCGGACCACGATTCATACATGTGAACAGTAATCAAGGGCGGAGATTCTTGGGATTCTTCTTGGAATGGTTTGGATCATCTGGTCATGCCTTTGGATGGTTGAGATCATTGTTTGACCAAGTCAAATTCTTCTTTCTTTTTCTTGGAAATTCCATGGAACTTTTCCACATCATCCACCCAATTTCTCACCCATTTCTCATGAGATGAGATTTTGGTGAGATTTTCTCTTTTTCTCACCATTCTCTTCCATCACTTCATTCTTACATGAAGGTACAAGATTCACTTGCAACCACCCTTCCCAAGGAGGAGTTCTTCCCAAGGAGAGGGAGAGGGAGGTCGTTTCACCTAGGTAGAGGCTAGGACGGCCTCCCATGGGCCGCCCGACCGGTCTGTGCCTCCTGGTCTCTTCAGGGGGCTGGGTAAAAGGGTGCCCTCCCCTTTTCTATATAACATGGGGCACCCTCCCCCCCTCAAACGTGCAATCTCTCTCTTCTCTCTCTCATACTCTTTCTTTCTTCAAGTTTCCTCTCTCTTCTTTGGTGGTCCTTTGCTCTTTTCAAGTGGTGGGCCTTAGAGAATCTTGGGACAGCAAGGTGGTCCTTCTTTGGTGAGTGGTAAAGGTATGGACCACTTCCTTTCTCTTTCTTGTCCTTTTCCATCTTCATTGTCTCTTCTCATGATCCTTTTTCTTTTTCATGTAGCTATTCAAAGGGGTGTGAAGGTGGGCCCAAGCATTCTTGATCTTTTCTTAGATCTCAAGTCTTTCAAAGGTGGTGCATGGAGAAGGACATTGCAAGCTCTCCACTTCATCATTTTTTCCTTTTTCACACTCCCTCCATGTGCATGTAAGGAGTAATTTTGCCATGTCATCAAGTGTGCATGGCAAAATACTCTATCTTTTTCATGGGAGTTGGGCCTCTTTTCATGTGTATCAAATGGGCTCAAAGTGAAGTCATGGCCCTTGGTGTATTTGATGGGCCCAATGCTTCATTTTGGGCTCCCTCATGCTTTCTTGCCTTTGTCATTTTTCCTTTGGAACTATCCTTTCTTTTCCCTCTTCTTTTCAAGATTTGGGCCCATGGGCATGGTAGGGCCCATCTCAAGTTTGGGCTCATGGGGCTCACTTTGTGTGACCCCATCTTTCTTTACATGTGTATGGATCAAGGTGGCTAGCCCATTCTTCATTTTGGATCTCAAGTGGGCTAGTTTTCCTAGGGGGCTTATATGGACAAGTACCCAAGTCTTCCACTATTTCTTTGATTATGATGTACATCTTTGCACAAAGTGTGGTGGGCTCCTTGGAGTTTTCATGTGGATGGGCTTTTGGGCCTTCATTGAAACTTGGGCACTTCTTTGAACCATGTGTGCCACTACACTTTGTTCATGTAGGCTTTTTCTTTTCATGCTTTTCCCTCTTGATGGATGGAGGACTTGAGTTACTTGACCATCTACAAGTCCCATGAGTGAGTTGTTCCCACAATCTCACTAAGTTCAAATGGCTTCCTTTGTGGTAGGAATGTGATTCTCAGAGTTTCCCTTTAATGTTATCAACCTCAACTGGATGATCCTCAAGTGAGTGTCCATACAACCATAGCTCCTTGAACTTTTCTATGGGGCTTGGTGGATCACCCATCATCATTCAAATATGAGTGATTTCTTCTTCCATTTGTGAGAAGGAATGGTACCCATAAGTTACCCATTTTTGTCCCATGCCTTGGGACATTTTGGATTTTGATCTTCAAGTGGGCTATGTGTACCATTCTTATCCATTTTCATGATGGTTGGGTGACTCATCAAGCCATGCTCTTTTGTGCTCAAATGGTCTCCCTTTTGGTGAAAAAGTTGGTGCACATAAGTTGCCCAAACTTGCCTTTTCATGGGCATTTTCAACTTTGATTCTTCATGTGGGCTATGTGCATCGACTTTCTACCCTTAGCTTCTTTGATTCATATGTTTGTGGGTAGACCTCCTTGTTGCATTTTCGTGGTCAAATTTTCATCAAGATGAGGCACATAAGGTTGCCTATGGTTAACCCATGAATGGGTCCTCATGTTCTTCAAGTGGGCTATGTGCTCTCTCCAATCCATTGAGATGAGGCATTTGGGTTGCTCTTGGGGACCCGTTTCCTTTCTATTCCCCACTTGTCCATGCATATGTGTAAAAAGATGGAGACATCCTAATGAGAATCATGACCTTGGCATAAAAGTGAGTCAATCCTTGGCCACATGTGGACTTTGAAGAGGAACTTCTCATGTGCAGTAGGACTCTCATCCTTAGTTGATCTCATGGCACTTGAGTGCATTTGTTGTCCAAAATGTGTCCTTGGATGATGGACTTTTCTTACCTGAGGCATGCCATGCCACCTTCTTTAAGGCAGGCCTTACTTTTTCCAATGGGTCCAACACATATCCTAAGTGACACATGGAGTTGGACTTTAGATTTTGCATTTGAATGTGAGTCCAATCCCATGGGTTTCTTGGATGAGAATTTGGATTTTAATGGGTAAAGGATAGGGACTTACCTTGCCAAGCTTGTAGGATTCCATGGCGGATGGTACTAGGGGCCACCAAGTGGTTGACGAGGATGATCCTGCTTTCATTGTCCGCCGAGGGGACCACATGTGTTCCCTAGCTATGGAGCATCAACCTCTTCCTGCTATCAAGGGTCGAGGTACCAGGGATCGCTGGGACAATTGGATGAAGGAGCCACAGCCCTTGCTTGAGCGAGTACTAGATGGTACTCCTTTTGCTGGCCTCCTCACCCTACGCTTCCATAATAACGACGCCAACCGTATGATGCTTGCGGCCCTTTGTGAGAGGTGGCGGGATGAGACCCACACCTTTCAACTCCCTTGTGGGGAGTGGGGAATAACCCCCTTGGATATTTACATGCAGATAGGCTTCCCTTTTCATGGGGCAATTGTCCCTCAAGTGAGCTCTCTAGCTCCCCTCTCTTCCACTGATTGGCTACGGCTTGTTGGTGACGTCCCTCCTGAGGGTGAATTCCAAGGCCATCAAGTGAAGATGCGATGGTTTTATAACAATTTTGCTTCTGTCGTCCCTGCCACCGAGCGAGAGGCCCTCCACAAGGCTCGGGCCATGATCACTTATGCTTTTGGATCCTTTCTTTTTTGCCATGCGAATGAGAGAGTTGATCCTAAATTTCTTCGTTTAGTCGAGGATCTTCATCACCCCTATAACTGGAATGGGGCCATCCTGACCCGTCTCTTTCAAGGTCTGGACAAGACCTGTCGGCATAGCCGGTCCTTCACAGGCTTCTGGCCTGTTTTGAGGTACCTCTTCTTTCATCCTCTTTGGAGCCGTTTGCCTCCTTTCTCTCTCTGATCATTAAATGTACTTTCATCCAGACTTGCTTTTATGACCATTTTCCGCATCTTGCGCCGAGGATGCGAGATGACATTGAACCCGCTCAGTATCGCCACATGTACTGGCATCAGCAGAATCGTCAGCGGAACTCCCGAGTTCCCAGGGACAATTGGCGTGCTGATATAGACGGGCTGACTTTGAGGACGTAAGTATCTTGCTTGTCTTTGTCCTTGTACTGTACTTGTAACTGATCGTGGTAACCTCTTCTGCTGCAGTTTGCCCGGATGCCGTACGCTAGTTTCCCTCTCTACTACACACCCCAGCGCGTGGAGGCATATGATGCTTCATGTCTCCGTATTATGCTTTCTGACGCTGAGTCCTTCCAATGGTACTTGGGAGAGAGATTGCTTCGGCAAGTCACTGGGGTAGCTCGGGTCCCCTGTTCTGCACCTCCTCCAGCTGCTCGGATGCCAGCTGATGAGAGTTGAGGCTCTGGTGGGCCAGCCTGGCTTCCGTTTCACGATCCCGGATCGTGATTATGACGAGTGGTATCTGCTATTTGGCCAGGGGCCTTTGCTTCTTCGCTTTACGTTCCAGGTGGCCGTCGCAGGTATGCTGGAGGTTCAGTGACTGCTCCTTTGATGGATCTTTATCGTCGGGAGCGGGACGCGAGGAGGGGCGATGATGATTATGTTGATGACTTGTAGCTGGCTCTGCTTTATATGGCCTTGTACTTTTTTTTGTCCCCTTTTGTATCAAGCTCTTTTGGATGAATTACAGGCTTTGATTTCTCCCAAATTCCTTGGTGATGTCTGGATGCTTTGACTCTTGACTCATTCCTTCATGATTTGAGACTGCTTAGTTGCATGGGTGATGACTTGAATGGTTCAGATTGCTTGATTAGGCCTTGTGGGCCCACTTGATGTTTAGATCTTGGATTTTGGCCCTTCTTTTGATGATCGAACCTTTGATCTTGCTGCTCCATGACTTGTGTAAGCTTTCCAATGGTTTGGATCCTGATGATCTAGCCCTTGAATGGTTTAGATTGATAGATTCGGCCCTGTGGGCCCATTTGAAACCTTGGTTTTACTTTGGGGCATCTCTTTTGATGATTTGTGAGGCTAGGAATGCTTCTCATGGTGTGGATGATGGCTTGAACGTCTCTGATCGCTTGATTTGGCTTTGTGCCCACTTGATGATTAGATCTTGGATTCTGGCCCTTCTTGTGATGATCAAACCTTTGATCTTGTTGTTTGACGGCTCATGTAGGTTCTTCAATGGTTTAGATCGTGATGATCTAGTCTTTGAATGGCTTGGATTGCTTGTGGCCCCCACTTGATCACCTTTCCTTCTCTTGGCTTGATCAGCCCTATTCCGGTCACATTGCTTCATGATTGGACCAGTGGGGCACCTTTTGTATGATCTTGATCATCTTCAGTCGAAATCTGGAGTGGACCGGAGCCTTGGGCGGCCCACGGAGCGCCATCTGCTGACGTGGACTGTCAGCCTCACCTACCAAAAGCCCTGGAGCCAATCCCGCGGAGAGAGGGGATCTGCGTCCGTACGGGCGGCCCAGGGCAGGCCGCCCAAGGCTCGCCTCTTGAGCGGCTGGGCTGGCCCTGGTTCGGACATCCTCTGCTGTCCCTTTTTCCTGTCCCCCACATTCTCTGTGCCTGTTTTTTCGATTCAGCCATGAATCTTCTCTTCCCTTTGTCTTTTCTCTTCATCTTGTCCTCTTCCCATTTTGTCCTTTCTTGGGCAGCTTTGGATGATGACTTGTGGGCCATAGTGGGAGAGGTCGGTGGGTCCCACACTCCAGCACTTGGTGAGGGCTTTAATGATGGAAGGCTTCCTTTAATGGATGGTGGAGATTGGGCATTAAATGGGGGTATTGATGATGAATTAAGCTTGGTGGTTGGTGGAGCTTTGAATGGGTCCATTAATGGTGGATGGCTGGATTTTCTATTTGAATGGGCCCCTCATTATGGGAGGAATGGATGGTATGGATGAGATGGGATGGGACATAGGTGAGGCTATGCATCCCTTGAGTGTGGGTCCATGGATGATGTGATGGACGGTGATGATGGGACTATGAGGGACATAGATGGGCTGATCTCATGTCTGGATGGTATGGATGGCTCAGATGGTACCTTTGATGGTTTGGATGCTCTGGATGAGGGCCAGGATGTGCGGCACACTTGTGGGTGGACTTGATGTGATCATTGATGATGTCCCCTTGATGATGGACGGTGTGGATGCCTCGATGATCCCTTGATCGGCCAGGATGATGATTGGATTCATGATCTCCTACTGGAGAGGGCCGCAGGTCCGGATCTGGCAGTTGATTCTTCGATCGGGGTAACCGAGACCCTTTTGGATGGTTCAGATGTATTCTTTGACGGTCAGATGGTCAGGATGCCACGATGTGCGGTGTGATCTTCACTGATAGTCCTTTTGGTTGGGAGCATTGTCCTTCCTTTGGTCATCGGCCCTTTGCGCATTCTGTTCATGAGGCGGGCGAGTCTCTCATGCAGCTGAGATTATGACAGTTTCAGATGGCGATGCGACTATATCAGACATAGCCGCCACTGAGGGCCGATCAGGGGTTGTCGAGTCGGCAGAGGTTCCAGCTTTTCCTTCTCCTTCACCTGTTGACCTTCCGATCCTCGATGAGTTGTCCTCGATTTCTGGGCCTTTTGTGCTGGAGGGGATACCGTGAGGACTTGTCAGCTGCTTCCTCGTTCTTCTTGCTCGCCACGACTGCTTGCTTGGCTTGATAGCTTGTCAGCTTATGAGATTCGAGATTTGGAGTCTTATGGCTTGGCAGTCTGATTCATATGGCTAGAGTTGACATTGACTGGAGGATGCTCGGAGCTGCCTTGATTGACTGGGTCCCTTCGTTGAACTTGTTTGCGTTCAACGATATGGAGATGGGGCCTTCTTTGGAGGAGCTTGCACGCTTGACAGGCTTACCCTTGGGATTATACTCAGTATTTTCGCCGAACGTCGCCGAGACTGCTACACCGCAGAACTGGTTTGGGATCCCCTATCTTGTTCGGGCCAGCTAGTGGCCAGGATGCTGTAGTGTTCTCTTTGGACCTGCTGTATGATCTTTTTTCGGGTCCCCAGAGTACGGCTGGTTCTACCTTTTGCTCGGAACGCACTGATGTTTTGCTTGATTGCTGAGTGCTGTTCTCGGGATGGCGCAGGTCCCAGACTCCTTTGCTTTTTGAGGTGATGAGCCGAGCTGTCCGTCGGCAGGGGATCATTTCTCTCATCTTGGCCGAGCTATTCGATGGGCTGACTGACTGCGCCCTTGGTCGTACTCGTGTTCTCTTCGCGGCTGCTGTGCCTTCCTGCAGGTATTCTTTCTACACCCTTTTTTTTTCTTGCTTTGTTGGGGATTGCTTTGCTTTAGCTGAACTTCTTTCGTTTTCTGTGATCAGGTCTGGCTATGGGAGCGCCTTTCTCTGACTGTTTCTGTACCTCTTCCTGGCATCCTAGCTCTGACATCATGCGTTATATCCTGGAGTTCCTTCCGCATACGGCTAGGATGAGCGAGCCCTTGTATCGCAGGATGTTCGCTGAACTTCGTGACTGGAATGTTCGTTGGGAGTCATCTTGGCTTTCACTTCCTCCAGTGCTTTGCGATGCACACCCCTTCCTCTGATGTTGGTAGGCTTTCGATCTTTCTTCTCTTACCATCCCATTCGGTTCCTGCGGCAGTTTGGGTATGAGCAGGATGTTCCTCTTTCGCTTTTACGGGTATCGGCGTCGGGCACTTCCACCCTAGATCCTCTGACTTCAGGACCCGGATTGATTGTTCTTGGGCGAGTTATTTGACAGCTGATTTGTTGGGATTTGAGCTGCGGACTTTTCCGATGGCGACCGCCCCATATCAGTACTGGGTTGCGGAGCAGTCTTTGTATCGACGTATCCCTTGTTGGCACCAGACTGCTGATGAGGATGAGCAGGATATTCTTGGAGATGCTGGCTCTTCATCTGTTCATATGAACCTTTTGAGGAGCGCCCTTTTGTAGATCCTGGCTTCCTTTTGGCCACTCATGGCCACTGCTGTCTGAGATCTCTGCACTTCGGTATCATTGCGAGATGAGTCGAGGAGATTGGCTGCCGATCAAGATTGTCTGATGAGGAGACAGCGATCCGTACCCTTGAGCGCGATGAGGCGCATTACCTTGCGTATGGAGGTGAGCAGGTTGAGAGCGAGACTATCTTTTTATGAGTCAGAGGACTCACCTGATGTGGCCGAGGAGGAGGGTAGAGATTGATTGTGTTGGCCACCTGCACACTGATTTTTGCATATATGATTGATGATGATGCATTTTTTTGTATTTTTGAAAAAGATGATATGTGTAAGAGAAATATAATGCATTTAATTGAAAAGAGAAAAAACTGTTTGAAAATCTACTGTGCCATGAGTTGTCTTGTGAGTGTGTCTGGATTTTGTGTCGGGATATAGGAATCAGAACTGGGGCTCGGTCAATGATTTGACCGTATCTCGAGATTTGACTTGCTTGATCCTTTGGTTCCCTAGAGATGTAGGCAACGGAAACTCTTGCTTCCTGAGATTGTCAGAGTCGTAGAGTTCTTCGCTCCTGACTGCGCTTCTTCTTGTTCTTGAACTGTAACCGCTTGAACTGATCTGGACCGTCTGCTTTCTTGGTACCGCCACTTTTATTTTTTTTTTTTTTTTTTTTTCTTTTTTTTTTTCATTTTGAGCCATTTTTGCCTGTAGTGCTCTTTCGAGTTTTCACCACAGCCGGCTTTTTCCCGTCATTTTTGCCCGTGGCGCCCTTTCAGGTTTCACCACGTCCCGGGTATTTGGTCTTGCCTGCCCCTTGGCAGCTGTGCTGTTTTTACCCTTGGCGCCCTTTCAGGTTTTCACCAAGTCCGCTGTATGCCCACTGTTTTACTCGGAGCGCCCTTTCGGGTTTTCACTCCGCCCTCTTTGTTTAGGCACACATTTTCTTTTTCCTCTTTTTTTTTCTTTTCTTTCTGGATCTCTGGATAACTGCGGCGGCTAGAGGTCGGAATCCGTCGTTGCCGGCCGATGGCAGTCTTTCAGCCCTTATCCTGAGTTACGATAATAGAGCTGTCGGTCTTTGCTAAAGACCCCTCTGAGATGGATGGATGGATGACTGTGTTTCTTCTTGGGTTGATTTTTTTCTTTGGGTGCCTTGCTTTGGCTTCCCTTTTTCTTCTCTTTTCTTCTTTTCTTTTCTTTTTCTTTTCTTCTTTTTTTCTTCTTTTCTATCTCTTTTCTCTCTTTTTCTTTTTCTTTTTTTTTTCTCTTTTTTTTGTCTCAATCCCCCCTCTTTTTTTTTGTATTTTTCTCTTTTGGAGTCCCCTTATTTGAAACACTTGTTGGTGGACGGGAATGATTTCTCAGAGATCTTAGCTTTGACCCCTTGACTTCAGCTCTATTAAAGTAACTCTTGATAAGGTCAGAATGACTTACCCGTGAAAGATTTCACGTTGTCGGCGTTGGTTGGCTCAGGAAGATCCACCCCTCTCATGCTGGTGAGTCTGAGGGCGCCTCCGGGAAGTACTTCTCTGATCATCAGCGGCCCGTCCCACGAGGGTTTGAACTTTCCTCTGGGATCTGGAAGGTGCGACGGTAGAATCTTCTTCATGACCATGTCGCCTACCTTGAAACTCCTTTTTCGGACTCTCTTGTTGTAAGCCCGAGCGATCCTTTTCTGATAACATTGTGAATGACTTAGTGCACGCATGCGCTTTTCATCTGCTAGCTGCAACTGATCGAATCTGGCCCGTTGCCATTCTCCTTCTTCAATTCCGCTTTCTAATAACACCCGAAGTGATGGTATTTCCACTTCGACTGGTAGAACTGCTTCCATTCCATAAGTAAGCTCGAAAGGAGTAACGCCCGTAGCAGACCGTACAGACGTTCGATAGGCCCAAAGTGCATATGGGAGCATATCTGACCAATCTCGATAGGTCACGACCATCTTCTCGAGTATCCTGACGATTGTCTTGTTTGCGGCTTCTACCCCACCATTCATCTGGGGACGGTAGGGGCTTGATCGATGACGTTGGATCTTGAACTTGCTGAGGAAGTCATCCATCTTCTTGTTGACGAACGGGGTTCCATTATCTGTGATGATAGCATTGGGATTCCGTACCGGCATATGATGTTGTTCTTCATGAATTTGATCACTTAGATGCTGCAATCGTGGTGTATGAGGCTGCCTCTACCCACTTGGTGAAGTAGTCGACTGCCACAAGTATGTACTCGTGACCATTTGATGCTTTGGGACTGATCTT
>PVNU02001525.1:0-91709 GCA_003013855.2 Liriodendron chinense
ATAGAAAATTCCAAAACAAAAAAATAGAAAAATCCCAAAACCCAAAAAGAGTAGAGTACGTCCCACCATGCGCCTCCTCGGGCTCAACGTACGCGGAGACAACTTCCCTTCCGCAGCATAATCCGCACTCGGGCTCCAGCAAGACATGTCCGACCACGAAGAAGAAACTCATCACTTCCTGCTCTCGAAATGACCGAAGCGCAACCTCCAGCGCAACAGCCCATTGATAATACACCAATCATACAAGAATTGGCAAAGGAGTGAGAGCAATGCAAGAAATGCTCTTGCAATTCATGCAAGCACAGGCCACGCAGCAGCCAACAATCAAGTTGGCCCAGTTCAGCAATTCAGCAACCATGCCGGGTCCTCCCGCCTCCAGTTCAAATCAAGCAACAACCGGAGTTGCCAAGACTACCGACGCAGCCACCTCAGCCCTTGCTATGGGGCATCCTTCTCAATACCTTCTGCAACAACGGGACATCTCAGAGCATCCCAGTCGCAGGGACTTCCAGTCAGCTTCCAGTCAATCTTGCAAAACAATCTCAATAGATCTCAGCATGTCCCCGCCGATGGGACACCTTTTCATTCCCACACATCCCCGCCGATGGGATTTCAATTCAATTTCCAGCAACAGGGACAGCACTGGCGAATGCCCACAATGGGGTCAGTGTCAAGCCCACATCAATCAGCGGACAGTGGCGAATACCCAACAAGGGGGCCACTTCCAGCATCTCAGCCTCCTGCAAACAGGAGCACTTTTCAATCCAGCAACATCCCGCCGATGGGATTCCAGTTAATTTCCAGCAATCTTCAATTCAGCAAATCCAGTAATTTCCAGCAATCTTCATCAATTCGCAAATCCAGTTAATTTCCAGCAATCTTCAATCAGCAAAATCCAGTAATTTCCAGCAAGTTCCAGTTCAACCTTCAGTACAGTCTCCAGTTCAGTTACAATCATTTCAAGCACAAGTTCATCAGAATCCAGTTCAATCATCAAACCAAGTTCAGCAACCCGCGGTTGCTTTTCAGCAAGCCCATAGGGTCGAAGACATCGACCACTATGCCGAAAGAAGAACGTGCCTTACTCCAGGAGGCACCAGTCGCTCGAACAGATCACTCAGGACTGGACGAGTTGCGGGAGCAGTTCTAGATCTTGCAAAATCAGCTTCAGCGACAACAAGGAATCGACTTACCTTCGACCAAGTTCAGAGACTTGTGTCCTTTCCCAGATGCTCAAGTACCTCAAAACTTTGAGGTACCAAAATTCAAGAGATACGATGGCAGCGGTTGTCCCACAGCACATCTCAAGGCTTTCTGCGGGGAGCTGAGTGCAATCGCAGGAAATGAAGGGGCCCTTATTCGTTTGTTCCAAAAATCTCTGAAAGGCGATGCCCTAGATTGGTACACTTCATTGGACTGCCACCGCATCAGAACATGGGAACAGCTTTACCAGGCTTTCGTCGACAGATTCGCATACAATCTCAACATGGCACCCAGAAAAGCCGACCTCGCAGCACTCAGGCAAAGGAGTGATGAAACACTATCAGCTTATGTGGGACGTTGGCGAGCTATGGCAGCCAGAATGCGACGGACACCCATCGACGATGAAGAACAAATCTCCATGATTGTTCATTCAACATATCCAGGCATATCCGGGTATCTCATCTCGCATCCATATGCGAACTTCTCGCAGCTAATCCGTGCTGGAGAGCAAGTCGAAGCAGGAATCCGTGCCGGGACGATTTCCCCCATGGCCTCATCAAGCCACTCCAGTCAAGAGGAACGAGTGGAAGGAAGACCTATCGGCATGGGAATGGAAAACGCGCAAGTGGTTCTCCTCCCCGCCCAACAGAGGGTAAACAACATCAACACCACTGCTCAAGGAAATCAACGTGCTCCCCCACAGGGACGTCAACAGTATCAGCAGAATCTAGTTCAGCATCAGCCTCAGCGGTATCAGCCACAACTGAATCCTCAGCCACAACCACCTCGACAACAGCAGCAGTTCAGAGGAAATGGCCAATACTCATACCAGAACAGGCAGAATTACAGGGAGTCCAGGAAGTTCACTCACTCAGTCAACCACTTAGTCAAATCATGACTACGCTGGTACAAAAGCAGTTACTCACTCTAATGACACCTAGGCCTCCGCCTCATCCTCTGCCTCCAAACTACCGAGAAAATGAGTACTGCGCCTATCATCAAGGACGTGGTCACGCCACTGATCGATGCTATACTTTGAAGAATGCCATACAAGACCTGATTGATGACCGTAAGATCGTCATCTCGGTCCCTGGAACTTCTCCAGCAGCTTCCACCAACATCCTTCAGAATCCTCTACCTCAGCTCCAACAGACCCCAGTTCGTCTCGTGGCCCTGCAGTCAATAGTATAGAAGAAGGGGACCATCTCGATCGCTTCTTCTCCCCTATCCAGTCCATTCATGCTTACACTTATGGGCCGACAAGTCCTCCTCCGATCATGCAAGGGGCAAGTCCCTTTCCTCCTCTAGTCCTCGAGCCAGTAGTACTCGAAGGAGCATTTCCATACGATGTGCCAGTTGTGCAAGGGGCACCTTACGACCCCTCATGTTGGGAACCAGTCGTCCTAGAAGGAGCACAATCATACATTGAGCCCACATACGAACCTCTCATCTTGCAAGGGGCAACTCCAGAACAATCCAATCCGCAATGGAAGGATTACACTCATCAGCAACAAGAGCCCGTTGTCTTGGAAGGAGCTCTTCCAGTCAAGCCTGTCATATTGCAAGGGGGCAAATCCCGGAGGCGTATCAATCACGCTACGGCAGCTGAGACGAACAGAGAAACCTCCTGCCATATCAAGAGGACCAGTATTCATTCCATGGGAGCCTCCTGCTCCAGGAACAATCAAGCCAGGACCACGACCTTATGTGGTCTATGAAGACAAGCCTCGATACTACCCCCTTCAGCACAGGCAACAATGTAGTCCTCAAGGCAAAAGCTCCATACGAGGAAGATCTGGTACCCACAACAGCACCGTTGCAAGAACCGGTGGTCCTAGAAGGCAAAAGGGAGGAAAACTACAAAGAGGTTCCATGGCACTATCCAGAATGTGCGGAAGTGGGGAACATGAATCCCAATGGGCGTTGCATCCGAAGAGATAATCAGAACAGAGGAGATACCAAAGGCGCTCTCTCAGGCCTCGGCAACAAAAATGAAGCCGCATACGATGAGGCGACTCAACTCAAGTCAATCCCTACACAAATCTCAGTATGGGAGTTTACTCTGTACATCTCGCATACACCGAGAAATGTTTGCCAAGACCTTGAACGATGCTCACGTCTCCTCTGATACGGCACCAGAAATGATAGCTTTGATGATTGGACAACTCCTGGCTCCGCGCGCCATCACCTTCACAGATAATGAGTTGCCACCAGAAGGGGCGCGATCATGGGCGATCCCTCAACATAGCTTACGATACAAAGACCTCTGTGTTCCGCTGGTCCTTATCGATAATGGCTCAAGCTTAAATGTCTGCCCACTCAAGACCGTGGAACGTCTGGGAATCAGTCCTTCTTCATTCCGACCCAGCACCATATGCGTCAGAGCATTCGACAACACCCGCCGATCAGTGGAAGGGGAGGTCGACATAGAGGTATAGATAGGTCCGGAAGTCTCCACCATTACATTCTAAATCTTGGATATATCAGCCTCTTTCAACATGTTACTTAGACGACCTTGGCTGCACAAGGTTGGAGCTGTGCCGTCAACCCTGCATCAACGAGTGAAGTACATCTCTGGAAATCAAGTGATCTCTATCCATGTAGAGAAGGAGCTTATCATTCCTTCCAATGCTGCTGCCACTGAACCAGACATCCCGGTCATTGATATCCAGCACTCTGAAGAGGACATCCCGTTTCACAGTTTCGAATTCGAGACTGTGAACTCTATCGCCAATCCAGAACCGATAAGGGTGAGCCGTGTCTTTTCACCGGCAGAGCGTCTGAGCCTCAGATATCGAATGAAGAATCACTTCAAGTCCAGAAAGGTACCACTGGTATATAACCAACGCAAATGGGGACTCGGATACAAGGCAACCTTCATGGACGAAAGAAGGAAGAAATTTCGGTGCTCACCCATCCAGTTCGTCAAGCCAGGAGAACCTTGCAAAGATCCAGGAGGGAATCAACCGACTGCACTACACAAAGGCCTCCCGATGAGCCTAGTTTGGGCCACATGGCCCCCCATTCGATGGGATCAGATTCTTGAACCATCTAAGCCTCCAGAAGAAGAAGAAAAGGATGAAGACGAAGAAGGAAGTCAAATACAGTAGCTTCAGGACCAGGTTACTCTGACACCTGCTCCCAACCAGGGGCAAAACTTGCCCACTTCTCCCAACCAGGGGCACAACCTGCCCACTTCAATCAGCAAGGGGTACAACTCGCCCATCTCAGCACCAATTAGCAAGGGGCACGACTTGCCCATCTCTGCAAAGTCAACATCATCAATCATCAGCCAGGGGGAGAAGCAGCCCATCCATTGGACCAAGAAAGGGAAGTGGCCAGCCCTAGATTGGTCTGATGTCCAGATTTCAAACTTGTGTCTAGCTGTGGAACCAGACGAACTGCAATGCGAAGTAAGTGATCCGGGAGGGACTGAGTGCGACTCAGATCTCGAACCCGACCAGCGAGAAGTCATGGTCATTGGGCCAGACCATGATTCTTCGCCCAAAGCATCAACCCCCACCTCTTCAGGGGAGGAAGTGTGGGGTCCTGAATGGTCATCTGTTCCCCTCACTTTCGAATCAGCCAAAGAGCCATCTGAGGGCTCTGGCTTCCAAAAAAACGCCTGTTTAAACAGCGACCGGAACTTTGGAACAAGTTGGGCTCAATTATGGTCTGCAATGCCCGCTTGTTCAAAGTCCCATGAATTTCAAAAATCCAAAAAAATCAAAAACTTTCAAAAGCCAAAAACATCTAATATTTCCATTTCAGAAAAATCTCAAAAACCAAAAAACATTTCTTTTCCTGCATTCAATAGTGTGCCAAGTTCGTCTAATGAGTCGCATGAGTTTGAAGTCGAATCATATGATTTCGACATCGAATTAGACTTCGAACTCATGGTTCTGGACGAAGCTCGAGACGAGGAAGATGATGATCCTGCTCCCGAACTTGAGGATCTCCTCAAAAAGTTCGAATCTAAAGCCAATGTTGTAGCCGATGATTTCGAGATAGTAAACTTGGGGACGCCTGAGATCCCTAGGGAAGTACGCATTGGAAAATCGTTGCCACCTGAGATGAAACAGAAAATGATAGAGTTCCTAGCTCCAAGATTGTCCAACTTCACGTTCTCATATGAAGACATGCCGGGGCTCGATGAAGAGCTCGTTGTACACCATCTGCCAACCAAGGCAGATATGAAGCCAGTGAAGCAGAAACTTCGAAGAATGAAGCCAGAGTGGGCCCTGAAAGTCCGAGATGAAGTCATCAAACAATACAACGCGGGATTCTTGGTAGTCTCCAACTACCCTGAATGGCTCGCCAACATCGTGCCAGTACCAAAGAAGGACGGCAAGGTTCGAATGTGCATCGACTTTCGAGATCTCAACAAAGCCAGTCCTAAAGATGACTTCCCTTTGCCACATATCGACACTCTGGTCGACAACACTGCTGGATACAAGATCTTCTCATTCATGGACGGGTTCTCAGGTTACAATCAGATCAAGATGGCCGTCGAAGATCGTGAGAAGACATCGTTCATCACTCCCTGGGGAACCTTCTGTTACAGGGTAATGCCGTTCGGTCTAAAGAACGCAGGAGCAACATATCAGCGAGCAATGACAGCACTATTCCACGACATGATGAACAAGGAGCTCGAAGTATATGTGGACGACATGATCGTCAAATCTCGCACAATTGAAGGACACTTTGAAGATCTGAAGAAGTTATTCAACAGATTAGAAAAGTACAAGCTCCGCCTCAACCCTCAGAAATGTGTCTTCGGTGCAATGGAAGGTAAGCTCCTCGGTTTTATGGTGAGCGAGGATGGCATCAGGGTCGACGAGACCAAAACCAGAGCAATCATCGAGATGCCCCCTCCTAGAACAGAGAAAGAAATTCGTGGTTTCCTCGGCAGAATTCAATACATCAGTCGCTTCATCGCACAGCTCACACCTATCTGTGAGCCCATATTCAAGCTCCTTCGGAAGAACGTTCCAAAAGAATGGAATGATGATTGCCAAGTCGCTTTCGACCGCATCAAGAAGTATCTCATGAACCCTCCAATCCTAGTGCCGCCCACTCCCGGACGACCCCTATTGTTATACATCTCTGTAGCAGCAGAAGCCATTGGCTGTGTCCTCAGCCAGCACGACGAGACCAGGAAGAAGGAACAAGCAATATACTATTTGAGCCGAAAGTTCACCGACTACGAGACCAGGTATTCCCCCGATCGAGAAGACTTGCCTCGCCCTAGTCTGGGCAACTCAGCGACTCCGTCAATACATGATTGCATTCCCTATTCTCCTCCTCGCTCACATGGATCCGCTCAAGTACCTGTTCGAGAAGCCGGCACTCACTGGAAGGATAGCTAAATGGCAGCTACTCTTGTCAGAGTTTGACATCACCTATGTCACTCAAAAAGCAATCAAGGGGCAGGCCCTCGCCGATCATCTTGCGGCCCACTCTCTCCTGGACTATCAGCCGCTCAAGACATTCTTTCCTGATGAAGATCTCTTGCTCATTGAAGAGGATGAAAAGAAGAAGAAAGATGAATGGACATTATTCTTCGACGGCGCAGCAAACTCTAAAGGGAGTGGTATTGGAGCAATCCTCTACTCTCCAGATGATGTCCCTATTCCTATCTCGAGGCGCATAGCATTCGAATGCACCAACAACATGGCAGAGTATGAAGCATGCATCGCTGGCTTAAGGGAAGCCATAATCTTGGGCGTCAAGAAGCTACGAGTGTTTGGAGACTCACAGCTTATCATCAATCAGACCAATGGCGAATGGAAGACCAAGGATGAGAAGTTGATACCATATCATGTGTATCTTGACAATCTGATCGAAGAATTCAAGGAAATCACCTTCTCATACATGCCTAGAGCCAAGAACCAGTTTGCAGATGCTCTCGCCACACTTGCATCAATGCTCGAGATACCAAAAGGAGCTTCAGAATGGGAGCTCACAGTCGAAATTCAAGAAGAGCCTGCTTTTTGCCTGCAAATAGAAGAAGCCGAAGCTGTCCCTGACAAACCCTGATATGCCGACATCAAGCAATACCTCGAAACCCAGGAGTATCCAGAGTCAGCAACAGCAACAGATCGCCGAACCATTCAGCGTTTGGCCGGCCAGTTCACCATCAGTGGCGAAGTTCTTTACAAGCGATCCTATAACCACATCCTTCTTCGATGCGTCGATGAAACAGAAGCTACAAAGATCATGGAAGAAATACACGAAGGAATCTGTGGCCCACACATGAATGGGCACATGATGGCAAAGAAGATTCTACGACTCGGCTACTATTGGCTCACCATGGAGACAGACTGTTGCCAGCACGTCAGAAAATGCTTTAAGTGTCAGGAGCATGCAAATCAAATTCATGCCCCATCATCAGAGTTATACAACCTGACCACCCCCTGGCCCTTCTCCATGTGGGGACTTGACATCATCGGCAAGATCAGTCCCAAAGCATCAAATGGTCACGAGTACATACTTGTGGCAGTCGACTACTTCACCAAGTGGGTAGAGGCAGCCTCCTACACCACGATTGCAGCATCTCAAGTGATCAAATTCATGAAGAACAACATCATATGCCGGTATGGAATCCCTAATGCTATCATCACAGATAATGGGACCCCCGTTCGTCAACAAGAAGATGGATGACTTCCTCAGCAAATTCAAGATCCAACGTCATCGATCAAGCCCCTACCGTCCCCAGATGAATGGTGGGGTAGAAGCCGCAAACAAAACAATCGTCAGGATACTTGAGAAGATGGTCGTGACCTATCGAGATTGGTCAGATATGCTCCCATATGCACTTTGGGCCTATCGAACGTCTGTACGGTCTGCTACGGGCGTTACTCCTTTCGAGCTTACTTACGGAATGGAAGCAGTCCTACCAGTCAAGGTGGAAATACCATCATTACGGGTATTACTAGAAAGCGGAATTGAAGAAGGAGAATGGCAACGGGCCAGATTCGATCAGTTGCAGCTAGCAGATGAAAAGCGCATGCGTGCACTAAGTCATTCACAATGTTATCAGAAAAGAATCGCTCGGGCTTACAACAAGAGAGTCCGAAAAAGAAGTTTCAAGGTAGGCGACATGGTTATGAAGAAGATTCTACCGTCGCACCTTCCGGACCCCAGAGGAAAGTTCAAACCCTCGTGGGACGGGCCACTGATCGTCAGGGAAGTACTTCCCGGAGGCGCCCTCCGACTCATCAGCATGAGAGGGGTGGATCTTCCTGAGCCAACCAACGCCGACAACATGAATGTCTTTCACGGGTAAGTTATTCTGACCTTATCAAAGGTTACTTTAATAGAGCTGAAGTCAAGGGGTCAAAGCTAAGATCTCTGAGAAATCATCCCCGTCCACCAACAAGTGTTTCAAATAAAGGGATTCGAAAAGAGAAAAATACAAAAAGAAAAAAAGAAAAAAGGCATTCAAAAAGAAAAGATAAAAAAAAAAGAGAAAAAGAATACAGAAGAAAAAGAGAAAAAAAAAAAGAGAAAGAAAAAGGGAAGCCAAAGAAAGGCACTCAAGAAAAAATCAATCCAAGAAACACAGTCATCCATCCATTCATCTCAGAGGGGTCTTTAGCAAAGATCGACAGCTCTATTATCGTAACTCAGGATAAGGGCTGAAAGACTGCCATCGGCCGGCAACGACGGATTCCCGACCTCTAGCCGCCGCAGTTATCCAGAGATCCAGAAAGAAAAGAAAAGAAAAAAAAAAGAAAAAAAAATGTGTGCCTAAACAAAGAGGGCGGAGTGAAAACCCGAAAGGGCGCTCCGAGTAAAAACAGTGGGCATACAGCGGACTTGGTGAAAACCTGAAAGGGCGCCAAGGGTAAAAACAGCACAGCTGCCAAGGGCCAGGCAAGACCAAATACCCGGGACGTGGTGAAAACCTGAAAGGGCGCCACGGGCAAAAATGACGGGAAAAAGCCGGCTGTGGTGAAAACTCGAAACAGCACTGCAGGCAAAAATGGTTCAAATGAAAAAAATAAAAATAAAAGTGCAGGTACCAAGAAATCAGACAGTCCAGATCGATTCAAGCAGTGAAAGTGCAAGAACAAGAGGAAGTACAGTCAGGAGTGAAGAACTCTACAAACTCTGACAATCTCAGGAAGCAAGAGTTTCCATTGCCTACATCTCTAGGGAACCAAAGGATCAAGCAAGTCAAATCTCGAGACATCGGTCAAATCATTGACCGAGCCCCAGTTCTGATTCTTATATCCCGACACAAAGTCCAGAAACACTCACAAGACAACTCATGGCACAGTAGATTTTCAAACAGTTTTCTCTTTTTAATAGATGCATCATATTTCTTTTACACATATCATACCATCTTTTTCAAAAAATACAAAAAATTTTCATCATCATCAATCATATATGCAAAAAAGAATGTGCAGGTGGCCAACACAATCAATCTCTACCCTCCTCCTCGGCCACATCAGGTGAGTCCTCTGACTCATAAAAAGATAGTCTCGCTCTCAACCTGCTCACCTCCATACGCAGGTAATGCACCTCATCGCGCTCAAGGGTACGGATCGCTGTCTCCTCATCAGACAACCTCCGATCGGCAGCCAATCTCCTCGACATCATCTCACAATGATACCGAAGTGCAGAGATCTCAGACAGCAGATGACCATGAGTGGCCAAAAGGAAGCAAGGATCGATAAATGGGCGCTCCTCAAAAGGTTCATATGAACCAGATGAAGAGCCAGCATCTCCAAGAATATCCTGCTCATCCTCATCAGCAGTCTTGTGCCAACAAGGGATACGTCGATACAAAGACTGCTCAGCAACCCAGTACTGATACGGGGCGGTCGCCATCGGAAAAGTCCGCAGCTCAAATCCCAACGAATCAGTTGTCAAATAACTCGCCCAGGAACAATCAATCCGGGTCCTGAAGTCAGTGGACCTAGATGGAAGCACTCGACGCCCGATACCCGTGAAAGCGAAAAGAGGAACATCCTGCTCGTATCCAAACTGCCGTAGGAATCGGATGGGATGATAAGAAAAGTAGGATCGAAAGCCTACCAACATCAGAGGATGGCGGTGTGCATCGCAAAGCACTGGAGGAAGTGAAAGCCAAGATGACTCCCAACGAACGTTCCAGTCACGCAGATCAGCGAACATCCTGCGATACAAGGGCTCGCTCATCCTAGCCGTATGCGGAAGGAACTCCATAATATAACGTATGATGTCAGAGCTGGGGATGCCAGGAAGAGGTACAGGAACGGTCAGAGAAAGACGCTCCCATAGCCATACCTGATCACAAAAAGCAAAAGAAGTTCAGCTAGAGTAAAACAATTCCTAGCAAAGCAAGAAGAAAAAAGGTGCAGAAAAGATACCTGAAGGAAAGCACAACAGCCGCGAAGGACACGAGTGCGGCCCAGGGCACAGTCGGTCAGCCCATCAAATAGCTCGGCCAAGATGAGAGAAATGATCCCCTGCCGACGGACAGCTCGGCTCATCACCTCAAAAAGCAAAGGAGTCTGGGACCTGCGCCATCCCGAGAACAGCACCTCAGCAATCAAACAGAACATCAGTGCGTTCCGAGCAAAGGTGGAACCAGCCACACTCCGAGGACCCGAAAAAAGATCATACAGTAAGTCCAAGCAGAACACAACAGCATCCTGGCCACCAGCTGCAGGCCGAACAAGATAGGGGATCCCGAACCAGTTCTGCGGTGTAGCAGTCTTCGGCGAGAAGTACTGAGTATAATCCAAGGGTAAGCCTGTCAAGCGTGCAAGCTCCTCCAAAGAAGGCCCCATCTCCATATCGTTGAACGCAAACAAGTTCAACGAGGGGACCCAGTCAATCAAGGCAGCTCCAAGCATCCTCCAATCAATATCAACTCTGGCCAGATGAATCAGACTGCCAAAGCCATAAGACTCCAAATCTCGAATCTCATAAACTGACAAGCTGTCAAGCCAAGCAAGCAGTCGTGGCGAGCAAGAAGGACGAGGAAGCAGCTGACAAGTCCTCACTGGCACCCCCTCCAGAACAAAAGGCCCAGAAATCGAGGACAGCTCATCAAGGATCGGAAGGTTAACGTGCGAAGGAGAAGGAAATGCTGGAACCTCTGCCGATTCGACAACCCCTGATCGGCCCTCAGTGACGGCTATGTCTGATATAGTCGCATCGCCATCCGAAACTGTCATAATCTCAGCCGCATGAGAAGACTCGCCCACCTCATGAACAGAGTGCGCAAAGGGCCGATGACCAAAAGAAGGACAATGCTCCCAACCAAAAGAGCCATCAGTGAAGATCACACCACACATCGTGGCATCCTGACCAATCTGACTGTCAAAGAATACATCTGGACCATCCAGAAGGGTTCCGGCAACCCCGATCAAAGAATCAACGGTCAGATCTGGACCTGCGGCCCCCTCCAACAGGAAATCATTAATCCAGTCATCATCCTGGCCGATCAAAGGGATCATCGAGGCATCTACAACCGCCCATCATCAGGGGGACATCATCAATGATCACATCAAGTCCACCCAAAGAAGTATACCGCACATCTCGGCCCTCATCCAAAACATCCAAACCGTCAAAAATACCATCTGAACCATCTATCTCATCCAAGCATGAGATCAGCCCATCTATGTCCCTCATAGTCCCATCATCACCGTCCATCACGTCATCCATGGGACCCACACTCAAGGGATGCATAGCCTCACCTATGTCCCATCCCATCATCTCATCCATACCATCCATTCCTCCCATAATGAGGGGCCCATTCAAATATGAAAATCTAGCCATCCCACCATTAATGGAGCTATTCAAAGCTCCACCAACCACCATCCCAAGCCCCTCATCAATGCTTCCATTCAATGCACCATCTACACCCTCCATTAGAGGAATCCCTCCATCATTAAAGCCCTCACCAAGTGCTGGAGTGTGGGACCCACCGACCTCTCCCACTATGGCCCACAAGTCATCATCCAAAGCTGCCCAAGAAAGGACAAAATGAGAAGAAGACAAGATGAAGAGAAAAGACAAGGGGACAAGAAGATTTATGGCTGGAATCGAACGGTCCAGTACAGGGAATGTGGGGACAGCAGCAACAGACAGCAGAGGATGTCCGAACCAGAGCCAGCCCAGGCCGCTCAAGAGGCGAGCTCTGGGCGGCCTGCCCTGGGCCGCCCGTACGGACGCAGATCCCCTCTCTCCGCGGGATTGGCTCCGGGGCTTTTGGTAGGTGAGGCTGACAGTCCACGTCAGCAGATGGCGCTCCGTGGGCCGCCCAAGGCTCCGGTCCACTCCAAATTTCAACTGAAGATGATCAAGATCATACAAAAGGTGCCCCACTGGTCCAATCACGAAGCAATGTGGCCGGAATATGGCTGATCAAGCCAAAGAAGGGGGAAAGTGATCAAGTGGGGGCCACAAGCAATCCAAGCCATTCAAAGACTAGATCATCATGATCTAAACCATTGAAGAACCTACATGAGCCGTCAAACAACAAGATCAAAGGTTTGATCATCACAAGAAGGGCCAGAATCCAAGATCTAATCATCAAGTGGGCCCACAAAGCCAAATCAAGCGATCTGAGACGTTCAAGCCATCATCCACACCATGAGAAGCATTCCTAGCCTCACAAATCATCAAAAGAGGTGCCCCAAAGTAAAACCAAGGTCTCAAATGGGCCCACAGGGCCGAATCTATCAATCCGAACCATTCAAGGGCTAGATCATCAGGATCCAAACCATTGGAAAGCTTACACAAGTCACGGAGCAGCAAGATCAAAGGTTCGATCATCAAAAGAAGGGCCAGAATCCAAGATCTAAACATCAAGTGGGCCCACAAGGCCTAATCAAGCAATCTGAACCATTCAAGTCATCACCCATGCAGCTAAGTAGTCTCAAATCATGAAGGAATGAGTCAAGAGTCAAAGCATCCAGACATCACCAAGGAATTTGGGAGAAATCAAAGCCTGTATATTCATCCAAAAGAGCTTGATACAAAAGGGGACAAAAACAAAAGTACAAGGCCATATAAAGCAGAGCCAGCTACAAGTCACCAACATAATCATCATCGCCCCTCCTCGCGTCCCGCTCCCAACGATAAAGATCCATCAAAGGAGCAGTCACTGAACCTCCAGCATACCTGCGACGACCACCTGGAACATAAAGCGAAGGAAGCAGAGGCCCCTGGCCAAACAGCAGATACCACTCGTCATAATCACGATCTGGGATCGTGAAACGGAAGCCAGGCTGGCCCACCAGAGCCTCAACTCTCTCATCAGCTGGCATCCGAGCAGCTAGAGGAGGTGCAGAACAGGGGACCCGAGCCACCCCAGTGACTTGCCGAAGCAATCTCTCTCCCAAGTACCATTGAAAAGACTCAGCGTCAGAAAGCATAATACGGAGACATGAAGCATCGTATGCCTCCACGCGCTGGGGTGTGTAGTAGAGAGGGAAACTAGCGTACGACATCCGGGCAAACTGCAGCAGAAGAGGTTACCACGATCAGTTACAAGTACAGCACAAGGACAAAGACAAGCAAGATACTTACGTCCTCAACGGTCAGCCCGTCTATATCAGCACGCCAATTGTCCCCGGGAACTCGGGAGTTCCGCTGACGATTCTGTTGATGCCAGTACATGTGGCGATACTGAGAGGGTTCAATGTCATCTCGCATCCTCGGCGCAAGATGCGGAAAATGGTCATAAAAGCAGGTCTGGATA
Organism: Liriodendron chinense; assembly: GCA_003013855.2. Classification (NCBI taxonomy): domain Eukaryota; kingdom Viridiplantae; phylum Streptophyta; class Magnoliopsida; order Magnoliales; family Magnoliaceae; genus Liriodendron; species Liriodendron chinense. The sequence continues at coordinate 13,907 of PVNU02001525.1, forward strand.
AAAGTACATTTAATGATCAGAGAGAGAAAGGAGGCAAATGGCTCCAAGGAAGATGAAAGAAGAGGTACCTCAACGACAGGCCAGAAGCCTGTGAAGGACCGGCTATGCCGATAGGTCTTGTCCAGACCTTGAAAGAGACGGGTCAGGATGGCCCCATTCCAGTTATAGGGGTGATGAAGGTCCTCGACTAAACGAAGAAATTTAGGATCAACTCTCTCATTCGCATGTCAAAAAAGAAAGGATCCAAAAGCATAAGTGATCATGGCTCGCGCCTTGTGGAGGGCCTCTCGTTCGGTGGTGGGGATGACGGAGGCAAAATTGTTGTAAAACCATCGCATCTTCACTTGGTGGCCTTGGAATTCACCCTCAGGAGGGACGTCACCGACAAGCCGCAGCCAATCAGTGGAAGAGAGGGGAGCTAGAGAGCTAACTTGAGGGACAATTGCCCCATGAAACGGGAAACCTATCTGCATGTAAATATCCAAGGGGGTTATTCCCCACTCCCCACAAGGGAGCTGAAAGGTGTGGGTCTCATCCCGCCACCTCTCACAAAGGGCCGCAAGCATCATGCGGTTGGCGTCGTTATTATGGAAGCGTAGGGTGAGGAGGCCAGCAAAAGGAGTACCATCTAGTACTCGCTCAAGCAAGGGCTGTGGCTCTTTCATCCAATTGTCCCAACGATCCCTGGTACCTCGACCCTTGATAGCAGGAAGAGGTTGATGCTCCATAGCTAGGGAACGCACGTGGTCCCCTCGGCGGACAATGAAAGCAGGATCATCCTCGTCAACCACTCGGTGACCTCTGGTGCCATCCGCCATGGAATCCTACAAGCCTGGCAAGGTAAGTCCATATCCTTTACCCGTTAAAATCCAAATTCTTATCCAAGAAACCCATGGGATTGGACTCACATTTAAATGGAAAATCTAAAGTCCAACTCCATGTGTCACTTAGGATATGTGTTGGGCCCATTGGAAAAAGTAAGGCCCACCTTAAAGAAGGTGGCATGGCATGCCTTAGGCAAGAAAGTCCATCACCTAAGGACACATTTTGGACAATAAATACACTCAAGTGCCATGGGGACAACAAAGGGTGAGAACCCTACATCATATGGAGCCCCTCTTCAAAGTCTATATATGGCCAAGGATTGATCCACTTTCATGCCAAGGCCATGTTTCTCACTTAAAAGGTTTCCATCTTTTTACACATATGCATGGACAAGTAGGGAATAGAAAGGAAACGGGCCCCCAAGAGCAACCCAAATGCCTCATTTCAATGGATTGGAGAGAGCACATAGCCCACTTGAAGAACATGAGGACCCATTCATGGGTTAACCATGGGCAACCTTATGTGCCTCATCTTGATGAAAGTTTGGACCATGAAAATACAACAAGGAGGTCTACCCACAAACATATGAATCAAAGAAGCTAAGGGTAGAAAGTTGATGCACATAGCCCACATGAAGAATCAAAGTTGAAAATGCCCATGAAAAGGCAAGTTTGGGCAACTTATGTGCACCAACTTGTTCACCAAAAAGGGAGACCATTTGAGCACAAAAGAGCATGGCTTGATGAGTCACCCAACCATCATGAAAATGGATAAGAATGGTACACATAGCCCACTTGAAGATCAAAATCCAAAATGTCCCAAAGCATGGGGACAAAAAAATGGGCAACTTATGGGTACCATTCCTTCTCACAAATGGAAGAAGAAATCACTCATATTTGAATGATGATGGGTGATCCACCAAGCCCCCATAGAAAAGTTCAAGGAGCTATGGTTGTATGGATAGCTCACTTGAGGATCATCCATTTGAGGTTGATAACATTAAAGGGAAACTCTTGAGAATCACATTCCTACCACAAAGAAAACCATTTGAACTTAGTGAGATTGTGGGAACAACTCACTCATGGGACTTGTAGATGGTCAAGTAACTCAAGTCCTCCATCCATCAAAGGAAAAAGCAAAAAAAAAAAAGCCTACATGGACAAAGTGTAGTGGTGCACACATGGTCCAAAGAAATCCAAGCTCCAATGAAGGCCCAAAAGCCCATACACATAAAAAACTCCAAGGAGCCCACCACACTTTGTGCAAAGATGTACATCATAATCAAAGAAATGATGGAAGAATTGGGCCACTTGTCCATAAAGGCCCAACTAGGAAAGCTAGCCCACTTGAAGATCCAAAATGAAGATTGGGCTAGCCTCTTTGGTCCATACACATGTGAAGAAAGATGGGCCCCATGAGCCCAAAACTCGAGATGGGCCCTACCATGACCATGGGCCCAAACCTTGAAAAAAAGATGGAAAAGAAAGGAAGAGCATTAAGGAAAAATGACAAGGGCAAGAAAGCATGAGGGAGCCCAAAATGAAGCATTGGGCCCATCAAATACACCAAGGGCCATGACTTCACTTTGAGCCCATTTGATACACATAAAAAGAGGCCCAACTCCCATGAAAAAGATAGAGTATTTTGCCATGAACACTTGGTGACATGGCAAAATCACCCTTTACATGCACATGGAGGGAGTGTGAAAAAGGAAAAAATGATGAAGTGGAGAGCTTGCAATGTCCTTCTCCATGCACCACCTTTGAAAGAGACTTGAGATCTAGAAAAAGGTCAAGAATACTTGGGCCCACCTTCACACCTCTTGAAATAGCTACATGAAGAAAAGAAAAAGGACCATGAGAAGAGACAATGAAGATGGAAAAGGACAAGAAAGAGAAAGGAAGTGGTCCATACCTTTACCACTCACCAAAGAAGGACCACCTTGCTGTCCCAAGACCTCTCTAAGGCCCACCACTTGAGAAGAGCAAAGGACCACCAAAGAAGAGAAAGGAAACTTGAAGAAAGAAAGAGTATGAGAGAAAGAAGAGAGAGATTGCACGTTTGAGGGGGGGAGGTGCCCCATGTTATATAGAAAAGGGGAGGGCACCCTTTTACCCAGCCCCCTGAAGAGACCAGGAGGCACAGACCGGTTGGGCGGCCCATGGGAGGCCGTCCTAGCCTCCACCTAAGTGAGGTGACTTCTCACCTCCTCTCCTTGGGAAGAACTCCTCCTTGGGAAGGGTGGTTGCAAGTGAATCTTGTACCTCCATGTAAGATTGAAGTGATGGAAGAGAATGGTGAGAAAAAGGAAGAAATCTCACCAAAATCTCATCTCATGAGAAATGGGTGAAAAATTGGGATGATGATGTGGAAAAGTTCCATGGAATTTTCAAGAAAAGAAAGAAAAAAGATTGACTTGGTCAAACAATGATCTCAACCATCCAAAGGTATGACCTGATGATCCGAACTATTCCAAAGAGGATTCCCGCAGTCTACAACCTGGATTGTTGCTCTTTTGTTCAGTTTTGGGTCCGAAGACCTTAAACTACGTCGGGATCAAGATCCCGAGGGATTTTTAATAAAAATGGGTATCGATCTCGACCATCAAAATCAGAATCGATGACCCAGAATATTTTTCAAAAAAGAAAACAAAAAAATGTCTTTCCTCTTTTAAAGTTTTGGGTCCGAAGACCTTAAACTACGTCGGGATCAAGATCCCGAGGGACCTTTTAATAAAAACCGGCATCAGCCTGGATTGAATCAAGATCCGCTGACACCGGACATTTTCCCAAAAAATATATATATATATATATACTACCAGCCCCTCTTTTAAAATTCAGTGGTCCGAAGACCTTAAACTACGTCGAGATCAAAATCCCGAGGGATTTTCAATAAAAGCCGACATCGGTTTGGATCGAATCAAGACCTAACAATCTCGGACATTTTCAGAAAAACAAAAAAAAAATATATCTGCCTCTTGTAAAGTTTTGGTCCGAAGACCTTAAACTACGTTGGGATCGACATCCCGAGAGATTTTCAATAAAAACCGGCATCAGTCTGGATTGTCCATCCGCTGACACCGGACATTTTTCCAAAAAAAAACATGTTTGCCCCTCTTTTGTACAGTTTCATGGTCCGAAGACCTTAAACTACACTTGGATTAATTTCTCGGGGGACCTTTCTCGCTTTCAACTAAAACCGGCATCGGCCTCGACCGTTGGGATCATGGTTCGATAACCCGGATCATTTCAAAAATACCAAAAATATTTTAAAGCTTTCCATAAAAAACAGTATCAATCTTGATCACCCGAGTTGAAATCTGGAACCTTTTCAAAATAAAAAATATATATATATAGATACAATATAAAACAAAAAAAAATTTCACCACTAGTTTCAAACGCACCAATTTATCCCCAGAGGTCCGAAGACCTTAAACTACACTGGGATTAACTTCTCGGGGGCTTTCTTTCCTAACCTGTTCCAGGCATGGCTGACACTTGATCGTACGGGTGTCTGGAATCTCTTAAACAGGTAAGGGCTGTGGCGGGCAGAACTCCGCAATCCTGTTCGTGTTGAACGCACCGTGATAGACAACCTTGATTTGGAAGTCGCTGTTGAAGCTGACGGATGTTCCCTGTTCCTAGAACTCATGAAGGGGATTAAGGCTGTTGGGAGGTGGAGCTCACCCTCACGGAATTGTGAGCAAAGTAAGACCCCAAACTGGATTGACTAAGGGAAATGTGAGGATGTGGCTCATTTTGTGGCCGAAGGAGTCCGTCGGACGATACGTGGTCTATGTGCATTGCACATGAGGAACAGGCAACTTTGTGGGTGTGTTGATTGAAAACCCTCAAAATCCCCTCATCCGAAGATGTAAAACTACGGCACTTAACTGTGTGAGACCCGTCTTGCTCGCTGACGTAAAATGGATCAGGTGCCTTACCAGCAGTAGAAGCTGGAAGTGGATGGAAATTCCACATCTTTTCCCTGCATTTCAGAAAAATCACAAAATACAAAAACATTGCAAAATCACCTCTTCAAAAATCACAAAAATATTTCCCTTGTTTTCAATCAAAATATTGTCAAAAATCACAAAAATATTTCTCTTGCTTTCAAAGAAAATATCCTCAAAAATACAAAAATATTTCCTGTGTTTTCAATAACCAATCTCTATCCTGATCACTCAGGTAAAGATTCGGACCACATATTTACAAAAATCAAAAAAATTAGCATCCCCAGCACTACAATTCAGGAGTCTTGAACTCCGCTCACTTCACAGTATGGGATGACGGATCCAATCGCCCGCAAATTGGAATCTTGACCAAAACGGGCAACCAAACACCATCTCAATCACATGTATGCCCAGAAGAACATCTTGAAGTCGAATGATATCCTCGTACATTCTCATTAGCAAAGAAACAGCATCTTGGGACGATGGACCTGATCGACCACGGGTCGGGATCTTGACCAACCCGCTGTCCAAACCTCCGTATCAAAAAGAAAAATCCCCAAGGGAGTATAACCCTGCAAGCAATAAGCTCAAAATTCTCTGCATCTCCAGCAAAAGCAAAATCATTAAATGAAAAGAGAATGAACCAAGCCATGCATTCATCATGCATCTCCATGCATCAGCATCCATTGCATCAATCATCACGTTTACCTGCTTTCAAAATAAAAGTCGGTTAGCCAAAGACCCCACAGGCATCCCTAGTGGAGGCACATGCAAACCAGATTTTCATTTCAAAAAGACAAAAAAACATTCCTTTTTGCAAATAAAAACCCCACGGAGTATCACTCCCCAGAGTAGGTATCTTTTCAAAAATCCAAAAATATTTTCCAGTAGAGCGTTCTGCCTCCAAAACACCAGGAGATCTTCCATATCTCTGGGTAGGAGCCGACGCAAAAATCAAATAAGATCCGATGTCTCGCAGTTTCCCCGGAGACCATCGGATCCAATGCACTCAAAGTACGATCGAACTGAACTCCAGTGTCAGTGCGGTCGTGCCACATGCCAAGATACAAAAAAGATGAAAGCCAAAAAGCTCGGTCACAGAAACCATTTGAACAGGTGGAAACGATGAATTGTAACCCAAGTATCGAAACCAGCAGATTGGGTGGAAAGAGTTCACCCGCACATACCTAGGTGTGAATGCCTGAAGTACCTTGACTGAGTCCAAGTCGGCGTAGTAGAATCCCGTAAGACTATCTGACGCAGGGCGTCTAACCACTTTGACAGTCAAGCGAAACAAGTACTCCTGGAGTGATCTGGGAAAACATCAAACATCACACAATCAGTCTCAAGGTCAGTATCCTCGTAAGACTAGCGGACGCAGAGGCTCTGCTGTACCTTTCCGATGTTAGTACCGATCGGGAATGGAAGGGTTGCGATTGGGTACCCAGGTTGCAGCAAACTGCAGGGACAATCGCAACGTTTTCTCCAAACTCTCGCGGTATGTGCGAGTTATCAATTTCCAGACAATCAACTGACTCAGATACAAAGGACAACAAAGATTCCAGACCACAATCCAGGAAAGAATGAATTGCAAACTAAGCATCGAAACCAGCGGATCGGGTGGAAAAGCCCACCCGCACATACCTAGGCGTGGATGCCTGAAGTACCTTGACTGAGTCCAAGTCGGCGTAGTAGAATCCCGTAAGACTATCTGACGCAGGGCGTCTAACCACTTTGACAGTCAAGCGAAACAAGTACTCCTGGAGTGATCTGGGAAAACATCAAACATACAATCAATCACAGGGTCAGTAACCTCGTAAGACTGTCGACGCAGAGGCTCTGCTGTACCTTTCCGATGTTAGTACCGGTCGGGAATGGAAGGGTTGCGATTGGGTACCCAGGTTGCAGCGCATGCAGGGACAATCGCAACGTTTTCTCCAAACTCCCGCGGTATGTGCGAGTGATCGGTTTCCAAACGATCAACTGACACAGATGCAAAGGCAAGCAATGATTTCAGACCATGATCCATGAATGACCGGGTCAGAAGTGGGGTGTCCACTCGCTTTGGCATTCGGTTGCACGCAACCTCTGCCAAAGAGGGGCATCTGTAGACACCCCACCTTCGGCTACACTGTTGGTAGAGATAGCTGGTTGAACGGAGGACCATACCCCCAAATCCCAAGTCCAAACTCAGCCAAACTCACCCTTGTAAGCCCCATTCCATAGCCCAGTTCAAGCCTGAACCCAGTCAACCCAGTCCTAAACACCACCCTGAAAAACCCCCCATAAAAAAGGCCAGTCAAAAAATCCCAAAAAAGTCAAACTCACTGAGTCAACTCACTGAGTTAACCCGCTGAGTCAACCCGTCGAGTCAACCCGTCGAGTCAAAACACCGAGTCAACCCGTCGAGTCAACCCGTCGAGTCAAACCACCGAGTCGACCCGCTGAGTCAACTCACTGAGTCGACCAGCGAGTCCAACAGCAGCCCCGAGGGAGCGACCGTACTCGCTGGAAACCGAGGAGCGGCCGTACGGGCGGCCCATGGCAGGCCGCCCGGAAAAAATTACGAGAGTGCCCCTCTCTGCTGCTATAAATACCCCCCCTCCCCTTCTCATTTGAACAATCCATTCGAATCCCTTCGAGCCAGAGAGAGCCCGACCGTCTGAGTCACCCTTTTCCACCCTTAGCCCATCTTTCCACCAAGGAGAGCCCGAGTGAGGAGAGTCTAGCCCTGGTCCAGCCCAGCCTGACCACTGGTCCAAGCCTCTCAAGCCACCCAAGTCTTGATCCAGCCACTCGAAGCAAACCCTTGCGACACCTCCGTCCATCCAGCTACTCTTTTTCCAGCATCATCTCATTTGCATCTAGCATAAGTGCAACATTTACTTTTCTTCCAACCCCCCTGCTTCACTACTAGCACCTTGATCCGTCAAGTACACATGCATATGTCTTTATATTAAGCACCTGTCAGTTCGAGCGTATGCTCTGGACTTGCCCGTTGTTGGAACCTGCCCATCAGAAACTCTTACTGTTCAGACCCGCATTCATGCATCATGTCATTCATGAGAATATACGAGGATTAAATTAGACTTTCAAGTATTCGATCGATTCTGTGAAGTAGAGACCGTACTTCGGTACGGGCAGTGTGTGGGGTGCTTAACCTCTTCCCACCCTGTAACCGCGATCCCTTACCTTGAATCTCTGACCGCAGATCAATAGGAGTCATTTTAGAGGAAGGAATCTTCGGATTCCCTTCTCTAACGTTTCTACGGGGTCTAGCCGACTGTAGATTCGAAGTAACTGGCTAGTGGCGACTCTGGTCTTATATAAATTCACTTAAACACATCCAGCTCAATACGACAACCAAACGAAGCCCTCGAGAACGAGGCAAGCCAGTGGCACAAACGGCGATTTCGCACTCACGCATCCTCATCTCCTTCTTTTCCGAAAGGAAAGGGGAAGGGAGAAGAACGTCGTGTGGGAGCGCGGAAAAATCGGCGAGGGTCCACAACGATTCATTGGTGGGTTGCGATTTGCAATCCAGGATCGGGTCCAGATGCATCCAGTCTGGACGTTGAGTAAGGCCAACCAATTGGCCACCCGAGCAGAAACACAGTTGTCGCGGCCCCCTGCTCGACCCTATCCAGCAACATGGAATCCCATCACCGGACCCACTTAAGATACAACATTGGCCAAAGGCAAGGAGCCTATAGGAGGGCGTCCTCAACCTCCTACGGTCACGAACCGGGACTGGGGAAGCGGTCCCTCAAGACCTCAACGTGTAACTCCCACTACAGCGGATCCTAGCAGGATCCCCAACACATATGGTCGGCCAAGGCCAGACCATTGCCTTCGTTGTGGCCAACCAGGTCACTGGTCGAACGCTTGCCCTCAACGCCCTGCAGCCCACTTAACTATGAACGAAGGTGGCGCGGAGGGTGAAGTAATGGAAGACAACCCTGAATTGGAACAGGCTGAAGAGGGGGACACAGAAGATGTTGATTGGCTAACTGAAGATCATGGGGAGTCACTAGTAGTGAGACGACTACTTTACGCTCCCAGGAAGGAAGTGCACCCACAACGACATAATATTTTCCGCACAAAGTGCACCGTGCAGGGCAAAATCTGTGATGTGATCATAGACAGTGGGAGTAGCGAAAATATTGTCTCAAGAATTATGGTGGAGAAGTTACATCTGCCTATGACGAAGCACCCTACCCCTTACTCGATCGATTGGATCAAGAAGATGAACGAAAAAAAGTTAACTCATCAATGCATTATCTCGTTTTCCATTGGTAAAAGCTATAAGGACGAGGTCCTCTGTGATGTGGTTGACATGGAAGCCTGCCACATGTTACTCGGGCAGCCATGGCAATCGGATTGAGATGTGACCCACGGTGGACGGAAAAACATATACATGTTCAGCAAGGATGGTCGGAAAATTGTTTTGGCCCCTATGACACCAGAGAAATACCCTGAAGCTTCTAAAGTGGAGGGGAACTCTCTCCTTACCATTCGCGAGTTTGTTAAAGAATCAAAAGAAACAGGCGAAATATATGCCGTTATGGTAAAGGGCGAGGAGTCAGGATCCTCTAATATTCATCAACGCCTTAAACCGTTGCTAGAAGAATTTTGAAATACTTGGCCTGGAATTTACCTGATGAGTTGCCTACCGTGCGAGACATACAACATCACATCGACCTTGTCCCAGGGTCCAGTTTACCTAACCGACCGCACTATCGGATGAGTCCGAAAGAGTGTGAAATTTTACAGGGACAAGTGGAGGAACTGATCCGTAAGGGTCTCATCAAAGAGAGCATGAGCCCGTGTGCGGTTCCGGCACTCCTTACCCCAAAGAAAGACGGAACTTGGCGCATGTGTATCGATAGCCATGCGATCAATAAAATAACAATTAAATATCGATTTCCAATACCGTGGTTGGATGACATGCTTGACATGCTCAAGGGCTCTAAGGTGTTCTCAAAACTGGACTTACGGAGTGGGTACCATCAAATCCGTATTAGGTCAGGTGACGAGTGGAAAACGGCCTTCAAGACCAAGGAAGGGCTATATGAGTGGCTGGTTATGTTTACTTTGACGACATCCAAATATACAGTCAGGATGAAACAGAGCACATGACCCACATCAGAAAAGTGCTACAAGTGTTGGCCGACAACAAGCTATACTTAAATCTGAAAAAGTATAGCTTCTTAACGGATCGATTATTGTTTCTGGGGTTCATTGTGTCGTCCACGGGTATCCGAGTGGAAGAAGAGAAAGTTCGAGCTATTCGTGATTGGCCGACTCCGACGAACATTCATGAGGTACGAAGTTTTCATGGGTTGGCGACCTTCTATCGTCGGTTTGTGCGGAATTTCAGCAGTATCGTCGCACCGATTACCGATTGCATGAAAAATGGTCTGTTTCAATGGACCAAAGGGGCAGAGAAAAGTTTTGCAGAAATCAAACATCGGTTGTCCACTACCTCGATCCTGGTACTCCCTAATTTCGATAAGTTGTTTGAGGTAGAATGTGACGCATCTATTATCGGCATTGGGGGAGTCCTTTCTCAGGAGGGCAGGCCAGTTGCCTTTTACAGTGAAAAACTCAGTGATGCACGACAGAAGTGGTCGACCTATGAGCTTGAATTATATGCAGTGGTTCAGGCACTGCGCCATTGGCGCCATTATCTTATTCAAAGGGAATTTATACTGAACACTGATCATCAGGCTTTAAAATTTGTCAATACTCATACTAATGTGAATCGTATGCATGCTAGATGGATTTCGTTTTTACAGAAATTCACGTTCGTTCTGAAACACAAGGCAGGGCAGTAGAACAAGGTGGCAGATGCACTAAGCCGACGTGCATCCCTTCTTATTACAGTGAGCAGTGAGGTGGTCGGATTCGACTGTCTCAAGGAACTTTATGCCGACGATAAGGATTTTGCAGATGCATGGAAAAAGTGCCAAGAGGGTCACCCGAGTGACATTCTAATTCAAGATGGTTTCCTCTTCAAAGGAAATCGACTTTGCATTCCACAGAGTTCATTGCGGGACAAAATTATTATCGAGCTACATAGCGGTGGCCTCGGCGGTCATCTAGGACGAGATAAGACTTGAGCGATGGTGGAAGAGCGGTATTACTGGCCGCAACTTGCTCGTGATGTTAGCAGGGCGGTACAACGATGTCCTATTTGTCAGACCACTAAGGGACAATATCAAAATACAGGTCTTTACATGCCATTACCCGTGCCAGATGCTCCTTGGGAGGACTGAGGTCGTCAACCACACATTGGGGAATCTCATCCGTTGCCTTTCAGGTGACAAACCGAAGCAGTGGGACATGGCCCTGGCTCAAGCAGAGTTTGCGTTCAACAACATGGTGAACCGATCAACAGGAAAGTCTCCGTTCCAGATTGTTTATGGGTGCGTGCCTCGTCACGCACTCGATTTGGTTCCCCTGCCCAAGCTTCCGGGCATGAGCATTACAGCTGAACATATGGCAGGCCGAATCATGGACATACATGCAGACGTGCGCAACAAATTACAAACTTCGAACGAGAAGTACAAAGAAGCGGCCGACAAACATCGACGCGCCAAAGTGTTCGAAATAGGTGATCAGGTAATGGTCCACCTTCGAAAAGAGCAATTTTCTACCGGGACCTACAACAATTTGAAACACAAGAAGATTGGACCGGTCCCGATCATTCGCAAGATCAATGACAATGCCTACGTTGTTGATCTTCCGGATGACATGGAGATTTCAAGGACTTTCAACGTGGCAGACTTGTACGAGTATCATGAACCAAAGCTGGACGAGAACTCGGGGTCGAGTTCTTTCGAAGTGGAGGAGACTGATGTAGAACGGGTCGCTGATTATTTCATGGCCCAGATGGAGTAAAAGAAGACCGGTCGGGGTTGAAAGTGATCCGGACCGTCAGGACCGTAAATCGGTCGTATCTCACAATCCGGAATGAGTTACGGGACGTATAATATATCAATTTGGGGTAGCTCGAGCTACTTTAGCCAACCAACCTCGCTATGTCGGGTTGCCCATGCCCGAATCGCGAGATTCGACCGTATCGACGGTCATTAGGCTAATTTATTTTCAGTTTTACTATTTATAGTAAGTTTTAATTCGATCATAACTTTGCATCTGTAGGGCTTTAGAGTTAGTGTCCAACATGAAAAGGGCTTAGAATACTTAGTAGAATAACGTGGTTGAGGCCGTTTGATAACTTTCTATTTTTGGCCGAAAAGCAAGAGTTCTAGTAGGATTGAACGACTTCTATAAATAGTAAGTTTACTATTTATAGTAAGTTGCGTTTTCTAAGAGTTTAAGTTGGAGTTGGATTCTGATACGTTATCTAGGGTTAGTTTTCTATTTATATGCATTGTAATTCCCTTTTTATTCATTCAATTATCAATAAATCAATTATTCGGAATTTATTTTCTTTTTTTTATCTTTTATTTCTTCTCGTGGATTCGAGAAACACTCGGTTAGGGAGACGGTGATTGACCTACCACGTCCTCCCTACGTCACAAACAGACATCTTTAGTTTTTAATATAAAAAACCGAATTGACCTGAGATAGAATGCAAAATCGATTGAAGCTGACTAGTTCGATTCACCGGTTTTATTAGTTTGGTTGGTTTTTTTTCACAGCCCTAGTTCTGTTGCAATGCTATAGGTTTCTAAGGTGACGTTTTCTTCTTCTTTTATACTCTCTCTCTCTCTCAACGAAAAATTAAAAAACCCCCCAAAAAATGTAATAATAAAAAAAAAATGTTTCTACCCTTCAAAAAAGAAAATCTACTAACCAAAAATCTTCGGACATTACAAAACAAACGGCATGAACAAAGAGGCCTAATCCAATGCTTGGATCATGTCACCAGCATCATTTAGACCAGAATTGGCTATCTTTCAGCGATCTAGATCATTCATCTGGGAAGCCATATAGTAGTTTGAGAGGGGTAAAAATCTCCTTGGGACATTACCATCCATCCAATCTGGGTACATTCTCCCATCCATCGGCAATATGTATGTTTTCCCAACTGCCCATGTGAACAAACCACCATATGAATGGTGCGTAGGATGTTGTAGAATCATCACACAAGTGGGGCCCACCAGATGGATGGTGTGGATCATTGAAGGTCACATGAGTCAATGAACCAAAGAGACAAGATTCCAAGAACACATTATATTATTCAGGAGTCCATTTAGAAACCAAAAGTCTAATTCATCACACGTGTGTGTTTGATGAAAGATGAATGAATTAGCATCAATTCAAGAACATCAAAAGGGAGAAGGAAGAACAAGAACAAGAACAAGAACATCAACAAGGAGAAGAACAAGAATGAGGAGGAGGAGGAGGAGGAGGATGAGAAAATGCAGCAGCTGCTGAAACGAGAACTAGTTCTTGAATTCCAGTCCTTCATGCCTCAGGCAGTACTGCATGCTGCCACTTATGAAAACCATCTGCTCCACAGCTGGCCCACTGACCCTCGACTTTCCTGTTCATATCCAAACCTACCACAGGTTTCTGATGATAGTCGTGCATTCTGTATATTGGGTTTGCATTCTCCTCCGGCCCATAATCCCACACTACCACTCTATTAGCATTCGAGGATGATGCGATCTGGTACTGCCGGTGGGATGAGAACTTCACCTTGACGACCCAATACGATTGGCCCTCTCGGAGGACTTTAATGGGGTATCTTGTCTGTTTGATGTCCCACACCTTGATGCCCATCCCATAGTCCGAGACAGTGGCAATGCGTGTTTCCCCATGCCAGTTCCAGTCACAGGAGTTGAGATTTGTCGTATCAGCTTGGATGTTGATCCCAGAATTCTCACCGCGTATGTCCCTGATGCGGAGGTAGCCGTCCAAACATGTGGATGCAAAAACGTTCGGAATTTGGCGATTCCAGGTGACAGATGACACAAGCTTAGAGCCGTGGCGTCTGTAGGTGTGTTGGGGGTTTGGTTGACCGATGCACCAGTGGTTGATGGCACCATTAGAATAGGCTGAAAGGAAGGAACCACTGTCTGGTTGCCAGTCAACAGATGTGGTTCTGGTGTCAACACTGCAGTCATTTCTTGAGAAGGATTGGCTGGGGTAGTCGAAGGTATCTTGATTAATGTCTATGAGGTGAGATCTCCCCGAATCGGCTGCCACGATGATGAGATTCTGGTTGGTTAAGGACCAGCTGCAGTCATACAAGCGTTCGCTGAGGGAGACGGTGAAGACAGTGGTTTGGTGCGGCACTGGAATGGATCTGTCTATGATGAGACAGCCACCATAGGAATCATCGACTCCGGTGGTCATGGCAAGGAGGGAACCATCCAAGGGGTTGAATTTTATGGATTTGCACCCACCCTTGTTGATGTGATCCAGAGAAATAACAGAAGAAAAACATGATGGTTCTGATGTGGAAGAAGGGAAGAACATGATGGTTCTGTTCTGATGCTGGTGTGGAAGAAGAGAAGAAGAAGATGATGGTGATGGTGCTGGTGCTGGTGTGGAAGAAGAGAAGAAAGAAGATGATGGTGCTAGTGCTGATGCTGTTGTGGAAGAAGAGAAGAAGAAGATGATGGTGATGGTGATGGTGCTGATGCTGGTGTGGAAGAAGAGAAGAAGAAGATGATGGTTGTTATGGGAAATGCAAGTAGGAAATCTTGTTCTTGTTCTTTGTTAGTTATCTGCTTTCTGTTTTGTTAGTTGGAAATTGTGTGCCGTTGCTTCTCTTTTAGTCGATGACACCCACTGACAAAACACACCGATTTCACCGTGATTAATTTGTTTGATCCACACCGTCTATTAATTTTTACAGATCATTTTAGGTTATGAACCCAAAAAATAAGCACATCCAATGCTCAAGTGGACCACACCACATAAACCAGTGGCGATTGAATGACTAATATTAAAACTTTCTTTAAGTGCTAACCGTGAGGTTTGTTTGAGATCTAACCTCTTCGTAAGACCGCACAGACCACCTGGATGAAGGGCAAACATAAATATCAGGTTGATCAGACCTTTTTGTGGTCGCAAGAAGTTTTCAGCAATAGGCATCCAATTCCCATTGTTTCCTGTAGCATGGCCCACTTGAGCCTTGGATCTGCCTCATTTTTCCTATTATGCCCAAAAATGATATGGAAAAATAGATGGACTGTATGGATCTGACACGTTCATCATAATGGGTCCACGGAATGTGCTGCATCACACAGCAGGAATTCCTAGGCGTGTGAAATTTAAGTGGGTCCTACCATCATGTATTTCTTAATCCACATTGTTCATCCATTTTTTCATATCATTTCTAGAGGATGATTAAAAACAGGGCAGATTCAAAGATCATGTAGACCACGCCATAGTAAATAGCAGGAATTGGATGCCTATCGGTTGAAAACTTCTTAGAGTCCTGGAAGTCTCTTATCCAGCTGATACTTTCTTTTTACCTTCATCCAGGTCTGTGTGACCTAATGAACAGTCTAGATGGCAAATAGAGCAGTGTTACACGTTTAAAGTCATGTTGTGCAGTAGGCAGTAGGCAATATATTTGCATGAGAGAAAATCAGCGTGTTTTGTAAGCTGGGTCAGTGGCAATGTCGTGGACCAACTAGAAGCATCAGCACTATAGGCACTCGATCGAAGTTAGAGCAGTACATGAGCTGAGTCCAGCCGAGCTTTGCCATGTTCAAGCTAGGCTGGTCCAATGACCACTCTGGCTCATGCTCAGCTCGGCCTTGGTTTTTTAGCCCAATTTGAGCTTGGAATTTTTTTTAATAGGCCCAACTCAAAAGCCCATCCTAAAAACTGTTTAAAATCCAGGTATAAAGGTAAGCCAAAGCCTAAAATTGTTTAAAATCCGGGCCTAAAGGTAGCCCCCCCTTGCTTTCACCTCTCTATTCTTTACTCTCTTCGGATGTGGGATTAAACAACATACATTTCTAACTAGTGGAGTTTCAACTGAGTTGAGCTGAGTTGAGCTGAGTTTCGAGCCGAACCAAATTGAGCTAGGCTCGAACCTCATTTCGAGCATGGAGAAAAATGCTCGGCTTGGTTCAGAGTCAACATTCGAATCGAGCCAAATCAATCTGTTTCGAGCCAAGCCGAGAGAGCTAACCGAGCCAGCTGTACTCGACACTGGGGTTTTGAGAGCGCGGATCTGGGACTAGCATAAGGGGTGGTTTCAAATCTTCGTGGGCCTCACCATGATGTATTTGTTTTATCCACGCCATCCATACATTTTTCCATATGATTTTAAGGCATGATACCAAAAATGAGATAGATCTAAATCTTAGGTGGACCACACCACATGAAAATAGTGGGGATTGAACGTCCACCATTAAAATCTTCCTAGGACCCACTGTAATGTTTATTTTCCATCCAACCTGTTGATAAGGTTGCATAGACCTAGATGAAGGGAAAAAAACAAATCTCAGCTTGATACCAAACTTCTGCGGCCCCAAAAAGTTTCCAACGGTAAGCGTCAATCCTCATTGTTTTCCTGTGGTGTGGTCCACATGAGATTTGGATCTATCTAATTTTTGGTATCATGCCTTAAAATCAGATGGAAAAATGTATGGACGGCATGGATAAAACACACACATTATGGCGGGGCCCATAGATACGTGCTCGGGTTTTTAGTGGGACAAATTATTTCATACTTTAGCAGATTATCAACATCCATACACATGCACACAAGCAATGTTCACTTGATAGAGTCTGGATCCTCTGTTGGGTTCCAAGCAGGAAATCCCAACTTGGCATGTGGACCAATGAAAAGGCTCCAAGCAAGAGGGATTTCCTGCTTGGAAGCCAACAGAGGATCCAGACTCCACTTGATATGCATTTAAGTTGATCCAAACCGTCCAAATCTTGAGTCCTATTGTATCTATGTCAGATAACAAAATTAGTAATCATCGGATGATCATTACTTCTAATTAATGGCTTTTTTTTTTTTTAAAACAGGACTATTGAATTTTTCTCCATTTTTTTACTTTCCTTGAGTTGATCTAAAATTTGATAGTTAAGATCATACCTGCAGTATTATGGTACTACTTGGGTGGGTTGGAATGCACCCTTATGCATATAAATCTCTAATGTGCCGGACTGTGACTTGTTGGTGCCCCTCCGGTACCAAGTCAGTACTGATCAGAGCTCCGCAAGCCCCACCATGATATATGTATTTTATCCACTCCGTCCTTCCATTTCTCCATATCATTTTAGGGCTTGAACCGAAGAAATGAGGCAGTTCTAATTCTCATGCTGACCACACTATAGAAAACAGTGGTGATTGAATGCCTACCATTAAAAATTCCTGGGGCCCACTGTAATGTTTATTTTCTATCCAACCTGTTAATTTGGTGACACGGACCTGGGTGAAGGGAAAACACAAATAACATCTTGATCCAATCACCATTGTTTCCTTATAGCATGGTCCACCTCAGATTTGGATTTGCCTCATTTTTTATCTCATTCCTTAAAATGAGATGGAAAAATAGGGATAAAATACATATATCATGGTGGTGGAGCCTTATTAACGATGGAAAACAAATTTTCGGTAGCTTCAATAAGATTTTAATGAGTCATTCAATCACCACGATTTCCTATAGAGTTTAATGGGTCATGTAATGGCTCAATCCGACAAGTAAGGTTGTCATTTTTAAAATCCATATACTCTTTTCTTTTGCATGATTGAATATAGAGTTTTTAACCCAAAATCGAACAAGTTATTATATGGGATATAGGTTTTTGTGAAAGATCGAATTTACCGGACACGGATGCGTACGTATTAGTCTTCATGGGAGCCTCTGGTAGGAGTAAACGTAGGTCCTTGGTTTAGGACTTCTAGTGCTTGTTTAGTATTAATTAGTAAATTATTAACAAGGCAAGAATCCCCCCCCCCCCAGGTCTTAACCATTATTTTAAGCTTCGCCAAGCTTTTGCACATAACGTGATGTCATGTTAGATTATCCACACAGTTTCACCATGCAACCCACCATGCTAGATCAATCGAACCTATCGCTAGTTGTGACCGTGTTTTGGTCGAAACCCAACCTTGGTTATAAGGCTTTTATGGTGAACAACTGACTTTACCACATGTACTGGATATGTGGCACGTGCATCCTCATTGTAGCCAACCAGTCTTACTCTTTTTGGACTACTCATTACTTTTCAGATTTTGATTTCGCTCTGCATAAAAAGAACTAAAGAAATCTTCGATTTCTCTCTTGCGGAGATTTTACTGCCACATAACATCATCTAAGTCTTAAATCTAATACAGTTGGATTTGGTATAAAGAATCCTCCCCATGTCTCTTCGCATTTGATCGATATGTAAAGAGACTTAATAAAATTTTGTGGATATATAATTGTATTGCCTCCTCCGTGTGGAAGCACCTGGCTAGTCTATATTCTACGTTTGCAATAGATGGTAGATCTCTTACCTAAGGAGATGAATCGGTAAACCCACGTGGCTAGATCTGATTGCTCCCTCGACTGCCAACATCGTTTTTTTTTTTTTTTTTTTTTGGAGATGTACATTTCTATAATGTCGAATTTAATGTAGGTATGATGGTTCTCATTCTATATAAGTGTTCACTTTCCTTTTTCGTTTCCTCATTCCTCTGCCTTACAAATTGCCGAGGACTCCAGCTATGATAGAAGAAATCCCCCCCCCCCCCCCCCCCCCCCCCCCCAGAACTTCAATAGGCTAAATTCCTACTTGTTGATCTCTTATTAAAAGACCTATCAAATTTAATCTTCCCACTTGATGCTTACGATATCCTTCTAGTGACAAATTGTCTACAAGATATACATTCCACTAACCCAGAGGTAGCCACTATTCTGCAATCTCTAGATGAACTTTCGATGATCGTGAGTATAGAGATGCTCGTTGGGAACATTACTGAGTAAGAACACTTTTGTTTTCCTACAAGTGTGCTAAAGAAGAGACCCGTCAGCTACCTAAGGAGAAAAGCCAGTATAGAGCAAACAGAAATCATTGCTGAGGAAAACTTGCCAACAACAATGATCTCATCTGTGAAGAGTGACAACGTTGTTCACAAGTTTTGTAAGAGATGCAGGAGTATCGTCATACTGAGAATCATGGCGAAATCAAGCGCCTGACCCAGGAACTCGTTTTTCTTGAAGGGCAAATTCATGAATTCTTACAATGTTGAAAAACTTTGAATGGGAAAATATAGGAACTAGACTTAGAGAAGATAGTAATGAGGAGACAAGATTAAATCTTAGAAACTTTGAGAAAGGGATGACACAAACATTATACTTAGAAGTTATAATATGACGATGCCAAAGATTTGATGAAGCCGATGCTACAATCCGAAGATTACACACCCAAGTGCAGGTAGCGAAGTAGTAAAATACTCGGTGAGACCGAGGTTGAACCACATGGATTGAGCTTAAGAACACTTAGAGGAATTAGTTTAGGTGGGAAAAATAAAATCTGAATTATCCAGGAGAGTGGAGAAAGTTTTGTTTGATGAAAGACAAAAATAGAAAATGGGCTAAGGCATTAGGGATCCACCTTTAGTTAATCCACAAGGTTTGATATATTGGTTCAACTATAACTCAACTGGAATCGAATAATGATCCATTCCAATCGGAAAATGAAACGGTTAAACCACTTGCATATTTCATAAAAGATGGTGATCTTGACCGATCGATCTAACCATGAAGCACTTGTTAGTTGATCGCAAGGAATTCCAAGCATCCACTGTGCCTGAAGTCAACAATGGATCAAAGAATTATACAGATCAACAACTTTGCCAAATATTCAATTGATAAGATCACAATTCATACGATCAAATACATACTTACAAAATAGGAGGCCTTGATTGACCAATCCAACCGTTAAGATCTCGTCTATCGATCACTAGAAATCCAAAGCATCCAGTGTGCCTGGAGTCTACAATGGATCAAGGAATTTTACAAAAAAATGACTTTACCTGCACTGGCTCGATGATCGTAGGAAATCCAAAGCATTCATCATGCCTGAAGTCGACAATGGATCAAAGGATTTTATCGATCATGAACTAGCTAATTGATGGGCATGGGAATCCAAGCATCCAACGTGCCCGGAGTCAATGATGGATCAATGGTCGTGCACAACAATAGCGTCTGCCGAGGAGGATAACCAAATCAATCAACCAAAGAGAACTCCAACATTTACACCACACAATGTTGAATCAAAAGAATCAAAGCTTGCAAATTTCTTCAAAAGCTTCACCCCTAGCCTTGGCTAGAGGTTTAGCCAACCATGCTACACTGGAAGACTAAATTTTCTACAAAGAAAATACTACTCTACACTACAAAACTAAGAAAGAAAGAAAGAAGAGAGGAGAGAAGAGAGGAACTTGAATTGTGGGATGGGATGATGATTTTGAGCCGGTACTTCACTGATGTGGTCCACTTTGGATGGTGGACGTCTGAAGTTAAGGTCCACTTGCCAAACTCTGGCCGTTGGATGTGTTAGGGCCTTTGTTGGATCGTTGGATTTGCCTTGCATGACCGATGATGGAGGTTGAATGGATAGATGTTCATCCAGCCACTTGATGAAGGGATGGACAGGTCGTGGACGGTGGTGATGATGGTATGGTCCACAGTGCTAGATGATCAAGGACATTGATCTGGTGCTCATGAAAGTGTGGCCCACCTTGTTGAATGTGATGGCATGGATTGATGGATTCCTGATGTCACATGTTTGGCATCTACAAAGGATCTGAGGTGTTGCCTTGATGCACAACTAGTCCCAACTGTGGACATCCAATCTTGACCATTCAAACTTGATTGCTTACTTGATCACGATCATACAAACAATCACAACTTGGATTTCCAATGAGTGGTTGTGATGCTGTCCACCGTAGCATGTGATCCATCCTTTGACCTTTTCGGTTCGGTTTCCTTCAAGATTACCACACACTTGATCTTATCACTCTTAGGTCCTAAAATGCCCTGATTGGCTCGGATCTTGTCCAACCTCTCTTGATCACTTGAATAATGAAAATTCAACTAATGAGGGATAATTAACTGGGAAAACAATGATAATGATCTAAATATCTAGGGTTAATTATACAATATTAAGCACTTATCACAACTTTTGTTTGGTTTGCCTCCCTTCAAGCAAAATTTCTTTAGACACTTGTCTATAAATTAATTAGTTTTTTAAGAAGTCACTAGTTGGTGTGGTATCCAGATCTGTTTAGGACTTGTAACTTAATTACTACACAACATCTCTTGTTGTTTACCAATCAATTTTGCGATCAATTTTTTGTTTCATGCCAGGTTGAAAGGTTGTTACTTTTTCTGATTAATGCATTCAGAAGTTCGACCACAATAGTCAAGGTAGTAATATTTATTTTCTGGCCACTTATCACATCGAGAGGGTATAAGTCTTTCGGAATCAACCATTAAATCCTTTAAAAAAAAGGAATCGACTATTAATAATTGACTTGGGCACTCATCCATTGAGATCCTGTAAGACTATGCACCTCCCCGAAGCACTTCTTTAACTTTGTACAAGTCATCTTAGGAGTTGCCAATGACATGGCAACCATCCTGCCTTGGTAGGGCAAGCTCCACACATGTGGTGTTGCTTTAAGGATGAGGTGCAAGTGTGTGGCAATGTGCTTTGACTCCGATACCGCCCTCCTTGAGCCATATTAACTGCTTTACCATCACATCCATTGATGGAGATCTTACAAACCCCCCCCCCCCCCCCCCCCCCCCCCCCATTTCAATCATCCCTTCTCATTCAGGGATCTAGTAAAGCCCCTTAGTCATCTTAGCTATCTCATCTCTCCTCTAAGGAGAGTGAGAATGGAAGGAGTTTAGTCCTGGTCTGATGTAGCCCAACACTAATCCTAGCCTCTCGGGCCAACTAAGTCCAATCTAAGCCACTCGATTCCATCCTTACGACACAACCATCAATCCAACCATTCAATCTTTAATCAGCTTCGTCCAACCCAACATTAGCATAATGCAACACTCATTGCCCTCTTAACCCCCCATGCTCATCAAATTGATCATCTTCACATTGCATTAGGCGCTTTTTGCACCAAATTGGCTTGGGTGTATACTCTGTGGCTTGTCGATCTAATCAGATCCTTACCATTAGAAACTCAGTCAATTAGCTTATTTTTTATCATAAGCATTGCATGTAACACAACATTACAATTTCATATACATTGTATCACATGCATAACACTCAATTCATTCGTTATTACAAACGTATGCTCTGTGACTTGTCGACATAGTCGAACCCTGCCAATCAAAAATTTGGACTAACTGGTTAATCACTTTAGCAAGAGGAGTTAGGGTAGACTTATCTGACCCAAACTAAAGCTTGTCATATGCGTCACATTCCACATAATTATTACACACATTATCATATTATTAGTGTGCAAGAACTCATTCCAACCATCAAAATTTCTTTTGATCTTGTGAAATAGAGACGTACACTTGTACTATAGATTGGGTGCCTAACACCTTCCCTCCATATAATCGTGGTCCCTGATCACCTCGAATCTTTGGCCGCATATCAAGGAGTCTCTTTAGGACCGAGAATCTTCGAATCCTTTCTCTTAGCGTTTTTACAGGTTCTAGCCAATTGTGGAGACAAAAGAACTAGCTAGTGGCGACTCTAGTATAACCCAACACCCTTCAAACCTTATACATGAAAAACGAAATGAAAACTATTCTAGTCTAATCCAACACCCCTCAAACCTCGTACATGTAAAGGGAAACAGGGGTAATACACCACCGTAGTAAACACACCCCCTTTAGCCAAAATTATAATCTTTGCCATCAATCCAACCACTTGGATTGTGCCATGTGGCAGCCAATAATCTAAACTATTAAAGCTCCAAACCTTCTAAGAATAACCAAAATGCCATTACAAAAGTCTATAGATATCCCCTCACTTTCATTTCAAGTCATCTTCCAACCATCTTAGAATTTCATCTCAAATCCCATCTAGCCTATATCCATCTTATCCCTCCACTAAGGAGAAGTGAGAGTTCAAGAAGAGAAATCCAACCCAAGTCAGCCCAACCAAGTCTAGCTTCTAGAAACCAGAGCAACAAGAAACACCAATGGAAGCCACAAAATTTGACCCTTGCGATGAAGTCCTTCACGCTTTTACCCAACTTTGATCAACTTCGTTTATTCTCGCATCATCACTATGTAACATTCATTCCTTCCTTGACCCCCTTGCTTACTTCGCCCATAAGTATTTAATGTTGCATACATTGCATCTGAGCACCTAGTCCATTCGAGTTTATGCTTTACGGCTTGTCGAAATATCGAATCATGCCTATAAAAAACTTGGATTGATTAGTTATTTGACCGCTTCTCCAAGTGGGTGAGTCAGGTTAGATTTATCTTACCTAGGCCATTGTTGGATGTAAGCATCGTGTTACCACAACACATCACAAATATATTTACATCATCAGTATGTAGAGGTGTACATGAGCCGAGCCGAACTGAGCTTTGCCCAGTTCAGCTTGGTTTGGTCAGCGGGTGACCTGGGCTCGAACTTGGCTTGGCTTGGTCCTCGAGCCAAGGTGGTGGGGTTGGCTTGGTTTGGACGAGTTTTCGAGCCGAATTCGAGCCTGTCGAGCCTGTCCGAGCTTCAAGCTTTCGAGCCTGAATTCGAGCCAAGCTTTCAAGCCTACATCAAACTTGCCTTTCGAATCGGATTAGACAGGGTTTGGGTAGTCGGCTGTTGGACGGACCGGGGGGGTCCGGTCGAGCGTTAGCTAGCAGGGCGATGACTTGTGAGAGATCAAATATGAGAGAGAGAGGGAGAGGAGTTGAGAGAGAGAGAGAGAGAGAGAGAGAGAGAGAGAGAGAGAGTAGCTGAGTTACCTGAGTAGGAGAGAGATGAGATAGAGCCGAGCAACCGGGCATTGGGTAGAGATGAGGGAGATGCAGGAGGTGAGGTTGGGCGATGGGGGAGAGAAATTAGAGATGTTGGAGAGCCGGAGAGGGAGGAGGTGAGGCCAACGGCTGGAGGGGGTCGCTGGTTAGGCCGGGCGAAGTCGATTGGGCCGGAAGGGGTTTGTTTTTGAGTTTTTTAGAGGTGGGTTGGCGAGTGCGAAAGGGCACTGAAAGAATTAGGGCGAAAGGGCGTTTTATATATATATATATATATATATATATATATATATATATATATATATATATATATATATATATATATATATATATATTGAGTAAAAAATATACTAAGCCTTTTATGAGCCAAGCCGAGCCGAGCTTGATTTCGAGCCGAGCTCAGGTCAAGCTCGGGCTTGGCTCGAATTTCCAACGAGCCCACAAAATCGGCTTAGCTTGGCTTGATCCACCCTTCGAATCAAGCCGAGCCGAGCTTTTACGAGTTGAGCCGAGCGAGCTTTTCAAGCTAGCTCAGTTCGTGTGTACAGCTCTATCAATATGTAAAATTAGCCCGATCCCTGGCATGTTGTTGATATGTAATCGAAGCTTTATATTAGGTAACCCCGCGAAAAGAAATCGCATATCGAAATTCAAGACAATAAAAAACTCGTGTGAGCCACAACAAGTGAATTATAGTTTTAGTGTGATTTTACGGGAGCCAATTAGGTGTTACCTTGGTAACACCTTAGTGGGTGAGGACTGCCTTGATGTATTTTTTGTATATCCATTCCGCCCATTTGTTTTAAAATCTCATTTTAAAAATCTCAAGTGGACCGTACCAAGAGAAAGAGTGATGAATAACCAATAAAAAAATTACGGGCAACGATCTTTCTAATTTCTCTTCATCCATATCTTCTTGACATTATCAAGAGGTTGGATTGAAAATGAACATTAATGAAACATTACAATGGGCCCTTTGGAAATTTTAATGGTGAGCCACTCAATCAACACTGTTTCATGTGGCTTGTTCCGCCTGAGATTTAGATCTTTATAAATTTTGGTGTCCCATCCTAAAACGGTCCATAGAAACGGATGGACGGTGTGGATATACATAAAATCATCAATGTGGGCCCTACGGCGGGTGTTAGCAGGGTAACTCCACTTAAGCATTTTATAGGCATGATATATGGTATGGAAGGTGCCAACAATAAGGCTCACCAATTCACAGCTTGGATTCCAGAAAAATATCACGGCTGGGACGCGGATTCCCTGCCAAAACCTTTCGAACCAAGTTCCTGTGAACCTATGTGGGGCTCACAGTGATGTTTGTGAGAAATCCACCCCGTCCATCCGTTTTGTGAGCTCATTTTAGGACATTGGAACAAAAATAAGCTGGATCCAATATTCAAGTGGGCCGCACTAAAGGAAAAGGTGATTAGGGAAATTTCCACCGTTGAAACCTCCCTGGGTCCACAGAGATGTTTATAGGACATCCATATCATTCATAACGTCAATCCTATTGGGATGAACTGAAAAAACAAATATTATCCTAATTCAAAACTTCTGTGGCCCACAAATATTTCAACTGTGGACTTTCAATCCTCACGTTTTTTGGTATAATGTACTAAAATGATCTCCAAAAACGGATGGGCGGAGTGGATTTCTCACAAACATCATGGTGGGCCCCACCTAGGTTCCCAGCACAGGAACTTCCTGTCAAAGCGTTTGTAGGAAATCCGCGTCCTCACGCTCACGGGTGAGCCCTACACAGCCCGAATGTACGGGGAGCGAATTAGGGGTTACCCAGGGAACAGCTTGGGACGCGGATTAGATACTGACAGGTAGAGTAGCTATCTCGCTGCTGAAGTAACCTCACCGACTTCTGTGGGCCCCACCGTGATGTATGTGTTGTATCCACACCGTCCATTCATTTGGAGAGATCATTTTAGGGCATGATCTAAAGAATGAGACAGATCCAAATCTCTAAGTGGAGCCCACCAAAGAAAACAGTGGGGACAATGACCAGACCGTTGAAACCTTCCTATGGCCCACCATGATGTTTATTTGAGATCCAACCTGTTCATAAGTTCACACATGCATGGAAGAAGGGAAAACAAAAATATCAGCTTGATCGAAAACTTCTGTGGCCCCAAGAAGTTTTTAATGGTAGGAGATCAATCCCCACTGTTTTCTTTGGTGAGGTCCACTCGAGCTTTGTATCTACCTTATTCTTTGTCTCATGCCATAAAATGATCTCTCCAAATGGATGGACGGTGTGGATACAACACATACATCACAGTGGGGCCCACAGAAGTTGGTGACGTCACTTCAGTAGCTACATAGCTACTCAACCTGTCAGTAGCTAATCCGCGTCGAACAGCTTGGTGGGTGTTACCCGTACCGTGCGGCCCACATGGATGATATTTTGTATATCCACGCCGTCCATCCGTTTCTCCATCCAATTTGAGTATGGGATTCCAAAGATTATCCAGATCCAAAACTCAAGTGGACCATACCACTGGAAACAGTGGTGATTTAGTCCATTGTAAGTTTTTGGTAATGTTTATTTGCAATCCAAGCGGTTGATAATGTCAAGAAGAACTGGATGAAGGGAAAATTTAAAGATTGGCTTGATCCAAAATTTTGTGGCCTACAAAAAGTTTTTAATGGTCGTTCATTACTGTTTCTAGTGGTATGGTCCACCTGAGATTTGAATCTTCTTAGGGTTTGGAACCATGACCTAAAATGAGATGGAAAATGAGATTTGAATCTTCTTAGGGTTTGGAACCATGTCCTAAAATGAGATGGAAAAACAGATGGACGGCATGGATATATAAAAAATATATGAAAATGGCCCCACACGGTTAGTGTAAAACTCACTAAGCTGTTCCCCGGGTAACAGCTAATCCGCTCTCGAATGTATGGGTATGTATGGTAATTTTCTCTTTCCAAAACGTCTCATTTGATTTATTTACTTTTTTTTTTTACCGTTGGAAGAACGTTGCTTTAGGATGTTCAAAGGGCCCATTGGCCATTGCTCACATCCCCTTTCTAAATTCCCTCTCTCACTCTCTCACTCATTGAAACTTCCCATTCTTCGATTCCATCATCAGAAATTTAAAAAGCTGAAATCCCAGAGATAGAAGAAAGATATCTGAATTTTCTTTCTGCTACTCCATTAGAAGAGATTTTCAGCTGCATTCCCTCTCTCTGTAAGCTGTTTGGGTCAATTCCTTCGAAAGGTATTGTAAATCAAATCCAGGGTTCCTTTAAGCTGGTTTATTTTTTTCCTTTCAATTTTACAATTTCTGGCTTTTAAATCTTTAGAACCATTGATTTCTAAAGCCCCATTGATCTTAATCACGATTGTGAATTTCTAAAATTTCTTCTGCTTCTAATTGGGTATTCGTTTTTTTTTTTCCCGGAATTTAGTCTCTCAAATCTTCTCCGCCTGTTTTTTTGCGACTGACGAATCAAAATCAGGTATTGTCTACGCGACAATCTGATATGATTTTACTTGATTTATGATTATGAGCTTTTAAATCCTCACGACTGTTGATTTCTAAAGCCTCATTGATCTTAATCACAATGCTGAATTTCAAAAATCTCTTCTGCTTTTTAATTGGCTCTTTGTTTTTACCCTGGAATTCAGTTCCTTTATTATCTTCTCCACCTGTTTTTCCCCTTTTCCGTACCTATTTTTTGAATTCAGATCCTTTTAATGTGTTTCTCATAGGTGTTTGTTTGCTTAAATTTTGCTGTTATTTCTTGAATTTCAACTTCTTTGAATCCTTTGTGATTTTAGTTGGGTATCCTTCTTTGAATCATATCAACCTTCCTAAAGCTCAGTTGTTGGAAAATTTCTAGCTTATGTTCTGTTTTTAGTATTCAGTTTTTGTCGGTTCACTTGAATGTCAATCTGTTTACTGAGTTCGATCTATTCCAATCTTCCTCCTTAATTATATATCACTTTTCAGGGGAGAATTTGATCCCTAAAAAAAGAAAAAAAGAGTTCTGCTAATGGACTCTGAACAGACTGTTAGTCTTGAAAAAATCCAGTGGTTTAGTGATTCAAAGTGTTTGTCTGATGCAACCCACTACAATCAACCCACTACAATAGGCCATCTGTCAAAATTTTGGGCCTATTTTTTTGTTGAATGTGAACCATTGTTGTATTTATTTTCGTAACTTTTGCACATGGTATGATGTGCCACAAATTTTCCGGATAACTAAAAGATGGGCCATTTTGAACAATTAGAAAACCAGATTATACTGTGCATAACCTCCACAAATATCAGCATTTTTTTATTCTTCGGTTTTTACTGTTGAAAGTTTCAGCAACATTTCTTGTAAACTGTTTATTAGAGATATATCGGGGTTGATATTCTCAGGCATTATAAAATCCCAATCAATGGTATTTATACATAGCATTAGCTATATGATTGGTGTTGGAAACGGACGTCTCAAATCAGTTTTTCACAGAGACCACCGGCCGGTCGGTGGGGGTGTCCGGCCGGCCGGCCACACAGAAGACTGAGGCAGCATTACTGTTGTGGATATTTTAGCCTATCCGACCGGTCGGCAGTCTCCTTGTACAACATGATTTCTTGCGCGGTTTGCGCGCAAGAGGTTTCTAAATCCGTTTTTCTTCCTATTTAAGGTGTATTTTCAGGATTAGAGGTTTCTAAGGTTGCAATGAGGATTGAGAGAACTTCTAGATGAGAGAAAAGAGCTTGAAGAAGAGGGTTTTCTTCTTGGGTAAGCTCGGGATTTCTCCTGTGGGCTTGGGTTTTGGGTCTTGGGTTCCATCTCTTGTAACTTCTGATATTATAGTGGATTGGTGTCGCTTTGTGCCGTGGTTTTTTACCCGTGAGGAGTTTTTCCACGTTAAGATCGGATTGTCTATGTGTGGGTGATTGCATTGTGTGGCTTGTTTGTTTGAATTTGCTTTTTGTGTTTGGCTTTGCTTCCGCTGTCGGCCCTCCTATCCCAACAACTGGTATCAGAGAGATCGTTGGGGTGTAGCAGAAATTCGAATCTGAGACAAGAGCATGGCATCAGGCATGAGGTTCGACATAAAGAAGTATTTGAGGAAAAATAACTTTGAGCTTTGGAAGGTGAAGATGAAAGGCCTTCTAGTTCAGCAAGGATTACAAGTTGCGCTCCTTGGAGAGCGACCAGAAGCTATGAAAGAAGAAGAGTGGAAGAAGATCGATGAAAATGCCAATGTCTCAATCTAGTTGTGCCTGGCAGATGAGGTCCTATATAACGTCATGAAAGAGAAAACTGCGGCTAAAACATGGCGAAGTTGGAGAATATCTATGCGAAGAAATCTCTTGAAAATTGCATATACTTGAAGCTTCAGTTGTACAATTTGAGGATGACGGAGGGGGCCGATGTTGAGAGCCACATCAGCAATTTCAATAGGCTTATTTGCAAGTTGATAGATGTAGATGAGCCGATGAAGGACGAGAATCAAGCGTTTATCCTATTGAATTCTCTTCTAGAATCATATGAGTCGCTCAAAGACTCTTTGTGCGCATGTAGGGAGACTATTGGCGTAGAAACCGTTATCTCAGCCCTTCAGGCGAAGGTGATGAGAAGGAAAAGCGACGACGTGGGTCCCTCTACTGATGAGGCACTAGTTATGAGGGGGAGGAATTCTGAGCAGGGTGGAGGATCTTCTTCATCGAAATCTAAATCAAAAGGCAAGTGGAGGCACAACGTGAGATGCTGGAATTGTGGGGAAACAGGTCATGTGAAGAGGGATTGTTCGAATCCCAGGAAAAGGCAGGAGAGATCTGGAGATTCTTCTAGGGAAGGAACCAATACTATAGAGGACGGTAATGACGGTTGTGATGTATTGACTGTATCTGGCATAGAGCCTCTTAGTGGAGAGTGACTCTTGGATTTAGGAGCATCATGTCATGTATGTCCCGACCGAAGTTCATTCATGTCATACAAGGAGTATGATGGTGGATCGATGTTTGTGGGCGATGGCTACACTCGCAATGTGGTAGGGATCGGTTCGGTGCGCATTAGGATGTTCGATGGAGTTGAACGGATCCTTGAAAGTGTGAAGCATGTCCCTGAGATAAAGAAGAATGTGACATCTCTTAGTGCACTCGAGGCGAAAGGGTGCAGGTTCATCGGCTACGATCGGTATTGTAAACTGGTGAAGGGAGCACGTGTGATGATCAAGGCACAGAGGTACGATAATCTTTACAAGGTGATCGGGAGCACAATTCATGGTGGAGCTGCCGGATTGGCAGCAGGATCCACAGTTGCTCAAGTGTGGCAAGAGAAAAAGGGCCACATGGGAAGAGCAACAAGGCTTGTGAAGATGCAATGATAGAGTCGATGGGGCATGAGAAGCGACGGGACTATAATGATGACGAGGTAGAGGTGGAGATTGTGCGTGGCCAGGAGGTGCATGGTGATCTGAGTCGTGGTGGAGTTTGTTGGAAACAGACGTCTCAAATTAGTTTTTCACAGAGACCACTAGCCGGTCGGTGGAGGTGTCCGACCGGCCGGCCACACAGAAGACTGAGGCAATGTTGCTGCTGTGGATATTTTAGCCTATTCGACCGGTCGGCCGACCGGCCGGTAGGGGTGTTCGACTGGTCGGACGACCGGCCGGTAGGGGTGTTCGACTGGTCGGACGACCGGCAGTCTCCTCGTACAACATGGTTTCTTACGCG
The DNA here is from genome assembly GCA_003013855.2 of Liriodendron chinense. Classification (NCBI taxonomy): domain Eukaryota; kingdom Viridiplantae; phylum Streptophyta; class Magnoliopsida; order Magnoliales; family Magnoliaceae; genus Liriodendron; species Liriodendron chinense. Next base: position 44,284 of record PVNU02001525.1, read on the forward strand.
GTTTGCGCGCAAGAGGTTTCTAAATCCGTTTTTCGTCCTATTTAAGGTGTATTTTCGGGATTAGAGGTTTCTAAGGTTGCAATGGGGATTGAGGGAGCTTCTAGGTGAGAGAAAAGAGCTTGAAGAAGAGGGTTTTCTTCTTGGGTAAGCTTGGGATTTCTCTTGTGGGCTTGGGTTTTGGGTCTTGGGTTCCATCTCTTGTAACTTTTGATATTATAGTGGATTGGTGTCGCTTTGTGCCGTGGTTTTTTACCCGTGAGGGGTTTTTCCACGTTAAGATCGGATCGTCTATGTGTGGGTGATTGCATGCATTGTGATTGCATTGTGTGGCTTGTTTGTTTGAATTTGCTGTTTGTGTTTGGCTTTGCTTCCGCTGTCGGCCCTCCTATCCCAACAATTGGCATCTTTAAATCTTCACGAGCATGGAATTTTAGATGTTTTTTAATGTTCTGTTGATCTTAATCGAGATGACAAATTTCAAATATCTCTTCTGGTTTCAGTGGGCCTTTGTTTGTTTCTTGAATTCAATTTCTTTTAAAATCTTCTCACGCGTTTTTTCTTTCCCTTCGTTTTGACGTACAATCATGCTTTGTTTCTAACCAAATGATTCAGATTCATAGTTTAGTTCCAGAATCTGATATAGTTTTAGTTTGATTTTAGTTCATTTGCTTGATTTTTTTTCCTATTTCGTGAATTTGTGTTGTTGTAGCTTTTGATTTGTCCATTATTTTCGGTTTTTGTTGGTTTGTTGCATCTTTGATCGACTCTTTATTTTTGGTTTTTGTTGTTTTGCTCACATATCATTCCTATTTAAGTAATCCATCATCATCTCCTCTCTCTTTCTAATCCCTCTTTGTTACTCGGATGTTTTTCACAGTTATGATTACTAAATTCTAATCACCATTTCTATGTATATTTCTAGTTCTTTACATTCTAATCATCTTATCTGACTCAATTGAGGTCTTTTAATCAGGACATGGACTGCAACAAACTCCCACTAAAAGTGATCCAATGCAACAAAAGCAGGAAAAAACGCCTTCTCGAAGCGGATCAAGGGGTCGAAGAAGAAGTCAGCAGAGCTCGCCACCTTGTGCGGAATTGATGTGTGCATGGTCTGTTGTGATCCCAATGGTGACATGCTTGAGACGTGGCCAGGGAGCCAATCTGAGGTCCTCCCCATCATCGAACGGTACAAGAAGATCACAAAAACTGGAAGGAAAGGGAGCATCACCAATGTTTCCAGCATGTTGGAGGATAAAATAAAGAAGTTGAAACGGGACCTTGATAAGAAGCAAGCAGAGAACAAGATCATTCTCTTCCCGTCGTGGGATTATCAACTGGATGGCATGTCGGAGGGATCTCTGAGGGAGTTGGTAGGCCAGCTTGACATGAAATTGGAGAAGTTGAGAGAGAGAATTGAGATGGTGAAATCTTGTAGTGACGAGAGGAGGTTGAACATGGTGCGAATGGAGCAAGTTCTTGTAAATGAAGATTGCAATTCACCTCTCCCTCTTTCCTATCTTACACCTTTGCATCACCTACACATGAGTTCTCAAAATCTTGGTTTCGATTCTAACATGGTGCAAAATCAACAAGAGCATCTTGTAGAAGAAGATTGTAATTCACCTCCCCATCTCTCCTATCTTACACCCTTTATCACCTCCATACAAATTCTCAATATCTTGGTAGCGATTCTGACATGGTGGAAATGGAACAAGAGCATGTTGTAGAAGAAGATGCAATGCACCTCTCCCTGTCTCCTATTATAAACCCTTGTATGACCTCTATGTGAGTTCTCAAAATCTTGGTTTCAATTCTGACATGTGTTCAGAAATGCACATGCTCAATGAGAATATTATAAGCGGCAATTCACATGATTGGAGGGGTGGTTTTCAAGATTTCAAGACAAATAAGTGAGGAATTGAGATGCTTCTCCCAATTTCAAGCAAGCTGGATTACACAGGATTTCCTCTATTGGGTTTGGAGCCATGAGATTCAGTAGGACTTCTGAATATCGAGCAAATGGTGTATGAGAATGATATGAGTTTTCAAATTTTGAACAGATTATTGGGATCATTGAATTCTGTGGCAAGCTTTCTTTGAACGGAGTATTGGGTTTTTACAAAAGCAGTTATTTTGTTTTGCAGGAACTGCATTTTTCAGGACTTTGGTATGTATCAGCAAACCCTTTATAATGTGGGGCATTTTGTAAATAGCAGAAATGATATAGCAGAACAGAATTGTAAATAGCGGAAAGAATATAGCACAGCAGAATTGTAAATGTGATACGAATTTTAATAAAATGAATTTATTTATTGTCATATGAAGTTTGTGATTGTCTAGCATTACTCCTGTATTTAAAGTCTGATTTTTGTTGGATGATGGTGATTGTGAAAAGTTAAAAACTTTAAAACATGCAGGGCACGCTTGGATCGAGAACTAACCCCATGCAACCAATGTATCACAACTTGTGGTAGGACACTATCTTTCCAGCCAACATCCTACTTGAGTGGACATCCTTACCATAAAGACAGTGGGCCCCACCATGAAGATTGATAGATTTAGAGCTTCATTATAGAGAATTGTGCGTTGAATACATTTCATAAGGGATCTAATGGTATTTATACACAGCATTAGCAACCAAAAGAGACCTGTGTACAGCTGTGTACTTGTCTACAAGATACACTTGACTAATCTAGTAGATACGCCAGAGCATTATGCTTATCTACTCTAACAAGGATCGCTTGGGGCAAAAGTCAGGTCGTTCCACACATCAGGTGGGCCACATAGTTCAAAACCTTTCTGGGTCGACTTGAAACTCCGAGTCAACTTGACAAGATTTCGAGCCAAGTCGTTGGGGGATTGTATGATACAAAAAAAAATCATGGTACTTGAAAGATATCAAGTTATCGGCTTCTTAACCGGTGTTGGATGAAGAAGACTGACATATCATACTGTAGATCAATTGCTAACCACAACTAAAAAAATCAATTGTGGTTTTGGTTATATACACATTACATATGTAAATTTAACAGATTTAACTGGATGACCACTGAACAATGATCAAGTCTCTCTTCCTCTAGAACCAATTCCTTGCACTAGCTGCAAAATATTTGCTGATATCTATATGATTGTCATGGGATCTTGCTTCATTTATGACAATCTGACTTTTTGGGTGTGCATGCGGCGGGCACGACTTAGGTGAGACCCCGGAACCAGCTACGTGGGTGGGACCCTGACGTGGCGCAACTGCACTGGTCCAGCGGGGCAGGTCTTGTGCGACGAAATGGCACATGTGAATGTATTAGCCTAACGGACATTAGGGCGTTTCGTCAGATCCCAGCACCCCCCCCCCCCCCCCCCCCCCCCCCTCCCTCTCTCCTCTCTCTCCTCTCCAGCTCTTCCTCCCACAGCCTCTCTCTCTCTCTCTCTCTCTCTCCTCTCTCTCTCTCTCTCTCTCTCTCTCTCTCTCTCACAGTCTCCCTCTCTCTCTAGCAGTGGCAGCGGGGCGACGTTGGGAGTGACAGTGGGAGCAACACCCGGGGTAGCAATGGCTTTGGTTTTGAAATTTTTGCAGGTATTTTCTCTGACTCTTTTTTTTTTTTTTTTTTTTTTAAATTTCAGATTAAATTTTTGGTTCTTAATCCAGAACCCTAATTGCCAATTTCGCTAATTTGGGGGTTTTTCATATTTTAGATTTTTCTAACTAAAATCCCTGAACATTCCTTTTTGGGTTTACTACTTAAAGATTTGAGATTAGGGCATGCAGATTTCTCTGGTTTGTTTTATGATTGACTTAATGCCTAATTAGTAATTACTCACTCCAATCGGGTTCTTCATTTTGAATTGTGTTTGGATTTTGTCACCATTGTAGCAGGATTTGATTGAATATAAAAAAAATTCTTTCCGTAGCAACCAATAGCCTGAACTCATTTGGAGTGTGTTTGGGTCATTTGATTATCAACGAGTATGTTTGGGTGCTAACTGAATTATAACAATTGAATCAAGTATAGAAGAAATAGCTAAAGTGGGTGTTGTGTCAATTTATATTGAATTGAATTGTTGCATTTCTATTTCATTGAGCATCCAAATGCAGCCTATGTTCGTAAGTTAAATGTTTTATATGGATTAATCATGTAGCAGCATCTGCATTGATTGAATTTCTGTAGAAGAATGGCTTCTGTAAAATTAAGATGAAAACTCCTTCCATTGAATTTTGGAGGCCACTATTTACACCCACCCCAAATCAATTCATTTTGGGAATTGAAATGGTAGATCACAATTCCTATAATGTAAAATGGGTGCAAGGCAAATCAATCTAGGTGGTTGAAGATATCAGCTGGTTTGAATTTGAAAGCATACATACTGCCACTGTTTGCGTTGTTTTGACATTGTATGGGTTATCTATGCACATAGGAACTTAATGATCCTCTTATTCTAGTACATGAGAAGAAAATCTCCAGCACAAATGCAATGGTAAACAGTGTTTTGGACCACTGACTATTCTTTTTTCTTTACCAAACAGTGTTCTTGCATTGCATTTTTATAATTTCTTCTTTCTTTTTTTCTTTCTTTCTTTCTTCTTTTTTTTTTTCTTGCATACGAGTGAAATCCATTCTTCTTCTTTTTTCTTGCAGGATGCTAGTTTATACCAAACAGAGGGCTTAACTGAAGTTTGTGGATTTGAAGAGGCTCTACCGTGGTTTTTTTTTTTTTTTTCAATTTTTTTTTATGTGTGTGTAACCAGAGTTGAGTGAAGTCTCAAAGTAGTTTGTTGTGGCCATGTTTATGCTTGTAATTAGCATCTGGCTTGACAATGTTTCCTTTGGTATTTTTCAATGTTTCATTGTGGCTTAAAGGATAGGTGAGGCTCCTTTCTTTTCGTGGTGCCCACCCGAATGAGTGTACATCTGTTGCGCTATTGGATGGTGATGCTTTCTCTTGTGTATATAGTTGTTGATGGGCGCGCCATTGTAAAGGCCTAAGAAAGCAATGCTATATGATAGGAGAGGCCCGTCTTTTCTTCTTCTTCTTCTTTTTGTGCCCATCCAAATGATTGTAAAGCCGAATGATTGTAAAGCCAATTTTTATTTAATAAAGTTACAGTGGGGTGCCCCCACCTTTTTTGGAGAAAAAAAAAACAAGTGAATGTGATTGTGTATATAGGTAAATAAGTTCTAAATGTGAATGGTTTATGATGTGAAAAAAGCAAGTGTATGTACTAGTTTTTGTGTATTTGGATTATTTATATACATTAAATGGAGTGAACGTGATTGTGCACTAAAGGCCAATGAATATGGAGCGTGTGGCATGTAAATGGATTAATATAGGCTGCACGTATGCAGATGAATATCAAGAAATCAAATTTTCAGTTGAAGACGGAACATGGGTCATGTTCTTTTTTTCTTTTTCTTTTTTGTTATTGCTTGTAAGACTTGTAGGCTGTGTTTGGAATTATTTTGATAATCATATCATGTACCTAGCTAGCTTTCTTTAGCAAAAGAGGTGGCTAGAGCTGATGCAAAGGTTCCTCCCTCATAGTTTTTGTGGGGATTTTTTAGACCATTTTTGCGTCTATTTGAGGCATGTGAAGATTTCACCTCTTTAGAAAGTTGAATTATTTGACTCTATAAGATCTTGAGTGCATTTTGGCGTGGGAGGTTTATTGACGAAAAGTGTAATCTACTGCTTTCGCTAGAGAAAGTGGCAAGAATCTATTTATTTATAAGAAATCATAGTTATGATTTATTCTCTTCAGTCCTTTTTGTTGTACTATCTGCATAGTGGGACTGTGGGATGCCTTTTTTTGTATTGTTAATTTTTTCATTTTGTAAATTTCTTTCAATTTTGTGACGGTATGGGGTTTCGGTCTCGTGCACTTTTTACTTGATTTTGTTGGTTTTTGGCCTAAAGTTTAATGCCTGATTTTATTTATTTATTTATTATTATTTTTTTTTAAGTTTCATACAACTTTCATGCCTGAAGTTCCAATTGAAGTTTTGGTCTCATGCACTTGTTAAATCCACACCATCCAAATTTGAGTCAGCTTGGAGAATGCATATTCCTAGGTGGAAGAAGCCTATGCTTTATAGCTATCATTTGGGTTGTTTGGATTGAGAGAAACAACCACACTTAAAATATTAAAGTGCATCAAGCCCGAAGACTATTTAAACAATCAAACAACTTGTTAGATCTGTGCTTTGGTGGTTGGGTTAGATGGGCTACCTATCTGCCATGCTTGCATATGCAGTGGTGCATGTATACAACTTGTCGACTTGGGAAAGCTCAAGATAAGTTAGAATTGAAGAGTTATTGGGTTTGCTGGCTGCATATGGCGCTTGATACTTAGGCACTAAAAAAGGGTAAACATAGCATGTATTAACTCAAATAAAACTGAATAAAATTGTGGAACATACATTTGCTAGATCATGGGCCAAAAATCAAATTGATTGAACAATCTTAACCACATCCCCCCCCCCCCCCCCCCAAAAAAAAAAAAAAAATCTTCTGCAGCACCCGGAAGAGCATGACAACACTCCCCTATTGCTTAGCAGACATGATTGCCCTTCAATAGAGATGACACAACAATGCTCCCAAACTTGTGGGTTGTCGTTATCGTGGTGTTTACAAGAGAGCTGAACCAAAAAATGATCAGAAATATGAAGTTTTGGCCCACCACGTCATAGAGGTTGAACTAGAAGATGTCCCAAGCTGCTTGCAGAAGCGGACTGCATCAAAACCCGGCTGCAAACCAAATGTGTAGATCATTGTAAATGGTGCCCATAGATTCATTCCCAGCATTATATCCCAAGCACTTGTCTTCAGGTACCTGGATGAGAATGCATTGAGATTAAATAACCTTATGATAACAAGGTACATCACAATAGCTTACCACATGTGCTACATACATGGATATGCATATATAAAAATATGCATGTATGATATGTGAATGGATGGAGAATTTTGCATTTGCAAGCATGTATAAGTTTTAAAAAAAAAGAAGAAGAAGAAGTTACCATTGCAAAAGGCAACTAGTTTGCCTCCAGTGGTTTGAGAGAACAACAATGACATTTGCAAGCATGTAGAAGTTATAAAAAAAAAAAGTTACCATTGCAAAAGGCAACCAGTTCGCCTGCTCCAGTGGCTTGAGAGAACAGCAATATGCATTCATAGGAGGGAATATTTCCTAGCTCACGACACTCGCAAAGTGTCCTAAGTGTTCTGAAAGCAAGCAGTCCTTTGCTGTTATCGAATCTTGAGTAGCATTTGTAAATCCATCCAACGTTAAGTTCATAAAACACAACCCATAACCAAGAATATGGAATCCTGAGTGGCATTTGTAAATCCATCCAATGCTAATTTCAGAAAACACAACCCTAACCAAGAGCATTTGGATGAGAAAGTTTGTTGATGGTCTTCGAGCTGGTCTGCAACCAATCCAAATGGCTGCCTTGGTTGCATTAAGAGCATGAGTCACCCTATCATAAGTTTCTTGAAAGATTTCTCAGTCTTTCATGCAACTTCTGCTTGTCATAATCAGAGGTAATCAATTTGATTACAGACCTCAGCTGTCACACAAAAAGTACATTCGGAAAAAATACCCATCTCCAGAACTACATGATGCGAACTGACTTGTTTCAAGTCAAGGAAGATAGAGTGCCTGAGAAGAACAAAACAAACCTGCTCATTCCTTTCCTCAATGGCCTTGTCACCAGCTCCATCAAGGATGATAGCGTAGTCTTTAGATATTGTGACCTACGATTATTAAATGTCACATAGTGAAGGGCAAAAAGGCAAATGGAGATCTAACTTTATGTATTGAAACATAAAAAAAAAAAAAAGAGTCCATCACTAAATCAAGCTTTAATGTTAGGCAAGCAGCCTTGAAGCAGAATCTATAATGTGTGCGCGTGTGTATTTATCAGCAACAGGCAACTGTTTTTTTTTCCTAATGCAACTAGATCAGTCAAAAGCTTAACACTGCTTGAAAATCAAACATTCTGACAACTAGCACTAACAACAGCTTGCTTGTCTCATTCTTCATTATATTTGGATTTTACAAATAGATGTAGAATTTGATCACTAAAAATAATATTTAAAGATCATCTAATAATTGATAAGAAACCTTCATAAATATAACTGAAATGGTCATATGGCCAACAATAGAAAAAAGTTGTCCAGAATACAGATCTCAACTTTTTCCATGTGTGTAGCATTTCTAGTTCCACTTTTTCAAGGTTCCTGTTCTTCAGTAATGAGCTACAAGAGGGAAAGACAGACATTTAACAATACCATAAAAATAATATTTAAAGATCATCTAATAAATTTGATCACTAAAAATAATATTTAAAGATCATCTAATAATTGATAAGAAACCTTCATAAATATAACTGAAATGGTCATATGGCCAACAATAGAAAAAAGTTGTCCAGAATACAGATCTCAACTTTTTCCATGTGTGTAGCATTTCTAGTTCCACTTTTTCAAGGTCCCTGTTCTTCAGTAATGAGCTACAAGAGGGAAAGACAGACATTTAACAATACCATAAAAAAAAATCAAGATGCATAGAAGATAGAAACTAGGAGAATGAACCCACATCACCACCGGTGAGAGTAGCAAGATCCTGCATGCTGGCTTTCTTGTTTTCCCTTTACAGATTATTTTCCCATTAGATCAATTGAAAACCTCACTGAAAAACCAATAAACAAAACTTCGGAAAATATTAAAACAATTCTTTAAATGTAAAACATTGAAAGGAGAATACACCTTAATGTCAGCCCGAAGCTTATATAGAATGAGAGTGGCCAATGCATCACCTTCTACATCTTCAACAACAATCAACAAAGGCCTTTGACTCTGAACATACACATGCAAAAGTCCAATTGCTCAATCAGACAATAAATTGCAGGGACATTACTATTGTAAAAAAGGACAAAAATTCAAACAGAGTCCATGGGGTCATTTACCTTTTAAGTCCAACTCCAACACTGTTTACCATTGCATTTGTGCTGGAGATTTTCTTCTCATGTATTAGAATAAGAGGATCATTAAGTTCCTGTCTGCACAGATAACCAATACAAAGTCAGAACAACGCAAATAGTGGTATGTATGTATGCTTTTAAATTCAAACCAGCTGATATCTTCAACCACCTAGATTGATTTGCCTTGCACCCATTTTACATTATAGGAATTGTGATCTACCATTTCAATTCCCAAGATGAATTGATTTGGGGTGGGTGTAAATAGTGGCCTCCAAAATTCAATGAAAGGAGTTTTCATCTTAATTTTACGGATGCCATTCTCCTACAGACTTTCAATCAATGCAGATGCTGCTACATGATTAATCCATATAAAACATTTAACTTACGAACATAGGCTGCATTTGGATGCTCAATGAAATAGAAATGCAACAATTCAATTCAATATAAATTGACACAACACCCACTTTAGCCATTTCTTCTATACTGGATTCAATTGTTATAATTTAGTTAGCACCCAAACATACCCATTGATAATCAAATGACCCAAACACACTCCAAATGAGTTCAGACTATTGGTTGCCAAGGAAAGAATATTTTATATTCAATCAAATCTTGCTACAATGGTACCAAAATCCAAACACAATTCAAAATGAAGAACCTGATTGGAGTGAGCAATTACTAATCAGGCATTAAGTTGATCATAAAACAAACCAGAGAAATCTACATGCCCTAATCTCAAATCTCTAAGTAGGAAACCCAAAAAGGAATGTTTAGGGATTTTAGTTAGAAAAAATCTAAAATATGAAAAAAAAACCCAAATTAGCGAAAATCGACAATTAGGGTTCTTGATTAAGAACAAAAAATTTAATCTAAAATTAAAAAAAAATGAGTCAAAGAAAATACTTGCAAAAATTTCAAAACTGAAGCCATTGCTACTTCGGGTGTTGCTCCACCTGCCACTCCCAACGTCACCCCGCTGCCTGTAAAGAAAGAGAAGACAAGAAAATAGAGAATCCTCCTTTGGTTTGTATTGTGTATTGAGAGAAACCCAAAAGGTTGAATAAATAGAGATGTACAGCCCTATACAAGGAAAATAATAAAAGACAATCAACTATACAAGGTATGTGGCTATACAAGGTATGTGGCCTGTCTAACATCCCCCCTCAAACTAATGCTGGTCATCGACAAGTAGGAGTTTGCCAACTAGAAATGAGTGATGTGCATAAATGAGGGACTTCGTGAGGATGCCTGCAATCTGATCATGGGATGGGACATGAGGAAGAGAAATGAGTCTAGACCGAAACTTCTCTCGAATGAAGTGACAGTCAACCTCAATATGCTTTGTCCGCTCATGAAAAACAGGGTTAGAGGCAATCTGAATAGCACTGAGATTATCGACATGGAGTGGAGTAGGATTCCGTAGATGAACGCCTAAGTCAGAAAGAAGTCCATGTAACCAGACAAGTTCACTACAAGTAGCTGACATTGCTCGATACTCTGCTTCCGTGCTTGATTTGGAAACAGTGGCCTACTTCTTACACTTCCAAGAGATGAGAGAAGTGTCAAGAAAGACACAGTAGCCAGTCGTAGATCGCCGTGTGAGATCACAACCAGCCCAGTTAGCATCCGAATAAGCACGAAGGTCCAGAGTTGCCGTTGAGGAGAAGAACATGGATCGATCCAAAGTTCCACGTAGGTATTGTAAGATGCACAATACCGTAGTCATATGCAAAGTTCGAGGAGCAGATATAAACTGACTGACTACTTGGACAGCGAAGGCAATATCAGGGCGAGTCATTGTTAAATAAACCAGACTCCCAACCAAACAGCGGTATAATGTGGGTTGCGCAAGGAGATCACCATCTTCATGGCCATATTGAACGTTACGTTTTAAGGGAGTCTGAACTGTCTTCTGATCCGTCAATAAGGCTAAGGTGAGGAGATCCTTGGTATATTTACGCTGGCTGACCAGGATCCCACGTTTAGAACGTGAAAATTCAAGCCCAAGAAAGTATGTCAGATGGCCGAGATCCTTCATCTTGAAGGACGATTTCAGAATTCCTTTAATGCCGAGATGCCAGTAGCGTCGCTACCAGTCAGGAGTAAGCGTCAACATATACGAGAACAACGACAATTCTGCAATTAGTTGTGTGTAAAAATAAGGATGGGTCGTGACCACTTTGAGTAAAGCCAGCAACCGTAACAACATCGTGAAAGCGTTGAAACCATGCCCGAGGTGCCTGCTTGAGGCCGTACAGAGCTTTCTTCAAACGACATACCTTATTGGCAGGGATCAAGGAGCCAGGAGGTGGTTTCAAATATACTGTTTCTTAGAGGTCTCTATGAAGAAAAGCATTTTTCACATCCATCTGAGTGAGTGGCCAGGAACGAATGGATGATATTGCTAGAAGAGTGCGAACAGTTTTCATCTTGGCCATAGGAGCGAATGTCTCATCATAATCAATTCCGTGCTCCTATTTGTATCCCTGAGTGACAAGACGAGCCTTGTATTGATCCAATGATCCGTCAGACTTGAGTTTTACAAAATAAATCCATTTACTACCAATTAATTGTTCATCGGTGGGTTGAGTGACAATGTCCCACGTATGGTTATCATTCAATGCTTCAAGTTCTTCTGCCATAGCCTTCTTTCAACAATCATGAGTGGCTGCCTGAGAGTATGAAGTAGGAATAGACACAGTATCCAGAGTAGCATTCATGGCAGACATAGAGTATATTAAGCGATCAGGTTGTCAATGTACACAAGCGGAATGGCGTATCAAGGTGGGGTCTGGATCGGTAACACGTACAGTAGGGAGAGCACTAGGTGGTGGATCTGTACGTGGTCGTCGTGAATAAACTTGCAACGGACGAGGGAATCTACTCGAGGCAAAATGAATGTTAAGAAAAACGGTAAGACCAGGAGAGTTGAGTGCATGCGAAGGAGGAATAGATGAATGAAAGGTAATATGCTCAAGAAAAACAACATATCGTGACACCCGAACACGACGAGAGACCGGATCATAGCACCGAAAACCCTTCTGAGTTTCTCCAAATCCCAAGTACATACATTTGACTGATTTTGGGGAGAGTTTGTTACGTCCACGTGATGCCAGGTGAACATAACATACACAACAAAAAATACGAAATGTGGAATATGTAGGAAGTAAACCGCTGAGAATAAAGTAGGGAGATTTACTGTTCAGAACTTTGGTTGGCAACCGGTTAATCAAGTAGACTGAATGCATCATAGCTTCCGCCCAGAAAGAACGAGGAACAGTCATGGCTGTCATCAGGGTGTTTGCAGTTTCAACAATATGGCGATTCTTTCGTTCAGCTACCCCATTCTGTTGTGGAGTATCAGAACAAGTGGTCTGATGAATAATCCCATGACCCTGAAGATATGTACGAAAATTAGTGGATAGATACTCTCCTCCTGAGTCAGAGCGGAGAATTTGAATTTTTACTTGAAATTGAGTGTCCACCATAGAGCGAAATATCTTGAATTTTCAAAAACCTGTGACTTAGAGTGCAAAAAATAAATCCAAGTGTAACATGTGAAATCATTAATGAATATAACATAGTATCGTAGTCCAGAGAGTGACATAATTGGTGAAGGACCCCAGACATCCGTATGCACTAGCTCAAATATAGATGATGATTTTGTAGTACTTAGAGGAAAGGTAATGCACTTACTTTTTGAAAGACAATATGAAGAACAAGAATAATCCAAATTACTTTTATTAATAGAAATGTTCCCTAACATGCCAGAAGAAAATAACTGAATCAACCGATTGGAATGTGGATGACCCGGGCGAAAGTGCAAGAGTTTCCACATTTTATTTGCTGAACAAATATCTGAGGAAGATGGAGAAAAGAAACAACGAGCCGGAGTGACAGATGAGTCAAAATCCAGCACGTACAGATGACCATGCTGTCTACCCCTCCCAAGTACCTTCCCCGTTGCCAGATCTTACACAAAACAACAGTTTGGAAGAAATATGACTAAGTAATTATTGGATGTAAGTTGACCAACAGAAATCAAATTTGAGGAAAGTTTAGGGACATGAAACACATCACGAAGGGTGAACTGGCGATGAACAGAAGGAGAGAAAGTCAATGAACCAACGGACTGAATGAGTTGTCTAATGCCATTCGCAGTAGAAATAGCCTGATTGCCAGTGTAGGGATGAATGTCGCGAAGATGTGATACATCACCAGTCATATGATTGGAAGCACCCGAATCGAAAAACCATGTAGAAGATAAGGATATACCTGACATACCGGCAATAAAAAGGGCCTGCACGATCTGCTGAAGCATCGCAGGAGTCAAAGGTGAGGAAAGTCTTTCAGCAGAAATAGTAGATGTAGTATCACTAACAAAAGGCTCGGAAGAAATAGTGGCAGAAGTAGCAGAAAGAGCGCGACCATGGCCACGACCTCGACCACCACGTCCACGGCCGAAAGAGGATGCATAGGCACGGGAATGGCAGTCCTGAATACCATGACCAGTCCGTCGACAATAAGCGCACCAATCTTTGCACTGAGCGATGACATGTCCCACTTTGTTGCAGCCACGACAAGTTAAAAGAGTGGAACCACGGTTTGGTGCAGATGTAGATACAATGAGTACCAAATCAGATGATCCCGAAGTTGGGGAAGTGAGAGAGAGAACTTTCAGTCGTTGTTCCTCAGCCAGTAAATCATTAATAGCCGAATTCAATGAGGGAGTTGGGCCACGGTTCAGGAGAGTAGCCTTACAATGCTCAAATTCCGGTTGCAGCTTCATAAGAAACTGTCGAACTTGCGCACTATCGCGCATTGTTTGGAATATCTTAAAGTCATGAGGAAATGCTGGATCCATCATAGCCATCTCTGTCCAAATTGCAATAATCTCAAAGTAGAATGTTTGAATACTTTTGTCACCCTGAGTAAGGTGAACCAGATCTTGTTCCAGTCTATATAACCGAGCCGCATTACTTTGTTAATAAATTGTCTGGAGCTGCTCCCACATTGCCGTAGCAGTGCAGTGCGGCATGAGGCCAACAACAATTAATCGATCGACCGAATCGAGAATCCAAGTAATAATCCGTCCATTCTTTATTTCCCACTCAGCTAATTTTTTGGCATCTGTGGAAGTGGGGACAGTAACAGATCCATCAACGAGTCCCCACAAACCACAGCCCTTGAGGAAACTCTGAAAGTGGATGGCCCATAGACTGTAGTTGGTACCATCGAAACCACATCGTGGGGCATCCGTATGGGAGGAATCTTTGTCCACAGATCTGAAGTGATGTAAAACACGCCAAGGAAGGATGTACCTTGCAGCAGAGAGGCAACAACAGATTTTGAGAGTAGATCTGGACGCAACAACAGGGGACGCAGTAATAGGCAGCAACAGGATGCAGTATGAGTGGTGCTAGGTGCAGCAGGGTGGTCCTGTACACAACTGGTGGTGTCAGATCCAAGGAGCAGGGAGCAGGGGTGGAAGACAGGGCTGAGGTTGGTCGGAAAGGGGGTTGGGGGTCGACGGTCCGGGCTAGGGTTGATCAGAAATAGGCTAGGGTTGGTCGGACAGGGCTGTGGACGGGTCTGAGAGTGGTCGAACAGGGGCCTGGGGTGGTCAGACGGAGCCTGGGGCTACGGGGTGGTCGGCCGGAGCAGCGGGGGTGGTCAGATGGGGCCTGGGGGCTGCAGGGGTGGTCGGCCGGAGCAGCTGGAGTGGTCGGATGGGGCCTGGGGGCTGCGGGGTGGTCGGCTGGAGCTGGTGGTGGAGCAGTGGGTCTAGGTGACGCAGCAGGGGTGCCGGTGGGGTTTGCTGACGAAGAAGGTGGTGGATCTATCAGGAGGTGGTACCGGATCTGTTAAAAGGCGGTGTCGGTGACGAAGGAGGTGCCAGAGCTGTCAGGGGTGGTGCTGGATCGATATATCTCTGATACCATGTAAAGAAAGAGAAGACAGGAAAATAGAGAATCCTCCTTTGGTTTGTTTTATGTATTGAGAGAACCCAAAGGGTTGAATATATAGAGATGTATGTCCCTATACAAGGAAAATAATAAAAGACAAAATCAACTATACAAGGTATGTGGCCTGTCTAACACTGCCACTGCTAAAGAGAGAGGGAGAGGAATTGTGAGGGAGTGGGGGGGGGGGGGATCTGAAAAAACGCCCTAACGTCTGTTAGGCTAATACATTCGCACGTGCCATTTTGCCGCACACGACCTGCCTCGCTGGACTAGTGCGGTTGCGCCACGTCAGGGTCCCACCCACATAGCTGGTTCTAGGGTCTCACCTAAGTCTCGCCCTCATGCGACATATGCAGAAAGATGGCTCATCAGAGGTGCAGCTTGGATAGACTCATGTCATGGGTTTTGCGACTGCTCAGCTCATTCTGTTAAAGGAGAAGCGGAAAAATCCAGTCCACATCCATCTGAGACGTTAACCGCCTTGATCTCGTGGACCGCTCTGATCTTTTATTCATAGTTAGTTTACTTTTATATTATTGTAGCCCCTAAATCAACGGTTGGATTTTATTGAGTTTTATTATAAATAAACAATAGAGAGCTTGGGGTTTAAGCAACCAACTCTCTCATTCAAGATGGTATCAAAGATAAACCCTTGTCCCCTTCTACAAACCCTAACCTCCCTTCTACAAACCCTATCCCCCACTGTCCGGCACCTCCAAACCCTAGCCTCCACCGTCTGACACCTCCATGTTGCCACCATCCACGCTGTCGTCCACGCATGCTGCCCTCATCCACGCCGTCCCAGTCCCCGTCCACGTCCCAGTCTGCCGTCCTCGTCCACCGTCCCTGTCCCTGTCCTTCTCCGCCATCCCCGTCTGCCATCCCAGTCCTGCTCCTACCCGCTCCCCGCCGCTGCCCTCCACAACGCCACATCCAGTGACCCCACCCCTCCGATGACCAACTCCGACTCCCTCTCACCCGCTAGACAACCTAACCCGACTCCCTCCCACCCGCTGGACAACCCGACCCGACTCCCTCTCACCTGCTGGACAACCCACTCCCTCCCATCCGTTGAACAAACCGACACCCTAAAAAATGCATTCTCGGGCTAGTGTGGCATAAACCTGGTTCAACGTCATATTCTCAGTATTACGAATAATCTGCTGCCGAAGTCCATCATACTCATCTTTAAGGCCATTTAAAAATTTAATCATACGTCGTCACTCTTGACGTTTCTTGATTAGAACCACATTCTTAGCACAGTAAGTGTCTTCCTCATCATGATAGGCTAGTTCTTCCTATAAACTTCGTAGTTTAGCATAATACTCAGTGAGACTCTTGTCATCCTGTTGAAGAGAGGCGATCTCCTTTTCCAATTGAAAAATGTGTGCCATATTATGTGCATCACTGTATAGCTCTTTAACGATATCCCATATCTCTTTCGACGTCTTGAGGAAGAGAAGACCACTGCGAACATTATCATCTATAGAATTCCACAACCATGAGACTGGTATGCTTGGGTGTAAGCCTATTGACACCCCACTAGAGGTTACCCATCACCTCACCTCACATGATAGTGAGGCCCTTTCTGACCCTGGACCTTATCAATGTCTGATAGGGCGACTTATTTATCTCATGATAACTCGGCCAGATATTTCTCACGTTATGAGTATCCTCAGTCAGTTTATGCATTCATTGAGTTTCGCATCTAGATGCTGCATATCGGGTTCTTCGTTATCTCAAAGGCTCTCCTGGCAAAGGTCTTCTTTATTCTAACCATGGACACTTGCACATTTCTGCCTTCTCTGATGCTGATTGGGCCAGTTCGAAAAATGACCGAAAATCTACAACTAGCTATTGTTCTTTTGTTAGAGGCAATCTCGTCACATGGAAAAGCAAAAAAGCAAACAGTGGTGGCTCGTTCCAGTGCCGAAGCCGAATACCTATGGCCCATACCACATGCGAATTACTATGGCTTAAAATTTTTTTAACTGAGCTTGGTTTCACTCCTCCTACTCCATTGCAAATAATGTGTGATTACCAAGCTGCCATTCATATTTCAAGTAATCCAGTGTTCCATGAGCGCATAAAGCACATCGAGGTGGACTGTCATTTTATTCGGGAAAAAATCAAGTCTCAAGAAATTGTTACTCCTTATGTTTGCAACTCTAACCAACATGTTGATGTATTTACCAAAGCACTAGCAAAACATTGTCATCAGATTATTTTGTCCAAGCTTGGCCTTTCTGACATTTTTAGCCCAAGCTTGAGGGGGAGTGTTAAAGGAGAAGCGGAAAAATCCGGTCCACATCCATTGGAGACGTGAACCGCCTTGATCTCGTGGACCACTCTGATCTTTTCTTCATAGTTAGTTTAGTTTTGTATGATTGTAGCCCCTAAATCAATGGCTGAATTTTATTGAGTTTTATTATAAATAAACAATAGAGAGCTTGGGGTTTAAGCAACCAACTCTCTCATTCAAGACATTCAACCTTATTGAGACCAGCCAAATGAAAGGACACTTTCTATTTTCACTGAATTTTGACCCATGGATGATCCTTCAATTGAAGGACATCCTCGAGAATTCGCAGTGAAACTAGGATGCATAATGGCTTGTGGGCTGAGGTTTTCTGCTTCAACACATTTATTTAGAGATTGATTTCATGCCCTTTTGGATTTGTCGTACTACAAAATGGAGATTCATGTTTAAATTAAATGATTTATTTTATCAATCTTAATGAGTCACTGTCATGGAAAAACCTGAGGTTTTGTTTGGATACAAAATGAGGAAATGTCCAAGATGGTGATGGTGCCATTTGATTTTTAATTGTGACACCCTGGATACCAAGGGCCATGGGAATCCTTGGTCCTCGATATCCTAGGTTCACATGATGCATCACACGCAGTTAGACAGTACAATAATACGGATTTGAGTCAATATCCCAGCTAGAAGCAACAACATGAATAAGTATGACCAAAATAAAAATGAGAGTATATATATATATATATATATATATATATATATATATATATATATATATATATATATATATATATATATATATGTGTGTGTGAGGTCTACCTCATAGGAGCTTCCCATGAGGTCGAGCTGCATGGGCCCCACCATAATGTTTGTTGAAAATCTACCCCATCAGTAAGATGCAACATTACATGATGGGCCATGGGCTTAAAAATCAGTTTAATCCATGACTTAAGTGGGCCACACCACATACAACAGTTGAGAGGGGTTACCCAACCATTAAAACCTTCATGATCATTTATTTGGCCCACTGAGATGTGGTTCACAAATCCAGACCATCCATTGTGTGTCTCCCACTTAGACAAGGGGACAGACCAAGTTTCCGCCACGTCCAAAACTCAGGTGGGCCTCGCAAAGTGGTTTTATATGTTTTAGTCATGTCTACACATGGTTTTAGATGGTATGGCTCACCTGAGCTCCGTATATGGCTGATTTTTAGGATATCCCATAACATAAATGGGACCCGTCAAATGCACGGTGTTGATTTCCAATCCACATCACGGTGGGGCCCACACAGCTCAACCTCATGGGAGCTCGACCTTATAGTACAATTCCCCCCCCCCCCCCCCCCCCCCACACACACACAGTGCAAAAAGAACATGACAATGTATATAACTCATTGGACAGGACCCGCTAGGGGCCCCGATACCCTCAATCCAAAATGCTAGCAAAAGAAACTATACAAGAGCGCCGCCCCGGCGGTCTCCCCAAAACTAGCAAAAACCCCAATGCTCTCTACAGTTGGTCGCCCGAGAGTTGGAAATACAAGTCCTCGGGATCACCCTCCTCCACGTAATCTATCGTCGCAACCGCCTCCTGCACACCTGCGTCACCCGGGGCGGTTGGTTGGTGTTTTTAAAACACCGTCCCATAAAGGGAGTGAGTGGCCAACTCAATGGTAACAAATGAAGCAAACATAGGTAATGAAATATAGGTATATTAGTCAAGAGGCAATACATCATATCAACAAACATAGTTATTTAAATGCATGCGTGCATGTAGTGCAGATGCATGCCCGATCACTGGTATGCCAGAACAGACAGTGAGTGGCACCACCACATCACCCGCATAGACTGAGCCGCCAGTGAATGAGGCACCACCCCATCACCGGCCCATCATGAATGCCATGTCGAACCATGCATGCTTAGTTGGACCTTTAGTTATTCTATTATATCATCTAGCCGGTTGGCCACTAACCCCCTTGATCCCAACTTGGGTAGGTATCCCCCAGCGCCCAATTCGGCCACGACTCATCAGCCACACCCAACTCAGGCGGGGGAGGTTTGGTCACACCTCTCCCCACAATCAGGTGGTAAGCTCGTCTCCCCCATGGGTGCTCAAGGGACACTACAGGGGGACACCACCGAGCGGACAGCGCAGCATAGGTCTCATACCACCATGCCCGACCCATTAGTCTTAGGGATCATTCATCATATGGTTTTCAATGGGCCCACACATCGGAAGTGTTGGTGCAAGGGTTCGAATTTAGGTGTCAAGTCACATAGCATGCCTATCCCGGATTTCGGGTCGGAAATCATCAACCGAGGTGATGATAGGAGACCGAACTTGGGCACTTGTGTCCTACGTGGTTCTCAAACCACAGTCAGTCCCTGAAATCCACTTTAATTGACTACCCACGGTTCTGAGGGAGCGGTTGTTTGCTCCCCAAGCGTAGGGTTGCGATGTAGTAATAATTCGGTAGAGACCGAGATCGTCCTCAAGGACTAATTTAGGAATTCACAGAATTTCTTCAAATATTTTCTAATTGAAATCAAACTAAGACTAAATTGGAATTTGAATATAGATGGGTAATCTGTAAACTTGCGATGAGTTTAATAATCTAAAGAAGCACTAGAGCGCCAAGGATCCACTTGTAGCTATCTTTGATGCATAATTCGCTTTGGTTTCCCAACTACACAACTAGAATTGAAATCAAATCCTATATAGAAGGATTATAGAACGGTTATATTATTAAAACAATCCAACATATGTGTTGTTCATCAACATGACTCCCTCAATTTGGGTTAAGAGTTGGGCACACTCAATTGCATAGGCCAATCCTAGTTCCAATAGATTAAGATCACAACTATGATAATCATCAAACCTTGTCACTAGATTTAACTAATATCATAATTTGAACTTGATTCAAATCACACAGACATACAACAAATATATCAGATTTTACGAAAAAAAAATAGAACTTTGGATTGAAATTCCCACATGAAGAACCAAGTTATAGAGCGTATTGAATTCGATTCCTCAGAGCATACAGGTCTAGATCTTTGCAAAACAACTAAGAGCTAAGTAAACTCCTTCCAAACATCTATGAGTTATTATAAGATTAAGAAAAAATACTTAAAATTTCATTTAAACTTAACAAACCATTGTTCAACATTAAAACCAATTCATGAAACCATAAAAACGAATCAAAACATCTTACATCAACTACAAGCTTCCCCTTTTAGCCCTAACTAAGGAGTTTAGACAACCATGTTAAACAAAAACAGGAAATCTAAGTTAAACATGAAGAACTAGAAAGAAAACAAAGTAAAATGGGTTGTAGAACTCCAAATTCGTCCTTATCCACCTTGCAATGCTTTAGGTCTCTTCTAGGATACCTTAGGAACGAAGTAGAGGTGCCTTTTTGTAGCAAAATTCCGCCACCGACTTGGAATCTTCTTGAATTGCGTAACTCTTTTTGCAGACAGTTCTGATTGATCGAAGCTCATCTCAGATTGATCGGAATGTAGTCTTCGATTGATCGGACGATGGTTGATGGATCGTAAAAGTGTCCAAAGAGTTGCTATTTTCTATCACTGTTTCTGATTGATTGGACATGACTTTGATTGATCAGAACACCCCTGATCGATTGATCGGAACTCCTCCAATGGATTAGAAATCTATCCAGAGAGTTATTCAAAAATTCATTTTTTCAGGTGTGTCCGATGGATGGTCCGATTGATCGGAGACCTATCAGAACGTCCTCTGATTGATCGAAGACCTATCGGGGATCAATCGAAACTGCCTGTTTCTTCAACCCTTTCTACTTTCTCTTCGAACTTTCTTTACTTGATTTCTTCCTCTCTTTCTTGATTCTTCAATGGTCGTTTGAAGTACTCTTTTATCTTCAAAATGGTGGAATCTCTCTCTCATTCTACAATCATAAAACCATGCATTAGGTGGGTCTTTAAACATGTAAATCATGCATAGTTAGTGATGAAATGGGGTTAGAATATGCACATTTAAGAGCTCAACACCCCCCCCCCCCCCCCCCCCAAACCAGCATTTTGCTAGTCCCGATCAAAACATGCTTGAAACAAATCAATCCCCTAAAACCCAACTCTCTCTTGAAAACTTCTTCTATAAACTCCAAAACACACAAGTATAAGTATCAGAGACAATGAATGATAGAGATTGAAATCTTAAACCTTCCAAATATTGTAAGTGTTCCACATAGAATTCCCACCAATTGATTGATAAATAGAAGATCTAGAACAATGTGGTCCAGTATGCAAAGTGAATGCTCATTTCATGAACTTCAAGGATTATCTTCTTAAAAAAATAAATCAATCAGTCTAAAGATCCAAAGTGTACAGATCAACAACAAGCCTTTGACAAGAATTTGCCTTGCCGTTCCTTTGACAGCTTTCACACTACTTCATATTTCCAGCTTAGGTTACGGGTAGACCTTTCCCTGGTTAGTTGGTAGGTAGCCCTTTTTGAAATTTCTTAACAAATAGTCAATAATAACCGAACTTCTTTTCTTTTCATATACATTAGATAGAAATTTTAAAAATCCATATCTTTCATTCCTTTTTTTTTTTTTTAATTTCCTCATGAACAAGGATGGACAAAGTTCCCCGGCTTGGTTCCTCAACACCTTAAATCTCAGTCTAATCAATCTACAAATCCAATAATCCCTTCCATTATGAAAATTGTGTAATGTGAACTAGACTCAAAGTGTTCAAAATTTCTATCGATCATTCAATATGGGAATTCATAGAGAAATCTATTATATTTAAGACAATTCAAGGATTTTAAAATCACAACACTTCCTTTTTCTTCCTCTTATACTTGTATCATCTAAAGTGTATAGAAATTAGGTTTTCCAAGAGAGTTTTGAAATTACAGAGATCGAAATTTTTTCTACATAATTGCTCGAAATGTACAAAATACTAGATGATGAATCTCACCCCCAACCAAATCTTACATTGTCCTCAATGTAACAAGATATGAATGCAATGATAACATGAGAGCAATGACAAAAACAAGGGGAGTGAGGAATGAGAGTACCTGAAAGAGCAAAAATCAGGATTCTACCTCCATGTAACAAACCTACTGAAAAACAAATAAAACAAAAACACAATCCTAATCCTAATCTACGCTATACCTCCGTCAGACTAGGAGATCAAGTATCCAGATACACAGGATCAGTCAGAGGTATGGATATACCTTTTGAAGGAAAATTCCCAAAGAATGGCTTTAAACGCTGACCATTTGCTTTAAAGATGTTGCCATTCCTTGGATTCAACAACTCGACAGTCCCATATGGATAAAAAGTTTTGACAATGAAGGGACCAGTCCATCGAGACCTCAATTTTCTCGAAAATAAATGTAGCCGAGAATTATACAAAAGGACCTTTTCATTGATCGTGAAAGTCTTACGAATGATGTTCTTATCATGGAACACCTTTGTCTTGTCCTTGTAAATTCTTGCATTCTCATATGCCTCATTCTGGAGTTTTGCAAGTTCATTCAATTAAAGCTTGCGTAGTGAGCTCACTTTATCATAATCGAATTTTTTTCTTTATCGCCCAATATTCCCTATGTTCCAACTCCATAGGCAAGTGACAAGCTTTCCCATAAACAAGTCTATAAGGTGACATTCCAATGGGGGTCTTGAAAGTTGTACGGTAAGCCCAGTGTGCATCAGTAAGTCGAATTGACCATTCCTTGCGATCCGGGTTTAATGTTTTTTCTAGAATGTGTTTGATTTCCCTGTTGGATATCTCAACTTGTCCACTTGTTTTTGGGTGATAGGGAGTGCTCACTTTATGAGTAACACCATATTTCTTCATTAATGCTTCAAATGGTCGGTTACAAAAGTGAGACCCTCCATCACTGATAATGACTCCAGGTGTTCCAAACAGGGAAAGAATGTTTTCTTTTAAAAATTGAATGACTGTTTTATGGTCATTATTCTGGCATGGAATCGCCTCGACCCATTTTGAAATATAATTAACGACAAGCAAAATATATAAATTTCCAAAAGAAGATGGGAATGGACCCATGAAATTGATGCCCCAACAATGAAAATTTTCAATTGGTAAGATGGGATTGAGTGGCATCATATTTCGATGGGATATTCCTCTCAATTTCTGACAGGGCTCGCACGCCTTACAAAACTCATGCGTATCTTTGAACATGGTGGGCCAATAGAACCCACACTGCAGAATTTTGGCTATGGTCTTCTTAGCCGAAAAGTGGCCACCACACGCCTGAGAATAACAGAAGGAGATGATATTGTGTTGCTTATGATCCGGCACACATCTCCTTATAATCTGATCGGGATAGTACTTAAATAAGTACGGGTTGTCCCACAAGAATTTTCCTACCTCGCTAAAGAACTTATCCTTATCCTGCTTTTTCCAATGTGTCGGAATTGTACCTATAGCAAGATAATTAGCAATGTCCGCATACCATGGTAATTGGGAGACTGTGAAAAGTTGTTCATCAGGGGACATGTCATTGATCGCAGTCGTCTTAGGGGAATCAGTGAGAACAAGTCTAGAGAGATGGTCAGCCACTACGTTTTCTACTTCCTTTTTATCGCGTATTTCGATGTCAAATTCTTAGAGTAGGAGGATCCATCGCAATAAGCACGGCTTAGCATCCTTCTTAGAAAGAAGGTACTTAAGCACGGCATGATCGGTAAATATGATGATCTTGGATCTGATCAAGTAGGACCTAAACTTGTCCAAAGCAAATACTACGGCTAAGGGTTCCTTTTCCGTAGTGGTGTAGTTTGCTTGAGCCGAGTTTAGAGTTCTACTTGCATAGTAGATGACATACGGCTTCTTCTCTTTTCTCTGGCCTAACACCGCCCCAATAGCATAATCACTGGCATCACACATGATCTCAAAAGGAGTGCTCCAATAAGGTGGTTGCATTATAGGAACACATGTTAACATATCTTTAAGTTTAACCAAGGCATTTTCCTCATTCCACTCGAATGAGTTTTCCTTTTGGAGGAGGTTACATAAAGGGCGAGAGAGGGTACTAAAGTCTTTGATGAACCTCCTATAAAATCCGGCGTGTCCTAAGAAGGACCGCACCTCTCATACGCTCTTAGGTGGTGGAAGGTTAGAGATAAGATCAATTTTATCTTTGTCCACCTCGATTCCTTTGGCTGAGATAATGTGACCAAGACTATTCCCTTTTGAACCATAAAGTGACATTTCTCCCAATTCAACATGAGGTTCTTCTCTTCCCATCTTTTCAAAACAGTCTTTAAGTGCATGAGGCACTCATCAAAGTTACAATTAAATACCAAGAAGTCGTCCATGAAGACTTCGAGAATTTTCCCTACCATATCAGAAAAGATGCTCAACATGCAATGCTGAAAGGCGGCAGGGGCATTACATAGTCCAAACGACATCCTTCGATAAGCAAAAGTGCTGAATGGATATGTGAATGTTGTCTTCTCTTGGTCCTCTAGGGTGGTCTCTATTTGGTTGTACCCTAAATATCTATCGAGGAAGCAAAAGTGGGAATGACCCGCTAACGTTTTTAAGATTTGATCAACAAAAGGTAAAGGAAAGTGGTCTTTCCTCGTGACTGTGTTTAGCTTCCGGTAGTCAATGCACATTCTCCAACCAATAGTGACCCTAGTTGGCACGAGTTCATTGTTAGCATTGGCTACGATGGTTATTCCAGATTTATTAAGCACAACTTGAGTTGGACTCACCCATTGACTATCGGATATTGGATAAATGATACCCACATCCAATAGTTTTAACACCTCGGCCCTAACCACCTCCTTCATGTTTGGATTGAGGCATCTTTGTGGTTATCTATATGTTTTCGCATTCTCCTTAAGGTGTATGCGATGAGTACAAATTAAGGTGTCTATGCCTTTAAGATCCATGATTGACCACCCGATGGCATTCTTATGCTCTTTTAGAATAGCAATCAACCTACGCTCTTGTTCCTAATCTAAGTGGGAAGAAATCACCACCGGATGTGTTTAATCTCGACCTAAATATACGTATTTGAGATCCGTAGGTAATGGTTTTAGGTCGAGCTTCGGAGCCTTGATACTAGAAGGAAGAGGCTTGTTCTCAGTTAAAGGCAAAGGCTCAAATGGGTTCTTTCATCGGTTAGTATCAAGTACTGGCACAGAGTCCAAAATGGCATCCATTTCTCATATCATATCATCATCAATCTCATGAGAGTGAGACAAACATGCCTCTAAGTGATCGAAGAAAAATGTTTAGAGGGATGTATCTTCCACTAATGAGTCAATTAGATTTATTTCATGGACCTCATTATCACCATCCCGTGGTTGTTTGTATAAATAAAAAATATTCAGCTCAGGTGTCATATTTTCAAAGGACATTTGTACAAGCCCGTTTCTACAATTGATAATTGCATTTGAAGTTGATGGCCAAGTATGACAGGAATTTGAGCACTTATACCAATCACAGGATGTGTATCCAAAGACAATAAAATCCACTAGATAGTAGAATTTATCGACTTATACAAGCACATCTTCAATCATTCCTCTTGGAATATAAACAGATCGATCAGCAAGTTGGAGTGTGGTTTTGGTGGGTTTTAGTTCACCTAAACCAAGTTGTTCGTAGACCGAGTATGGGATGAGGTTAACACTTGCTCCCAAATCGAGTAAGGCTTGTTCGATTTGGTAGTCTCCTATGATGCATGAGATGGTAGGACTACTCGAATCCTTGTATTTTTGGGGCACCTCTTATTTGATGATGGCGCTCAAGTTCTCAGTCAAAAGTACTTTATTGCATACATTGTGTTTCCTTTTGACCGTACAAAGTTTCTTAAAAATTTAGCATATGATGGTATTTGTTTTATAGCATCCAACAACAGGATGTTGATCTTCACTTGCTTAAAAACCTCTAAAATTTTCAGATTTGTCTAGAGGTTTGGGTGAAATCAACTTTTGGGGAAAAGGAGCAACCGGCTTGTATTGCTTTTCTGGTTCTTTCTCATGTGGAGTGTTGTTAGAACTATCATCCTTGTTGGCAATTTCTGGATCATTAAGCTTTGCGGCCTTCACCGGATTAGATTTGTCAATTGTTTTGCCACTTCTCAAGGTGGTAATAGCTTTAACATGTTCCATATGTTGGGAGGATGGGCTGGGATCTTGTATCTCAAATTGGGTTCTTGGGTTAGGGAGAGGTTGGGCAGGAAGTGTGCCTTTCTCCCTAACACTAAGATGAGATTCAACTCTAGCCATTGAAGTTTTCAAATCAATGATGGCTTGAGATGTGTTTTGGTTGAATCTTAGTTGTTCTCGCATGAACCCATCAATTTTCAGAGAATTAGTCTTGTTATATTCAGCTTGAATCGACACGAACGTACCCAACATTTCCTCAAGTGTAGCTTTTGGCGTGATTACTAGGGATGGACCTAGTAAAGGTTGAGCTTGAGGGGTGTTATTTGCATTCGCAGTTGGTCCATTCCTCCAACTGAAGTTGAGATGGTTCTTCCAACTTGAATTATACATGTTTGAGTTTTAAGCATTAAATGGTCATTGATAATTGTATATGGCATTGGATTGTTCTTGCAAAACTTCTTGAAACGCAAAAATTGTAGGACAATCCTATGTTTCATGTTGATTACCGACACAAATTCCACAAGCATTATCAACAACTTCTATGGGTTTAATCGTTTCTCCTTTCTTTAATTCCATGGCCTCAACTTTTCTTATGAGGCTAGCTACACGTGCACTTATATTGTCTTCTTCTGAAAGGATATAAATTCCTCCCTTTCCTCTTTGGTGGCCCGTCTTGGGATTTGCTGGTTTATGTTGAAACATAGGGGCCTTTGTGTAAGAAATCTATTGGGGGTTTTATGTTATGTTTCCTACTCTTAGGCAGTTAGTTGTAAAAAGGCAAATAAGCCCTATTTAAATAAAACTTAGAGGATTAGGGTTGCTAGACCTAATCACTCTTCTTCTTTCTCTCAAAAACCACTCTCCATGCAAGTCTTCATGGTATCAAAGCAAGACATTCGGTGTTCAAGTCCCGGGGTTTGCAAAATTATGTATTATAGGGCATCCGGTATTGTATCAGCATAGAGTATTACATGCAAGGCCAGTATAGCTCCCGCACGTGAGGGGAGGTGTTGGAGGCGTCAGCAAACCCCTTGATATACATTGTTCTGTCGTTCCCTGACAGCTTGAGCTTTTACCGCAACGGGTCAGTAAAATGGTATCAAAGCCTTGAAGCTTTAGATCTCGTGGACCCCACCTCGACGATGCTCCTTCTTCCAACCGTACCTACTCGAAGACCCTACAGACGTCTGTGTCTCACAGCCGCACCCCATAGGAGACCACAACACCTCATGAGGGCGTCAGATTTGTGATTCGACGCCGGTAGGGGCGCCGGAACTAAGAACCGACGCCGACAGGGCCGTCGGAACCAAGATCCGACACCACCAGGGCCGTTGGACCTCTCTTCTGACACCGGCAAGGTCGCCGCAGTTTAGATCCGACGCCACCAGGGCCGTCGGGCCTCTCCTCTGACGTTGGCAGAGTCGCCGGAGTTCAGATCTGACGACACCAGGTCCGCTGGACCCCTCGCATGACGTCAACCAGGTCGTCAGACGCGTGATTTGATGTTGGAGCTGCTTCATGGCCCTCTTTGAAATGATTGAAGCCTCTTTGATCATCTGGTATTAAGTTTTTCTCCTTTCCTTTCCAAGAGATCGTTGCAACTATGGACTCAAAATCTTCTGAGGGCCCACTCTCCATTACTTCTACGAAATTCAATGAATTTTTTTTTTTTTCTGTTGTGGTCCCGAGCAGTCCGAATGTATGTTGTTGGAAAAGAAAAATTCGGATATCTCACAGGTGCAAATAAGAAACCTACAGACCATACGAAAATTGATGCATGGGAGTCTGCAAACGCCATTGTAATGGGCTGGTTATTAAATTCCATAGAACAACATATTGCCTCTGCTTATTTCTTTTATGAAAGTGCCGCAGCTTTGTGGACTGCACTCCAAAAATCATATGGGACAACCTCAAATGAACCTCGCATTTTTCAGTTGACAACAGAACTTTACTCACTAGCTTAAAATAATATGTCCATCACTGAGTACTTTGGGGCCTTACAGAGCGGATGGGAAGAGTTGAGTTACTTGCAGCCATTAAGTGAACTACCAGATAGTAGCAGTGCTGAAATAGTGCATAAACGAGAAGACAAAGCCAAAACTTACAAGTTTCTTGCTGGACTAAATGCAGACTACGAGTCCCTTCGTACCCATTTGGTTGTTACGATTCCATTTCCATCGCTTGAGACAGTTTACTCCATTGTTCATACTGAGGAGGCTCGTCGTCAAGTGATGACCATGCCTATTACTTTATCATCTCCTGCACAAGAGCGAGCAGCTTTTACATCTTCCACTACTTCACTTAATGGACGAGGTGGCCGTTTTGATTCACGTGGCAGTTCCTCAGTTCGTGGTCGAGGACGTGGACATGGAGGTTCACGTTACTTTTGTACTCACTGCAACCGCTTAGGGCATTCAGTGGAACGATGCTTCAAAATACATGGCTATCCCTCAGCACATGCTGCCACGATAGATGTTGAGGAACAACCTATGGTAATGTTAAAATCTACGATACTTCTCCTTCTGAGTCTACATTGATGACCAGAGCAGAAGTTATGGAACTCCTGAGATCGCTGCAGCCTCCTACATCCGCTGCGCCTTCCTCTAATCTACAGCCCTCATCTACTGGCTTCGCTGCAACCACAGGTACTGCCTTGCATGCTTCTTCAGCCCCATCCACTTGGATCATCGATTCTGGGGCTTTTGATCATATGACTAGTATGCGTCACTTCCTTACATCTTCTACTGTTACATCCTGCTCTCGGTTTGTTCGTCTTGCTGATGGTAGCACCACTCCTGTACAGTCTATTGGCTCTGTTCGTGTATCCTCCTCTCTTACTCTCCCAAATGTCCTGTATATTCCAAAATTTCATGCGAATTTAATTTCTGTCAGTAGTCTCACCCGTGCTCTGAACTGCAGTATAATTTTTTCTCCTAAATCTTGTATGTTTCAGGACTTGAGTACGAGGAGGATTATTGGTACAGGATTTGAATGAGATGGTCTTTACTTTCTACACCAAGGGGAGTTATTGACGACATTCACTAATAGCCATAGTGGCTCTTGTCTTTCTGTTGACACTGCTGCTCCAATTACTGCTTCAAATAATCAGTCTATAAGCTTGTGGTGTAAGACCCGTACCCTGAAGTGCCCTCCGTACGTTTAGTTTCCGGTACCGGTACGTCCCGGACGGACCAGATTAGAGAGCCTTGATCGCGACCCTGATTTAGTACCGCAACGACCTAAGACTTGTACCCTTACGACCGCGTGGGCGCCACGATTCCAACGCCGCGCGGCACGCCCCATTGCGATACCCGGTGTGAAAGATGCGTACGTTTGTGCAATTCGAGGTGGGCCACGCAACGCGCGTGTGGCGTGGGCCCCACTTGCACAATTCCCAACAACATGTCAACTCAATCACCATCATCCTCACCCATACCCCCATCATTATCTAGCCATCATCACCATACCCACCCCATCCTCTCTCACCAAAAGTCAACCACAACCCATACCTCTCATGCTCTCTCCCATCATCATCATCATCATCATTATGACATCATGCACCCCCCCTCTTCCGATACAAGAGCCATACGTAGGGGGGTGGCCTTCTCAATTGCAAGATTTGAGAGAGAGAGAGAGAGAGAGGGAGAGAGAGAGAGAAGAGAGAGAAGAGAGAGAAGTAGAGAGATTTAGAGGGAGATCAAGAGAGAGAAAGAGAGAGTTAGAGAGATTGAAGGAGGAGATCAAGCTTGGAGGACCCCGATCATCATCCGGACCGTCCGATCGGCAATCCAACCGTCCAACCATCATTGTGAGTGCAAACCTTCCCCCTTTTTATCGTTTACCCTTCATTTTTCTTTCCTTGGACCCACCTTGT
This sequence comes from Liriodendron chinense, assembly GCA_003013855.2. NCBI lineage: Eukaryota > Viridiplantae > Streptophyta > Magnoliopsida > Magnoliales > Magnoliaceae > Liriodendron > Liriodendron chinense. The sequence continues at coordinate 74,513 of PVNU02001525.1, forward strand.
GATGGGCAATGAGATGAATGGGCTGGATCGTCCATAAATGGGTCCCACTTTTGATGGTGTGGATCCCACTTGGGGACCCACTTTATGTCATAATTAGTGTGGCCAACGGTCCACCATGATGTATGTAGTTCACCCACGCTGTCCACCCTGTGGACCCACCATGCGATGGTCCAGCTGATGGATGGAGTGGATCTGCACGTGTGGACCCCACTAGTAAAAAAAAATATATATATAATAATAATAAAAAAATATATATACATGAAGGGGCTACTGGACAGTCAGCGTCCAGAGGACGCTGCTGCCCAGCAGCGCCCGGGCTGAAAGCCCCTTGGGCATGACCGTGGGTTCCCACTTGTGAGACCCAGCTTGATGCACGTTGTTGATCCACGCCGTCCATCCGTTTCTCCCGCCCATTTTAGGGCTGGATACCAAAAATGGAGTAAATCCAGATCTCAGGTGAACCACACCATAGAAAAACAGTGGAGGCAAGGATGCTCACTGTCAAAACTTCTTGGGCCCACCGTGACCTTTGTAGACAGAATCACCCGCCCAATATTAAGCTTATTAGGTCCCCAGCGAGCTGGGAAACCTGATGGACGGATTGGATCTTCCCTAAGTGGGCCCCACCTGAAATAACTAAGTAAAAAGAAAAAAAGAAAAAAAAAAAAAAAAAAAAAAACAATAACGTCCGGACGCTGGACGTCACAGCGTCTGGGACGCTGGAACCGTCCAGCGTCAGGACGGCAGGAATGGGGTCCCCACTCGTGGGACCCACATTGATGATTTTATTATATCCACACCGTCTATCTGTTTTCCCATATCATTTTAGGGCTAAGGCCCAAATATGAAGCAGATTCAATTCTTAAGCGGACCGCACCACAGGAAACAGTGGAGAATATGATGTCCACTGTCGAGACTGCCTCGGCCCACACTGGTGTTTATAGACCCCGTAACATACTCAATATTGGGCTCATTAGGCCCACCATGAGATGGCCCAGCTGATGAACGGAGTGGATCACCCTTATGTGGGCCCCACTCGACGAAAACCATGGAAAACAAAAAAAAAAAAAAAAAAAAAGAAAGAAAGAAAGAAAGGAAAGATGAAGGGGCAGAGGCGTGAGGCGTCTCTTGACGCTGGAGTGCCAGCGTCCGTGGACGCTGACTCGTGAGGCCATCTGGTGGCCCACTCGTGGGTCCCACCATGATGTATGTGCTGTATCCACACCGTCCATCCATTTGGGGAGATCATTTTAGGACATGAACCCAAGAATGAGACAGATCCAATTCTCAGGAGGGCCCTACCAAAGGAAACAGTGAGGACAGTGACAGACCGTTGAAACCTACCTATGGCCCACCATGATGTTTATCTGAGATCCAATCTGTTCATAAGTTCATACATGCATGGAAGAAGGAAAAACGAAAATATCAGCTTGACCGAAAGCTTCTGTGGGCCCCACTTGAGGAGAGAATAAAAAAAAAATAAAAAATAAAAAAAAAAAAATAATCATGGGCGCTGGACAGGCAGCGTCCAGGGGATGCTGCTGCCCAGCAGCCCAGGCTCTCTCGGCGTTGCCAATGGGCCCCACTTGTTGGGCCCACCTAGAATGTATGCGCTCTATCTATCCCGTCCATATGTTTTTCCAGCTCATTTTAGTGGCTGAGCCAAAATTGAAGCATATCCAAATGTCAAGTGGACCATGCCATGGGAACAGTGGGAATAATGATCTCCACCGTTGAAACCTTCCCAGGCTCTACAGTGATGTTTATTTGTCATTTAACCTGTTCATAAGATCACATGGATATGGGTGAAGGGGGAAACAAAAATATTAGTTTGATTCAAAATGCTTGGGGCCCATTTGGGTGCTACGCTCTATGGGTCCCACCAGATGTATCTGTTTTATGTATGCCGCCCATCTGCTTTTCCATATTATTTTAGGGCCGGGGGCCCTCATAATGAGGTAAGTACAAACCTCAAGTGGACCACATTATAGGGAAACCGTGGCCATTGATGCCCACCTTTGAAACCTTCCTTGGGGCCATTGTAATGTTTATTTATCCATCTAATCAAAGGTGATGGGGCCCAACTTTGGGTCCCACCTTGATGAATGTTGAGTATATCGGGTCGTTCTTCTTGGCAGGGGTGTGGGCCCAGTTTTAGGTGGGCCACACGTAGAAAATAAGGGTGATTGAATGCCTACCATTGGAAACTTTACAGGACCCATCTATTATGTTTATTTGCCATTCTCCTTGTCTTAAATCACTCAACCATGGGTAGGGTTCCACACATGTGGTGTGCGGGCCCCACCATGGTGTTTGATTGCCATCTCACTTGATTAGTAGGAAAGCTCAAATATTGAGTTGATCCCAAACTGTTGGGGCCCATTAATGTATGTGGCTTCCCCACTCCTTCGTGCGGTTATACCCAACCCCGGGTCCACCTTGTTATGCATGTGTTCTATCCACGTCAGCCATTGGCCTCCATGGTGCGATATGTATGTTGGCCATCCATAAGGACCGCCTTAATTTTGTGCTTGATCCAAACCATCCAAATGAATGAACCCCAGCATGTTATGTACAGGATGGCCCTTGGGACCACCTTAGTGTGCGTGTTCGAATGACCGCGTTGTCCATCCCGTGGACCCACCTTGATGATTAGTTGTGTAAACCCTTATTGAAAGGTCATCCTTAGAGTTTGCTTGATCCAAGTCACAGGGCTACCTTCTTAAACTCACCCTGTGGAACCGTCTTGTCAATTCACCTTGTTAACTCACCATGTTGACCCGCCTTGTTGACCCGCCTTGTTGACTCACCTTGTTAACTCAGCATGTTGATTGATCTTGGTAACTCAGCTTGTATACTCATATGACTCACCCCTTCTACCCTTGTACCCAACTATTAAAGACTACTATATTGTGTATATCTCATCCACACCGTCCGTTTACCTATAGGACGAGTATGGGGCTCATCCTCGACGTTCGTATGTCATCTAGGCCATCCATTATATGGAGCCTATCTTGTAGTATGAGGTTAGACCTGTCGTCTCTTTTGGACCTCATCGTATTGATCATCTGTCTCAGATTTCCCTACCATTTATGATTCTCTGTCATAACCTGTCTATCTTTCAATCCGTTCTATAATATTCCTTTTATGGACCATTATTGTGTTTATCCCAACTGTACTACAGGATTATGGGTCTCGGCATGATTTTGGGTATTCTACTCTTGCCGCTCCAGTAGGTTCTACCTTTGATGTGTCGGTAGTGTTTTCAATTATTTTCTTTCCATTTGGGTTATCTGAATATTGAAGGTTAATCCACACCGTTCAGTTGTTGGACCGTCTGTGCTGTTGTATACCATCCATTTAGATTCTTATCCCTTTATGTTTGCTTGTATTATGAGTGAATTATCTTTTTATGCTATTTTTAGTATGTCTGTTGCCACACGTAGTGTTATTTGGAATACTCATATGTGATCATTATACTATATGCTTCGACGACCACCATGCATGTGTAATGAGTATGCATCCCGAATCACCATTGTTAGTTGGGGACCACTAGGGCATAAACGCATTCATAAAGCATTCGAGATGTAGTCGCGCAAATGTAATTCACGTGCTCTCTATCGCAAACCTCTCCAATAGGTATGGGACTATTCGAGGACAGGAATCTATCATCCTGACTTACACTGTATGGTAGGAATAGCTTAGCATACCTTGTAGCCCTTGGTGCGAGATTCCCTGGCTAGCGATATCCCGCACTATGACTCGATCATTCATATGTGTCGCCTCATCTTAATCATATCTTAAATAGGTTGGACTAGATTGATTTATTGCCATCGTGGTAGAGGGGCTACTTGTTGGCACTCATACTGTATACTTGACTCATGCATCATGAATGCTTGGCTCATCTGATTGTCTTGTATCAACCGGCTATATCGGTCGTGATTGTCGTGCAGTTCATTACCAGCTGACGGTGACATTGTGTTTGAGACCTTATAGTTTTATGGTGCTCTTTGGAGACTTGCACGGGCATGTCGTCCCACGTTTGTATGCATGGTTGCATTTCACACCGTCTGCTTGTGCCGCATATAGTATGGTTACTACGTTGCAACCACAACTCCATCGTGGTTTGCAGGAACACCGGAAATATGTGATCTTTAAACAGGATGCCATAGATGTCCCTGGGTGAAAGTCCCTGAACCCGTTGGTACCAAGGTGGGTGCTCCATTCAAGGACCGGGTGGTTGAATCATACACCAGTATGCCGAATACCAAACGGCGGTGTTTTCCACTGCACGTGGTCAGTTTGGAAGGAGGTCTGACCTAACCTGCCGGAAGAGTGTTGGCAAAGGGGGTTGAGTTTGACTAGCTGTGAGTAGGTCCGCTATTGCACCAGATAGGCTTTGGCATTCTACTGGTAAGTAGTGAGGTCTGTGAGACCTCGGTGATGTTCTGTTTCAGAGATGGTATTGGTATCACTGTATGGTGTTGGACGGTCCTGATGTGGGCGGGTGTGATGTGGGCGGGGCTGTAAGCCTGGGCGAGCTACCACACTGGGCGAGCTACCAGTTCCGAGTCCTGCATTGCTTACGTGACTGCGTTATGACTGTTCGTATCTGGACCACTGTACTGAGAGGTGGTGATTTGCATACATGCATTGGATCATTGTATGTGACATTAGGCCCTGTAGGCCATTGCATAGTATGAGTTTATAGCCTTGGTAGGTTGGTTACCTGTATTGCACGCTTGCATAGCCATGGTAGGCTAGTTATATGTATTGCATGCTTGCATAGCCGTGGTAGGCTGGTTATTCATATCATATGATCATGTAGCCTAATTAGGCTAAGTCTTGGTTTAAAGTTCTCTTCATGCTTTACTGCTTACTCTGATATTTATCATGCTTGTCATACGCATTGTGCACGCACACACGCACTCACAAAGCTTCGTTCGAAGCTTATGCACGTTTGTTACGCTGCAGGTTCTACCAGAGTATATCAGCAACGTTGAGTTGGAGTTGGGAGTGCAGTAGCAGGAGGTGCCGGACTGTGCACAGTTTTTATATTCACGCATTGTGTATTTACCTTTCAGTACTGTATGTAAACGAAAAGATTTAGTGGAAATATTGTGTTTTGTCTTTGATGGTACTCATATGGTGATGCTCATGTTAAAAAAAATTCAGACCCTAAAATCCTCCTTGTGGTATCCCAGGATCGGAACCTGGCGTGTGGGGTTAGGATCCGAGATCGGGGTACTACGGAGGCTGCCACCTCTGAATTCGGGTTATAGCGAATGGACGTCGAGAACCGAATTTGGGGCGTGACATGTGGCATGCTCGATTGGGCCATGTTCCACGTCGTGTCTTGAACTTGATTATTTCAATTTTAAATAAAAGTGATGATATTACTAGTTGTGAAGTGTGTCAAGTTAGCAAACACATTTGTAGTTCATTCCCTGTTGTTGAACATAGAAGTACCAAAGCATTTGAACTTATTCACTCTGACATATGGGGACCTAGTCCCGTAGCCTCGTTTGATGAGTTCAAATACTTTGTTACTTTCATCGATGATTTCTCTCGACTAACATGGGTATATCTTATGCATCGACGAGACGAATTATTCTCATTGTTTCAAACATTTCACAAGTTGGTGAAAAATCAATATGGTTGTTCCATTCAGACCTTGCGGTCTGATAATGGAGGGGAATATTCATCCAAGTCCTTTACAAATTATCTCCAGGATAATGGCATCATTCATCAACTTTCCTGCATGTATACTCCTAAATAAAATGGGGTTTCTGAGCGAAAGAATCGCCATTTATTAGAAGTTACACGTTCTCTATTACTAGGGATGGATGTTCCCAAATCATATTGGTCTGTAGCAGTTCTGACGGCTTGTTTCTTGATTAATCGGTTTCCTACCCGTGTCCTTCAAGGGAAAATCCCAATACATATCCTGGTTCCATCCTCACCATTATTCCATATTATCCCCCGTGTGTTTGGGTGTGTTTGTTTTGTCCATAACTCTAGTCCTTCAAGAGAAAAACTTGACTGCAAAGCAATTAAATGCATCTTCATTGGATACTCTATGCAACATAAGGGGTATAGGTGCTATGATCCCACATGCAAGAAACTCTATGTTTCCATGGATGTCACCTTTCTTGAGAATCGTGCTTTCTACAGTGCTAATGTCGAACTTGGCTCCTTACCCACTCTTCCATTACTTGCATTGGTCACTCCGCTGGCTACTAGTGAACCGAAGAAACTCATTACCTATGTTCGTCAGCGGGTAAGACCAACTCAAGTTCAATCCGTGGCAATGGATCCAACTCTAACCTCAGGTACCTCTTCCTCTCCTGTTGCAACTCGCACTCATAGTCATCACCCTGTTTTACATCCTATCTCCAATTTTTTTGTGTTATGAGTCCCTGTCACCATCCTATTGTTCCTTCTTAGCAGCTATATCGTCTTATATTATTCCCATATCTGTTCATGATGCTTTGGCAGTACCTGCTTGGAAACAAGTTATGGAAGCTGAGATGGCGGCTCTACACAAAAGTGGTACATGGGATGTTACCTCTCTACCTCCTAGAAAGAAGACAGTCGGTTGTAAATGGGTTTTCTCGTTCAAATATCGTGTAGATGGTGCCGTAGAAAGATACAAAGATCGACTGGTGGCTAAGGGCTACACTCAACTTTTCGGAGTTGATTATACTGAGACATTTTCTCCTGTGACAAAACTCAATTCTGTTCGTCTCATCCTTTCTCTAGCGGCTAACCTGGATTGGCCTTTGTTCCAATTGGATGTCAAGAATGCCTTTCTGAATGGTGATCTAACTGAGGAAGTGTACATGGACCTTCCCCCTGGTTTTCAGTTTCAGGGGGAGTCAGGAAAGGTGTGTAAGCTAAAAAAAGCTTTGTATGGTTTAAAACAGTCTCCCAGAGCTTGGTTTGCAAAATTTAGTTCCGCCGTTCTCTCCTTTGGATTCAAGCGCTGCCAAACAGATCATACAGTTTTCATTCATTCTCACCCAAAGGGAAGAACTATTCTGCTTGTGTATGTAGACGACATTGTCCTTACTGGTGATGACTTGCAATTCATCCAACAAACCAAACATCGACTAAGCAAGGAGTTTGAAATAAAGGACTTGTGTTTTTTGCGATATTTTCTGGGAATTGAGGTGGCCCGCTCATCAAAGGGCATCTTCATTTCTCAGAGAAAATATACCCTTGATCTTCTCAAGGAGACAGGAAAGTTGGGTTCACGACCAGCGCCTTCCCCCATGGAGCAGAAACACTCACTGCATGCAGACATAGGTGACAAGCTTGAAGACACAGGCATGTATCAGAGACTAGTTGGAAAATTGATTTACTTGACAATCACAAGGCCAGATATTACTCAAGCAATGAGATTGTTAGTCGATACATGCATTCTCCCAGGAAGCCCCACTTGGAGGTGGTTCATCATATCCTAAGATACTTAAAGACGTGTCCAGGTCGAGGAATTTTGTAGAAGAATCATGGGCATGTGAATATATGTGGTTTCTCAGATGCGGATTGGGCAGGTTGTTCTACAGATAGAAAATCTGCATCTGGGTATTGTACTTTTGTAGGAGGAAACCTGGTGACTTGGAGAAGTAAGAAACAACTTGTGGTCTCCAGATCAAGTGCAGAGGCAGAGTACAGAGCTATTGCTCATGGGACATGCGAGCTGCTTTGGTTAAAGTCCATCATGAAAGAGTTAGGTTTATTCTCTTACTCAACCATTCCTCTCTATTGTGACAACCAAGCAGCCATTCATATCGCTTCAGACTCAGTCTTTCATGAGAGGACTAAACATATTGAGGTTGATATCCACTTCGTTAGAGAGAAGATTACTTCAGGAGAACTTTCCACACCCTTCGTTCACTCTTCAGATCAGTTGGCACATATATTTACAAAGGCTCTAAATTCCACTACTCTTCGTGAGATTTCTGGCAAGTTGGGCATGATAGATATTCACGCACCAACTTGAGGGGGAGTGTTGAAACATAGGGGCCTTTGTGTAAGAAATATATTGGGGGTTTTATGTTATGTTTCCTACTCTTAGGTAGTTAGTTGTAAAAAGGCAAATAAGCCCTATTTAAATAAAACTTGGAGGATTAGGGTTGCTAGACCTAATCACTCTTCTTCTCTCTCTCAAAAACCTCTCTCCATGCAAGTCTTCAGTTTAGATGTATCCCAAGATTGTGCATTCTCAACCAAGATATCAAAGTAATCACATGCTTCCTCGGCTTCCTTATTCATGAATTCTCCATTACACATCATCTCTATGAATTGGCGCATGGGCGAAGTCAGTCCTTCATAGAAAAAGCTTATTACCCGCCAACTTTCGTAGCCATGGTGTGGGCGTATATTCAATAAGTCCGTAAACCTCTCTCAACATTGGAAGAAGGTCTCGTCCTCTTTTTGGGCAAAATTCATGATTAGGAGCCTTAGCATGTTGGTTTTATGAGCTGGGAAAAACTTTTTAATAAATTCCCTAGTCATTTCAGTCCATGTGCTAATTGATCTTGGCCTTAATGCATGAAGCCAAGCTTTCGCTTTCTCCTTAAGGGAAAAGAGAAACAATTTGAGTCGCACAACGTCATCTGATACGTTTGCAAAGTGCATCATGGCTATCACTTCATCAAATTCCTTAAGATGTTGATAAGCACTTTCACTGTCTAATCCATGGAATTTAGGAAGAAGTTAGATTACTCCCGGTTTGAGATCAATATTCTCTGCATTATATGGAAAAATTATGCATGAGGGAGTGCTCACTCTTGCAGGTTGCAAGTAATCACGTAGAGTCCTTGGTCGAGGAACATTCTCAACTTCGTTCTCTCCCATTTCCGTTTGATTTTGGCCCAGATTTTGATTGGCCCTTGGATTGGGTTGATTTTCAGCCATACTTTCAGACAAAATTCGGAAATTTAAACGTTTTTTAGCGCGTGGTTCCTTATCAATTCCCTAAACAATCCCCCCTTCACTTACTAAGTGATTGTTTGAATCCTGGACCCAATGGGGCATGCAAATTCAAAATAAAAAGAAAGAAAACAGAAAAAGAATTCCTCCTTTTTTTCTTAACTCCTCTCTAGGACCGAAGCACAAGGTGTCTTGCAATGGCTGAGCCAGAAGCAAAGATAGAGACTGATTTCTCCTGGTCAATAGGGGTTCAGAGAACTCCCCACCTACTCTTTGAATCTTTGAGAAAAGTTCAAAAAAAGAAGAAAGATGAGTAGAATTGAGAAGAGAAATCTTTGAGCTCAAGGTGATCCAAGACGGCAGTGCCGACCAATAGGAATCAAAGTGGCTTGAGGCTAACCTATCAGAGATCCAAGGCAGTTAAACTGACCAATAGGCGTATCCACCCACTCTACAAGAGATGAAAAGAATAGGAAAGGATAGAGAAGAGGAAGAATGAGGTTAGAAAGATAAAACCTGATTTGAACCAATTGACTTCTTCTTCAACTTTTAAAAATTCCTGAAAAAATAAAACAAAACAAACTTAGTTAGAAAGATTCCTAAACATCTCAATAGAAATGTATTTTCAAAAATCCTGTAAAAACCGTCAAGTCCCCAGCAGCGGCGCAAAAAACTTGGTCGCTCCCCAAGTGTAGGGTTGCGATGTAGGAATAATTCAGTAGAGACTGAGATCGTCCTCAGGGACTAATTCAGGAATTCACATAATTTCTTCAAATATTTTTTAATTGAAATTTAACTAAAACTAAATTGGAATTTGAATATAGATGGGTAATCTGTAAACTTGCGATGAGTTTAACAATCTAAAGAAGCACTAGAGCGCCAAGGATCAACTTGTGGCTATCCTTGATGCATAATTCGCTTTGGTTTCTCAACTACACAACTAGAATTGAAATCAAATCCTATTTAGCCGGATTATAGAATGGTTATATTATTAAAACAATCCAACACATGTGTTGTTCATCAACATGACTCCCTCAATTCGGGTTAAGACTTGGGCATACTCAATTGCATAGGCCAATCCTAGTTCCAATAGATTAAGATCACAACTATGATAATCATCAAACCCTGTCACTAGATTTAACTAATATCATAATTTGTACTTGATTCAAATCACACAGACATACAACACATATATCAGATTTTATGAAAAAAGATAGAACTTTGGTTTGAAATTCCCACATGAAGAACCAAGTTCTAGAGCGTATTGAATCCGATTCCTCGGAGTGTACAAGTCTAAATCTTTGTAAAACAACTAAGAACTAAGTAAACTCCTTCCAAACATCCATGAGTCATCATAAGATTAAGAAAAGCTACTTAGAACTTCATTCAAACTTAACAAACCATTGTTCAACATTAAAACCAATTTATGAAACCATAAAAATGAATCAAAACATCTTAAATCAACTACAAGCTTCCCCTCTTAGCCCTAGCTAAGGGGTTTAGACAACCATGCTAAATAAAAACAGGAAATCTAAGTTAGACATGAAGAACTAGAAAGAAAACAAAGTAGAAGGAGTTATAGAACTCCAAATTCGTCCTTCTCCACCTCCCAATGCTTTAGATCTCTTCTAGGATACCCTAGGAACGAAGTATAGGTGCCCTTTTATAGCAAAAGTCCGATATCAACTTGGAATCTTTTGGAATTGCGTAACTCTTTATGCAGTTACACAGACAGTTCCGATTGATCGGAGCTCCTCTCCGATTGATCGGAATGTAGTCTTCGATTGATCGGACGATGGTCGATGGATCGTAAAAGTGTCCAGAGAGTTGCTATTTTCCATCACTGTTTCCGATTGATCAGACATGACTCCAATTGATCGAAACACCCCTGATCGATTGATCGGAACTCCTCCGATGGATTGGAAATCTGTCCAGAGAGTTATTCAAAAATTCAGTTTTTCAGGTGTGTCCAATGGATGGTCCGATTTATTGGAGACCTGTCGGAACGTCCTCCGATTGATCGAAGACCTATCAAGGATCCATCGAAACTGCTTGTTTCTTCTACCTTTTCTGCTTTCTCTTCGAACTTTCTTCAATTGATTTCTTCCTCTCTTTCTTGATTCTTTAATGATCATTTGAAGTGCTCTTTTATCTTCAAAATGGTGGAATCTCTCTATCATCCTACAATCACAAAACCATGCATTAGGTAGGTCTTTAAACATGTAAATCATGCATAGTTAGTGATGAAATGGGGTAAGAATATGCAGATTTAAGAGCTCAACAGTGGCTGACCAGTGTGGCCTTCCCAAAGTCCAACTCCCAGTTTCAACGACATAACAAGCAATCATATAATTATACTAGTATTATAATACCTTTCATTCCAATCCATAAAGCATGCATACACAAAAATAAAAGGATTTAAGTCCACCTTCCAATAATCATCCATAATTCCCAAGCATGTAATAAAAACATTCTTCAATCATCTTAAGACATCAACATCACCTAGGTAAAATTAACAAATTTTCCGATTCATGCTATAAACCTGAATGCTGAAATGAACATGCATAGATTTAAGCATGCATGGTAGTGAAATCAACCTAGACCAAGAAATACTCACTAGGAACAATCATTGAATACAATTCTTAAACATTCTACCATTTCCTAGCATATCTACTTAAGAATTTAGGCATTATCTGTGTCTCCTTGCATTTGGTGCAAGGCAACCTAAGGGTAAATGATACACACCTCATGGTCTTGAGTATTCTTGCAATTCCTACAAGAAGAAGGTTACATGTCAGGGAAAGAAGAAATTTTTAGCCTGAAACTTGGGAATCCTAGGTGTGGGGCCTATCTTCCTTACATGAGAGGTGGAATCTACGGAATCCGGGTGGACACCTTGCTCCTACACAGTGGCGGCGACGAGGGAAGAGCTGGGGAGTGACATGCAATAGCTCTCTTAGCTTGATTTTTCCTCCCCCAATTCTCTCTCTCTCTCTCTCTCTCTCTCTCTCTCTCTCCTCAGCTTGTGTTGAGAGAAATAAGACATAGCTGAGAAATTAGGGCTCTTTATAATTTGGGCAATTTGAAAATATAGCCCCAATAAATTTTAGTTGCTTGTAGATGACCCTTTGGGCCCACTTATGGTATTGTGGGCCCAGCGGGCTCATCTAGCCTGATCTGGACCGTGGGATGGCTCTCTTGAGCCTAGATCTTGCCACATGAGCGATCTTATAATTTCCGGTCACGGCCCATGCTGGATCCGGAGGCGAAACATTTTAACGGTCTCCGATCATTGATCGGGACCATGGGTTTGGAGGCAGGTTTATGGATGTATTATGGTCTCGGGTGCACGGCCCCACAGCCATGCAAGGGTTTGTACGGTCCATCTAGAAAAAGGCATTTCAAGCAATGATTGCCTATATTTAGTTTGGGAAGAAAAGTATTTGCACTTTCAAGTGCCCTTTATAGTTCTTAAATTTTTTTACTGATTCGGATGATGGGTGAGAACATGTCGCACATCTAGGGTTGTTGGGCCCGGCTTGCCGGTTGTATTGCCGAAATCTCGAGTTTGTCGACCATGAGACAGGTGGCAAGTTGGGCCTTTTTGAGTGCATCGAGTGCACCTGAGCTCTAAGTGCCATGCAACTAGGATTTTCCTAAGTTCAAGAGGGTGTATTAGTCATGTTAAAGGCATTTATGCTTAGCGGACTCGAGCACACGCTCGCTTCCTAGGCGACGGTTTTACGGGGCATTACAGTAATATAGCCCAGACTCCTAATTGCAATTCCATGCTTTTGAAGTTCATGTGAAATGATCTTAATTGTTAAAGCAGAAGTGCTCCTGCTTTTGCTGAACTTCCTAACCTTCATATTTTGGATAATGGAGGGTATGCTGTGAAATCTCAGTATCATCAGAATCCATACGAAGTTCCACATTGTATTTTCCTGTAATTTTTGTTTCTTTTAATATTCAATGAATCTTGGTGATGCTACTAATGTTACTGCTTTGGCTGAACTATTGACGTTCCGAAGACCTGAATGCACAACAAGAGAAGATGGTCAGGAAGTCACATCACCCACCTAAGGTCAGCCATTACCTATGTTTTGTCCATTAATAACTTGTAAATGAAGATTAGTGAAATAATCTTAGTTATGTGTAACGCCCCGGATTCTCGCCAACTTGGGTGTTGTATGAACTCGAGCGTCAATAGAATTTTTTTTGAATTGTTAGGTAAACATAGGTGCACGTAACCGTATTCAGACTCAAAATACCAAGAAAGTGGATAGGGAACCTCGATTATGAGAATCCAAAATCAATAGAATACGTGGATTACTCTAATACACAATTCTAACCGTACAAATTTGATTACACATTCTTAGAGAGCCCTTAACTTCACCTGATCGCTTAATCTTGGTCCCTACCTCGAGATGCATGAGTCGAGGGCCGAGATCCAAGAAACCAACCATTAATTAATCAGGAAAACTGGAGAACTGTACAAACTCGATTAGACGCCCTTAGAAAGTTAATGAGTGTGCTTGATCATCAAAACATTAGGCCTAATCATGTGGTATATGAATCTAGGGCTAAGATCTAGCAGACCCCACCATCAATAAATCTATCTAACCGGAACATAATGAACATCTAGCTAAGAACCACGCAACTAACAAGTCGGATCACACTCATAACCCGAATTAGACCAATATCCTAAACACTAGTTTTGCTAACTTTCTAGCGGCCAAGTTCAAAGATAAGTAGATCAGACCCTGTTGAAACATAGGGGCCTTTGTGTAAGAAATCTATTAGGGGTTTTTTGTTATGTTTCCTACTCTTAGGCAATTAGTTGTAGAAAGGCAAATAAGCCTTATTTAAATAAAACTTGGAGGATTAGGGTTTGCAACCTAATCACTCTTCTTCTCTCTCTCAAAAACCTCTCTCCCTACGGATGCAAGTCTTAATGGTATCAAAGCCTTAAAGATCTCTTCTTCTTTAGATCTTGTGGACCCCACCCCACCTCGAAGGTGTTCTTCTAGCCGTGCCTACTCAAAGACCCCACATACGTCCCTGTCTCACAGCCGCACCCCATAGGAGGCCACAAACGCCGGCAGAGGCATTGGAACCAAGAACCGACACCGTCAGGGGCGCTGGAACCAATAACCGATGCAGGCAGGGCCGTTGAACTCCAAATTCGACGCAAGTAGAGGCGCCGGAACCAAGATCCGACGCCACCAGGGCCGTCGGAGCCCTCTTCTGACGCCGACAGAGTCACCGAAATTCGGATCTGATGCCACTAGGTTCGTCGGACCTCTCTTCTAACGCTCATACGGTCGCTGGACCTCTCTTCTGACACTGGCAAGGTCGCTGGACCTCTCCTCTGACGCTGACAGGGTCGCCGGAATCAAGATCCGACCCCCCCAGGTCCGCTGGACCCCACGCCTGAGGTCTACAAGGTTGCCGGACTCACATCTGATGTTGGAGCTGCTTCATGGCCCTCTTTGAAATGATTAAAGCCTCTTTGATCATCTGGTATTAAGTTTTCTTCTTTCCTTTCCAAGAGATTGTTGCAACTATAGACTCAAAATTTTCCGAGGGCCCACACTCCATTACTTCTACCAAATTCAATGGAAATTTTTTTTGTTGTGGTCCTGAGCAGTTCGAATGTATGTTGTTGGAAAAGAAAATTTGGATATCTCACAAGTGCTAATAAGAAACCTACAGACCCTATGAAAATTGATGCATGGGAGTCTGCAAACACCATTGTAATGGGCTAGTTATTAAATTCTATGGAACAACATATTGCATATGCTTATTTCTTTTATGAAAGTACCGCAGCTTTGTGGACTGCACTCCAAAAATCATATGGAAAAACCTCAAATGAACCTGGCATTTTTCAGTTGACAACAGAACTTTACTCACTAGCTCAAAATAATATATCCATCATTGAGTACTTTGGGGCCTTACAGAGCATATGGGAAGAGTTGAGTTACTTGCAGCCATTAAGTGAACTACTAGATAGTAGCACTGCTGAAATAGTGCGCAAACGTGAAGACAAGGCTAAAACTTACAAGTTTCTCGCTGGACTAAATGCAGACTACGAGTCCCTTCGTACCCAGCTGGTTGCTACGATTCCATTTCCATCGCTTGAGAAAGTTTACTCCATTGTTCATACTAAGGAGGCTCGTCGTCAGGTGATGACCATGCCTATTACTTTATCATCTCCTGCACAAGAGCGAGCGGCTTTTACATCTTCTACTACTTCACTTAATGGACGAGGTGGCCGTTTTGATTCACATGGCAGTTCATCAGTTCGTGGTCGAGGACGTGGACATGGAGGTTCGCGTTACTTCTGTACTCACTGCAACCGCTCAGCACATTCAGTGACACGATGCTTCAAAATACATGGCTATCCCTCAACACATGCTGCCACGATAGATGTTGAGGAATAACCTATGGATAATGTCAAAATCCCAGATACTTCTCATTCTGAGTCTACATTGATGACCAGAGCAGAAGTTATGGAACTCTGAGATCGCTGCAGCCTCCTACATCAGCTATGCCTTCCTCTGATTTACAGCCCTCATCTACTTCCTTCGCTGCAACCACAGGTACTGCCTTGCATGCTTCTTCAGCCCCATCCACTTGGATCATCGATTCTGGGGCTTCTGATCATATGATTGGTACAAGTCACTTCCTTACATCTTCTACTATTACATCCTGCTCTCGGTTTGTTCGTCTTGCTGATGGTAGCACCACTCCTGTACAGTCTATTGGCTCTGTTCGTGTATCCTCCTCTCTTACTCTCCCAAATGTCCTGTATATTCCAAAATTTCATGCGAATTTAATTTCTGTCAGTAGTCTCACCCGTGCTCTGAATTGCAGTATAATTTTTTCTCCCAAATCTTGTATGTTTCAGGACTTGAGTACGAGGAGGATTATTGGTACGGGATTTGAACAAGATGGTCTTTACTTTCTACACCAAGAGGAGTTACTGACGGCATTCACTAATAGTAGTAGTGGCTCTTGTCTTTCTGTTGATACTGCTCCAATTACTGCTTCAAATAATGAGTCTGTAAGCTTGTGGCATGCTCAATTGGACCATGTTCCACATCGTGTCTTGAACTTGATTATTTCAAATTTAAATAAAAGTGATGATATTACTAGTTGTGAAGTGTGTCAAGTTTGCAAACACATTCGTAGTTCATTCCCTGTTGTTGAACATAGAAGTACCAAAACATTTGAACTTGTTCATTCTGACATATGGGGACCTAGTCCTGTAGCCTCGTTTGATGGGTTCAAATACGTTGTTACTTTCATCGATGATTTCTCTCGAGTAACATGGGTATATCTTATGCGTCGACGAGATGAATTATTCTCATTGTTTCAAACATTTCACAAGCTGGTGAAAAATCAATATGGTTGTTCCATTCAGACCTTGCGATCTGACAATGGAGGGGAATATTCATCCAAGTCCTTCACAAATTATCTCTAGGATAATGGCATTATTCATCAACTTTCCTGCGTGTATACTCCTCAACAAAATGGGGTTTCCGAGCGATAGAATCGCCATTTATTAGAGGTTACACGTTCTCTATTACTAAGGATGGATGTTCCCAAATAATATTGGTCTACAGTAGTTCTGACGGCCTGTTTCTTGATTAATCGGTTTCCTACCCATGTCCTTCAAAGAAAAATCCCAATGCATATCCTGGTTTCATCCTCACCATTATTCCATATTATCCCCCGTGTGTTTGGGTGTGTTTGTTTTGTCCATAACTCTAGTCCTTCAAGAGAAAAACTTGACTGCAAAGCAATTAAATGCATCTTCATTGGATACTCTATGCAACATAAGGGGCATAGGTGCTATGATCCCACATGCAAGAAACTCTATGTTTCCATGGATGTCACCTTTATTGAGAATCGTGCTTTCTACGGTGTTAATGTCGAACATGGCTCCTCCTCACCAACTCTTCCATTACCTGCGTTGGTCACTCCGTCGGCTACTAGTGAGCCGAAGAGACTCATTACCTATGTTCGTCAGCGGGTAAGACCAACTCAAGTTCAATCCGTGGCAATGGATCCAACTCTAACCTCAGGTACCTCTTCCTCTCCTGTTGCAACTCGCACTCATAGTCATCACCCTGTTTTACATCTTATCTCAAATTTTCCGTGTGATGAGTCCCTGTCACCATCCTATTGTTCCTTCTTAGCAGCTATATCTTCTCATACTATTCCCAAATCTGTTCATGATGCTTTGGCAGTACCT